>CANTUR010000880.1:0-372254 GCA_947683625.1 Mallotus nudiflorus | reverse complement strand
AAATTCTCGAAGTGTGATTTCTGGATGGAGAGTGTTTCTTTTCTTGGACACGTATTTCTAAAGAAGGTATTCAGGTTGATCCACAGAAGATTGAAGCAGTATCTGAGTGGCCTAGACCTACTTCAGTTACTGAGATTCGGAGTTTTCTGGGTTTAGCCGGGTATTATAGGCGGTTTGTACAGGATTTTTCCAGGATAGCAGCCCCTATGACTCGCTTGACTCAGAAGAATGTTAGATTTGAGTGGTCAGAAGCTTGTGAGAATAGTTTTCAGTTGTTGAAGGAGAAGTTGACCACAGCGCCAGTATTAGCTTTGCCTAATAGTGTGGATAAGTTCACAGTTTACTGTGATGCCTCTAGAATTGGTCTTGGTTGTGTGTTGATGCAGAATGGAAGGGTGATAGCCTATGCTTCGAGGCAGTTGAAGAAGCTATGAGCAGAACTATCCCACACATGATCTTGAGATGGCTGCAGTGATCTTTGCTTTAAAGATTTGGAGACATTATTTGTACGGGGTGACTTGTGAGATATTTACTGATCACAAGAGCCTTAAGTACATTTTCCAGTAGCGAGATTTGAATTTGAGGCAGAGAAGATGGTTGGAACTGTTGAAGGATTATGATTGTGAGATTCTTTACCATCCGGTAAAGCTAATGTGGTAGCAGATGCCTTGAGTAGGAAGTCCTCAGGTAGTCTTGCTCACATCGGTGTGGAGAGGAGACCATTGATCCAGGAATTGCATCTGATGGTGGATCAAGGTCTGATGATGAAGATTAGTAGATCAGGTGGACTGTTAGCTCAGTTTAAAGTACGATCTGTACTAAGGGATAAGATTAAAGCAGCTCAGAGCCGAGATCCTATTCTGGAAGAGCTTGCGGAGAATGTCAGAGCAGGGAAGTTCACTGATTTCACACTCGATGATGATGGTGTGTTGTGGATCAGTGGTAGATTGTGTGTTCCTGATGTGGATGATTTGAGAGAAGAGATCCTAGAGGAAGCACATTCTACAGCCTACAGCGTTCATCCTGGTGTTACTAAGATGTACCACAGTATCAGAGATCTATACTGGTGGGATGGATTGAAGAAGGATGTTGCTGATTATGTTGCTAAGTGCTTGACGTGTCAGCAAGTGAAAGCCGAACATCAGAAGCCTTCTGGGAAGCTTCAGCCTCTTCCTATTCCCGAGTGGAAGTGGGAAAGGATAGCTATGGATTTTGTGGTCGGTTTACCTCGTTCGAAGGGATGGATACGATTCCATCTGGGTGATTGTAGACAGATTGATGAAGTCTGCACATTTCTTGCCTATGAAAGCCACATATTCAGTTGCTAGATTGGCGAAGTTGTACGTGAAGCATATGTATGCCTTCATGGAGTACCTGTGTCCATTGTGTCAGACAGAGGTTCGGTGTTTACTTCTCGTTTTTGGCAGAAGTTGCAGGAAGTGATGGGCACTAGGTTGGATTTCAGTACTGCTTTTCATCCTCAGACAGATGGTCAGTCTGAGAGGACGATCCAGACACTGGAAGATATGTTGAGGATGTGTGTCCTGGATTTGGGAGGTAGCTGGGATGATCATTTATCGCTTGTTGAGTTTGCATATAATAACAGCTACCATAGCAGAATTGGTATGGCACCATATGAGGCGTTGTATGGAAGGAAGTGTAGATCCCCGTTGAGTTGGGATGAGATTGGTGAGAGAGCTTTGACTGGACCAGAGATGGTTCAGGATGCTGCAGAGAAAGTCGCCGTGATCAAGCGTAGGTTAGAGACCGCAGTTAGTAGACAGAAGAGTTATGCGGATCCTAGGCGCAGAGATATGGAGTTTCAGGTTGGAGATTTCGTTTTTCTGAAAGTATCTCCGATGAAGGGTGTGATGAGATTTGGCAGGAAGGGTAAGTTAGCACCGAGATATATTGGACCGTTTGAGATTCTGGAGAGAGTTGGCACTGTTGCATATCGGTTGGATTTGCCTCCGAGTATGTCACAGGTGCATCCAGTATTTCATATCTCGATGTTGAGGAAGTATATCTCAGATCCTTCACACGTGTTGCAACCTGACAGTGTGGAAGTGAGTGAAGATTTGTCGTTTGTGGAAGAACCTGTGGCGATTGTAGATTTTCAAGTTCGACAGTTGCGATCGAAGCAGATTCCGATGGTCAAGGTTTTGTGGCGTAGCGACAGAGTTGAAGAGCATACGTGGGAGACTGAAGCTGAGATGCGAGCTTCTTACCCGTATCTCTTTCCTTCCTGATTCTGTAATCTTGTTTTTGGAATTCGGGGACGAATTCTTGTAAGGGGGGAAGACTGTAATATCCCGTGTTTTTTAAAAATATTTTTACACTGTACCGGGATATACAGTGTCAATAATTTTTATGCATTATACGATATTTTTATGAGTTAATATGTATTTTAAACCTATTTTAATTACTGTGTTTTATATACAGTGTTTTACGTAAAATTTTCCCGGGACTTTTATTTTCGGGGAAATTTCCCACGTAAACAATGTATTATAAATTATTTTAAATGTATTTACGGGTTTGCATGAACTCATACATATTTTTAAATTATTAAATAAAGCCTGTGTGTGTATATTTATTTAATTAGGGTTTATTATTACCCTAATATTTTATTATTTATTTATTATTATTTGATTATTTTATTTATTATTAAATTATTAAAATTTATTATTTTATTATTAATTATTTATTAATATTTAATTATTTTAATTTACTTTATTTTTTTTTCTTTTTTCTTTTTTTTTCTTTTCCTTTTTCTTTCTTTTTCTTTTTCTTTCTCTTTCCTTTTTCTTTCTTTTTCTTTTTCTTCTTCTTCTTCTTTCTTCTCCCGCGCGGGCGCCGGACCACCATTTCTTCTCACCGTCGTTTCTCCCTCCTCCGGCCACCGTTTTCGACACCGCCGGTCTCTATCTTCTCCTTGAGCTCCGGTGAGTGTTATTCTAGCTTTGGTTTGAGCTAAAATGGTCTAGAATTGCTTAGGTTTTGATTTGAAGTTTTCGGCCTCTTTGAGTTTTTGATTTTTTTGAGCTTCGATTTGGATGATTCATGGAAACTTCCTTCACAAATGTTGTTCCTGGTAGTTTAATCTTCATGTATGAATTTTTACAGAATTTTTGGAGATTGTTTGGATTTTTGGGTATTTTTGAATATTTTAATATTATTTTCTAATTTTCGGAAATTAATTATTTAAATTATGAAATTGGAGTTTATGGTTGAATTAGGTGTTGAAATGAATTATAGAAATTTATTTGGAATTTTTATGAATTTCTAAGTATTTATTTTTAATTATTGAAGTTTAGGTGATTTTGTAAAATTAAGTTAATTGTGTTTTTATTTGAATTTAATTGGTTAATTAAGTTTAATTATTGATATTATTGATAAATATGTTGATAAAATTAATTTTGGATAATTGTATGATTTTTGGTGAATTTTTGAAGTAATTTAGGTATATATATATATATAGGGGTATTTTGGTAATTTTACCCTAAATTTTCTAAAAATGTAATTTAATTGGTTTTAATATTTATTTAAGGTATAAAAATGATTTCTACAAAATATCTAGTATTTTTAACTAATTAAAACTATTTTCCGGGAATTATTTTCAATTATATATATAATATACGATTTTTCTAATAAAATGAGTTTTAATCGGTTTTTACAGTGTTTCAAGATTTATTATGTAATTTCTACGTATGAAATGTATTTTTGTGATTTAAGGATATTTTTGTTGTATCTGGAATATATTCTGTGTTTGTGGACCCCGGTCGACAGATTGTAGTCTGGAGTCCGACCGAGGGGTTGTGATTGATTGTGGTATTTATTTTTGAAGTGTATTTTCTTTGCAGGGTCGGCTCTACTCTTTTGAGTAGAGAGATGTCCGTTTTACAGGGGAGGTTCTGCCGGATTTCCGGTAGAATTCTCGTAAAACGTGATATCCAGTCGAACCCCTAATTCTATTTCCGTATTTTAATACTCTAGATTGAATTCTAGGATTCTGTTAGGGTTATTCTGATGTCGATTAATTATTTCTTGTTTAGTTGCGCCGAGACCGAGGGTTAGTGGACCAGGCCCGTCGGACCTGTCTCGAGGAGCGCATTAGGTGAGTTACTATATTATATATATATGCTTAGGATGCATGATTTAGAAAATGCATGTTTTATTTTGACTAAATATGCATAAATAATATGATTTATATTCAAGTATGTTTTTGGTATATAATAAATTATATACATGTTTTATTAATAAAATATATTTAAAATGTTTTTAAATATATTTTTAGTTTAATTCATGATTTGATTGAATTTATTTGACATATATATACTCAAAATATACCTGGTTTATGTTCGGTATATTTTCGGTATATATATGGTTTATATTGCTATTTCATTTATATCCATGCATCATTTATTTTTATGAATGAATGTTTTATATTTAAGAATGAAGGATATCAATAGAACGTGCTACCTAGTGGCAGCACTAGGACCGAGTACGTACCGGTACGCCTATAGTATTTAGGCTTTATTACTGACTATTTGTGGATATCGATTTGATTATGATTATCGATATGTGAGATGTGGTTTGGGCTGTGATTGCTGGAGCTCGGTTGACCAAGTGTCTCGGGGCCAATCACACTGGCAGTCAGACTGCTGGAGCTCGGTTGACTTAGTGTCTCGGGGCCAGTCTACTGTCCATATGGATTAAGTGGATATATTTGGAATCAGTGAGCCTGTATGGCTAGAGTGTTGTTTAACACTATTTTCTGAGGTTGCGATATTCTAGGGTTCTATGTGATCCTTCATAAAAGTTGATTTTCAAACAAAATATATAAAATGATTTTTCTGCATCTGTATGAACTTGCCTGTATATATACATATTACTCATATACTATTGACTGTATGCATTATCACTTAGAGTGTATGTATATATACTATAGTAATTCACTCAGTGAGGTCTGACTCCCCTCCGTTGACTATTTTTCAGGAGAGTCAACTTCCTCAGACCTCAGTAGCAGGTCGATACGCCGGATTTCTTCCGCCCCGGCTTCTTTATGTAAATTATATACTTGAGTCTTATTTATTTTATCTAGACACTGCAGTAGTTGTGATTTTCAGTAGTTGTGATTTTCAGTGGTTGTGAAATAAAGTATTTGTTTTAAAGAGATGTATTATAGTAAAACTGGATTTGTATTAAAGATTATACATTTATGAGATTATATATGTGATGTGATGAGTTTTGAATTGAATCCAGTTGATATGGATGATATTGTAATATTTATGATTTTTATTTTCCGCTGCATATTATATTTTTATGGTTATTATTGCATATTTATTTTATTTTTAGGCTTGCTACGGGTTTCGGATTCGAAAGAATTCCCGTTCCCTAGCGCCGATCATGGCCCCTGTTTTGGGTCGTGACATAGGCTTTGAACTTTAATTGATTTTGAATACAAAAATAATGATTATGGAAAATGATGGAAAAAAGGGTATGACTACAGATTGTTGATTGACATGCAGGGTACTCGGGGCCAGTTAGCACTAATAGTGGAACTGTGGATCCTCGATTGACCCTTTATGTACTCGGGGTTAGTTTACTACCAAAAGTTGGATAAAAGAAATATTTTGGAGATATGGAAACCCTGTTGGCTAAGGAAATGCAGTGATCAAGGTTGCAAAAAATTTAGGGATTCTGCTCTAATCCTCCACTCAAAATTCTTTTGCATTTATTGTTATAATAAAAAAATGGATTTTTTTAGCATCTGTATGAAATGCATGTATATATTAAATAAATATATAGATTATTATACTAATGCTTGACTGTCTATGTCTTTAGCTTGCGTATATATATATAATAATAATTTACTTAGTGACGTCTGACTCCCCTTAATATTTTTTTAGGATATTCTACTTTAGATCTCCATATTAGTTTCAATTGCCAGACTCTTTCCGTCCCTGCCAACTTATGTAAATATTAAACTGTTACTTCTCTATTTTAGTGAATGTTGTCATAGTAGTGCTTCTTATTGTAGTACTTGATATTGTATTAAATAGTGATTCTATATTTGAATAATTGTATGAAGGTATTGTAAGCACCTAATTTCATCATGGAATTGTGTATAGTGCGAGGAAAGCCCTAATAATGAAAAAAATTCATCAAGAAATTGATTTCTAGCATTGAAATTTAAGATTTTAAGGACTAAATTATAGTATTTGTTTGGACCTAACTACAAAATTGTGATTTTAAAAGTGTTTTTTAAAATTTTTTATTTTTTTGGGACTATATAAGCAAATTGCCAGTCAGCATTTAGGTAATGCTGACTGGCATTTGCCTAATGCTAATCGGCATTAGCCTAATGTCGATTGGCATTAGCAAAATGTCAATTGGCATTACGAAATATTTTCAATTTTTTAGTATATTTGGTCATTTTTAGTATTTTTCTATTCACTAATTGGTTGAAAATTAATTCTAAATATTTTATTAAAAGATAATTATGGTTTTACATGTTCAAAATGTGAAAATATTTTGAAAAATTAAGATATGGCATATGTTCCTAGAATGGAGGAAGTCAACTCGCAAGTCTCTGCTTTAAAAAGTCAAAGACTACATGAGTGAGGGACCGACTGTTGACTGTGTAGAAACCCTACAAAAATCACAAAGAAAAAAAAGAGTTTTCTTCACTGCATAAAACAGCATGCTCTTTTGTTTCAATAATCTAGAAATTAATAAATGCATAATTAATTCTCAAAATGGTGACAATCTCAATCTGAGTAGCATTCAAACAACATTTGCACGTCATCTTCTACTCTTTTCTTTTATTTCAATTTAATTTAATTTTCTTTATTTTTATTGATTTATTACTAATTAATTTTTTTGTTTTGATTAATATTCTATGATGTTCTGGAGGTGAAGTTGGTGAAATGAAATTTTGGCAGTGATTACATTGAAGAATCCATGGAATGCCATGGATTATGATTTGTAAAACTCCCATAGGATTTAGGATTTAGGATTTTTTACGTTCTTATAATTTGTTTTAGTTTTGAGTTGTAATTAATTTTTTAAAATTTTCTGCACTATAAGAATTGTAATAGCCCCAATAGTGGGAATAGTAATTATTTACTTTTGTGTTCCTAAAATTGATTAGTAATTAGGGTTTCACTTGGTAAAACCTCATAAAATCAATGATGGCAGTAGATTAAAGTTAGGGTTTAAAATGTATGGTTGATCTATTTTTTGTATTTTGTTTATTCTGGGCTTGTTTTTTTTTTATATACGTTTTTACACTTTTTGGGCCCCAAGCCCACGATTAGGTCTAATTCATTTAAAAATAGGTTTATAAATGGTTTAGGTTAATTAATTAGTTAATACCATTATAGGCCTAATTTAGGTTAATTAGACTTTAAGCCCATTTTTAGTTAATTAAAATTTATTTAAATTTAGCTCAGTCATTTAAATTCATTACTTTTTTAAAAAATAGGCTTAAACCTATATTTCACTTAAAATAATATAAAGTTAGACTTAGGCCTACTAATTCAACTTTTCCTTTAAATTTTTATAGACTTAAGCCCATTCCCTGTAGATACTTGAAACAAATGGACTTAAGCTTACTAATTAAAATGTAGGCCCACTTTTAGTCCATTTCATTTGTAAATAAAAAATGTAAATCTAGTTAACTTTCATTAAAATTAAACTTAGTTTAGACTTAAGGATGGCGTGCTTGAATGCATTTTTATGTGTGATTTTATTCACTAGATGCCTTAAGGTTAGATGGATGTTTAAATAGGGTTTAATAAAATTGCATGTAATTAGAGAATGAGGTAATAATTTATAAAGTAATTCTAAATAAACACGAGACTAGGAGAAGTTAGTATTCTATTCCCAAAATCTCCTAGTTATGGTGCTAACTTTCTTTTAGAGAATCGAGTACCACCAAACGAATTGTCCCAGTTATTACCTTGGGTGGTGACTCCTCTTCTCTGCGCTATGACTTTATGGCATAGTAGTGTGTTCCCTAAGGCCCTGAGCCTAAATAGTGCCACAGTTGCTAAAATCTTGGATGCACGCTAAACCCTGCTGTCTACAATGGTGACTCCACTAGGGATAAAAGATATTGATTTTACTTGTGTTCTTTAGAATTATTTTATTGATTATTATTTTATTCTTGTATTCATTCTACATGTCCTTATTAAACTGATTGAGTTGGTTTCTGATTCCATGATTCCACTAGTTTCATGCAGTTGTAAATTAGCTAACCATTACTCTTAACCTTAACTCAGTTCAAGAGAGATTACTGGGCTCATCTGACTAGAGTTTGTAACTTAAGTCCTAAAGGGGGGGTAGTCCTCTCTCGAGTTTTCAAACGATGTTGGGCCCCTTTGACCTTGGCCTATAACTCAAGTCCATAATAGAGAGCATCTTGCAAAGGAAACCTTAACTTTTCCCCGGATCCTAACCATATATAATGGCCTAATTGCTTCCCCCATAACTTTTTTACCTAAATTGCTTGCTTGTTTACTACCATGAGGTACTTCTATTTATAAAAGCCCAGGCCTATACCTTTGAGGCCCATTCAGGCTAATAAGGATTGGGCTCGACATTTAAGATGATAGTCTATAATGTATCACCTAATTTAGTCGAGAGATTGCAGATGATAAACCCTAAAACATTCATAGATTTATATAATGATGATTTGCAAGCCAAAGAGATTGAGAGTGAGAAAAAGATAAATGCTAAAAGCATCAAAACTTGAAATTACCTAATTGGGGGCACATAATAAAGAAGTACTAGCCAAACTGTGGAGGTCTGCAGTTCAGGAACCTCAAAGATTTTCCAACTTTAACCAACCACTCTTTAAAGTGCTAGAACAATTAATCTAAAAAGGCCTACTTCGACCTTTAACCTTTTCTAAGCCACCAAACCCAAATGTCCTTAGTTTTGACCTTAATAATTACTGTAAATTCCACCAAGCTGCTGGCCATTCTACAGACAACTTTATCCACCTAAAACATGAGATCCAAAACCATATAGATTTTAAAAAAATCATGAACCCTAAAAAGTCCAACTCTAACCCAAACACCAAAAATAACCCTTTCCCAGACTACCAAAATGTTTCACCACTAGCCACCATGATGATCAATTCAGGGGTTAGTGAAAAAGAAGTGCTAAACTCCTTTGAAAACCTAAACCCTATAGCTAATAGAGAATCCCTTGGACAGCCACCCAGATGAGTTAAAGATCTATTGGGACAACCTTTGGGCAAGTTCGATTATAGAGTATTTTACTCTAAGCCCGCTTTAGCTAATATACCCATCGAAGAAATTGTGCCTATAGGATGGGGTGATGAGTTTGAAGATGAACCTTTAGCTCCTGAACAACCTCAAGAAGGAGTTGAAGATCTATTGAGCAAACACTTTGGTAAGCTCAATATGGAAGAGTTTAAAGGGAAAGAAACATGGACAATAGAAGTGTGGAAAGATGGAAAAAGAGATTAAATAATTAGAGTTGTTGACATATGGTATGACTTTGATGAAGAAAGTCTAGGTGGTCTCGATATCTGGAGTGATGATCCTAAGGTGAATTATGTTACTAGAAGTGGAAAGGATTACAAGGAAATTAAAAAAAAATTAAGAGAGTCACAGCAAAAGAAGAAATAGAAGATACAAAAATAGGGGAAGATCAGAAAGAGGATATGATTTTGGAACAGTTAAAGAAGGCTAAGGCAAATGTTAGTATTTGGGAACTACTAATGCATTCAGGTAGCCATAGAAGAGCTCTTGTTAAAGCTTTGTTAAACATGAACATTGAAATAGTAGCCATACCTGAGGCTATGGTAAAAAAGGTTATAAAAAAGAAACACGGCCTGATAACATTCCCAGATGATGAGCTACCTTTGGAAGGAAGAAACCATAATAAGGCATTATTTATCCTAAATAAGGTGAGGGGAAAGAGAACCAATTTTTCTATGGTTAATGATAGTTCTGCTATTAATGTGTGTCCTTTGAAAATCTTGCCTAATTTAGGTTTGTAAGCTAAAGACTTAACAGATTCAAACGTCATAATCAGAGCTTATCATGACAGCACTAGGAATGTGGAGGGGACATTCCAATCTCTAGTTAAAACAGGACCTGTGGAATCAACTATTGAGTTTACTATACTAGATATTCCAATCACATATGCCTAATTATTGGTAAGGCCATAATTCCATACTTTAGGAGGGATACCCTCAACTGTGCATCAAAAGATAAAATTCCCTCATGAAGGAGAGGTTATGTCTATATAAGCTGGGGCCAATGCTGCTATGGTAGACAAATTGGATAAACAAAAGCAAATGTGTGCACCCCCTATATAGATGGTGGGATTTAGTGCACACCCAAGATTTTAGCAATAATGACACTATTTGAGCTCAGGGCTCTAGAGAACACACTAACTATTGTCACAAAGACATTGAGTGGAGATAAGGAGTTGCCACCCAAGGTAATAACTGGGACAAATAGAAAAGGTGGTACTCAATTCCCTAAAAAAAACTAGCACTATAACTAAGAGATTCTAGATACAGAATACCAAATTCTTTTAGTTTCGTGTTCATTTAGAATTAATTTATGAATTACTATATTATCCTATATTTACATGCAATTTCATATAAACCCTTATTCTAACAATTAACTCTAAGGCAAACTTGTCATGAAAAGTACAATTAAATAATAAATTCAATATAAATTCATAATCCCTAAGTTAGTCTAATTTACATTGATTTTAATTAAATGAGCTAAATCTACATGTTTTTAATGAGTGAGCCTAAAGGGCCTAATTTCTTTTAATTTTAATTGAGTGAAACTAAGTCATTTATTTTATTATAAAAATGGGCCTAAATCTATAAATTATGAAGTGTTTAAATTAATGGGCTTAGTTCTACATGTTTTAATTCTAAGGTGATCTTAAATCTACAACTTATGGAAAGGCTTTAATTTAATGGGCTAAGTCTAAATTAATTAAAGATTCAATGGGCCTATATGTAATTTACTAAATGGGCCTAAATTGCCTCTAACCTAAAAGTCTAATTAATTATGGGCCTGAAATGCATTTTAATTAATTAAACCTAAAAAACTTAAATTTAATTAAGTGGATTAGAATCTAATATGGGCTTAAGGCCCAAAACACATAAAAATAAACAAGCCCAAAACTAAATAAAACATATCAAAATAATTAAATTAAAGATCTAGCAACCAATTAATCATTCTTTCTAAAACCTTAATTTTAATTAACATGAATTCTTAAATTAGTCTACTGCCTCTATTAATTTTAATTAATTACCCAATTGAAACCCTAATTTCACTAACCAAATAATTAACATAAACATGTAATCACACACACAATTTCACTATTCCCACTATTGGGGCTATTACAATAATCCATTGAAAATAGTAATAAAAATAAGTAATATAATCCCAAAAATGTAAAGAAAACAAAGAAATAAAAAAAAACCCTAGAAACTACATTTCTATAAGGTCTTATCCATGGCATTCCATGGACTTCTTATGAGTTTAGTTCTCCAAACATGATCATCATGTATTTACCTCCATAATTACCATAAAAAGAAAACAAAATTATGTTTAGTGAATAAATTATAATAATAATAAAACAAAATTAAAAATAAATTAATTAATTAATTAATTAAATTAAATAGAATAAGGAGAAGATGATGCTTATGGATGATTTTAATAGAGTGCTCCTCAAATTTTATAAAATCACTGTTCTTGATAAGTCTTTGAATCTTGTTCTTCAATAATCTTATAAAGATCTTCAAATAATCAATTAAGCAAAAGGAATTTTTTGTAGAGAATGCTTTTTTTTTAAACACTAAACAAATGAAACGAGAGTCAAGAATGCTTTTTTAAGAAAAAATCAACCAAAAGCCAAAAGATAATTTGGCGTAGAGAAAATATCACAAAGCTAAGAATAATAGTACTGCTCCTCCCAAATGCTCTTTTCCTCTCCTCCTTTTTCCGTCCCCCCTCTTCTAAAGGAACTAAAGCCCCTCTTTTATAGTGAAAACCTACATATAAATCGCTTCCTAAAAGACTTCTATTTCCTTAAAAATATTAGATAAATACCAAAAATAATTTTAAGAGAATTTAAAACATATAGGATTTAAGAAAAAGACATTTTTATTTTTTGAAAATCTAAAGAATAGACAAAAAGGTCCAATTCTGACTGCAATTGTGTAATTCCGATCGAAATTATATAATTATGATTGAAATTACATAATTCTAATTAGAATTACATAATTCTAATCAAAATTATGTAATTCCAATCGAAATTATAGAATTTTGACCAATTTTTAACTTCTAATTATAAAAAGGTCACTAAAAGAATTTATATTTTGCAATTAGATCTTTAAAAAACATTGTACTTTAGTCCTTGAAAACATTAAATCCTTTATTTGAAAAATACAATCAGACCTCTGAAGTTTCAAAGTTCAAGTAATGAAAATCTATTCATGACATTTTCATCATTGGAGTCCTTTATCACATCTATAACATATCATCCTGAATTGGGTGCCTATAGTTGCTCCCCTTTGTTGCTGTTTGCTTGAAAAATTATGACAAAGCAAATTAGCACTCAATTTCTAAATTAAAAGTTAAGATACTTACCTGCGCTCCTTGAAAATTTTGCTTGTGAACTTACTATACTTAGACATACAATATTGATTTAAAATGACACATCATACTTGGTCATATAATACTAATTATACCTGGTTATATAATCTTGGGTGAAAGGGACTCATTGCACTTGGTCACACAATGTTGATTATACTCGAACGTATAGTCTGAATTGAAAAGAACATCACACTCAGTTGTATGATACTGATTATACTCAGTCATATAATCTTGATTGAAAATATATTGTACTCGGTCGTACAATGTCGACTACACTTGGACATATAGTCTGTATTGAAAAGAAACATCATACTCAGTCGTATTATGCTGATTATACTCGGTTGTATAATCATGATTGAAACTATATTGTACTTGGTTATACAATGCTGACTACACTTGGTCGTATATTCTGAATTGAAAATACATTGTACTCAGTCGTACAATGTCGACTACACTCGGACATATAGTCTAAATTAAAAATACATTATACTCTGTCGTATAATGCTGATTATACTCAGACGTATAGTTTGAATTGAAAATACATTGTACTTGGTTGACAATGTTGACTACACTTGGACATATAGTCTAAATTGAAACTACATTGTACTCAATCGTATAATGCCGACTACACTCAGGTGTATAGTCTAAATTGAAAATACATTGTACTTGGTCGCATAATGCCAACTACACTCAGACGTATAGTTTAAATTGAAAATACATTGTACTCGGTCGAACAATACCGATTATACAACTGACAAATTTAATCATTCATTGAATTATTAAATTAACAAATATTACAATTTATGACTAAATTGCAAGGAAAAGAATGGACTTGAATGCAAATCGAAAGCTAAAGGACTAAAGTGGATATTTGCCACTTTAATATAAATATTTTTCCTCTTTTGCCGATTCATTTTTTCTTTTCTTTTCCTTTTCATTTTCTCTTGATTTTGAAATTTTTTCCTTTTAATTATTCTTTCATCTAATGTCTGATTTTGAATCTGTATGATCATATGGCTCAATAAAAAATACAGACTACATGGGAGTAATTCCAAATAATCAGATCCCATCACTTCACATTTGTATTTTCCTCAAAATGATTTAGTACTCCATGAAGGTAAAGGTGTGTTTCCCTTATCTCATTTGCAACTCCATAGATGATCTTGAGCTAGAGATGAGGTAAATTTCCCACCTCGGTCTTCAATTCTGCAATAAACATGTTTATTTTAGTATGTAAAATTAATATGTTCATTCATGAAATTATAGAATATTTGCTAGATAAATTAAATATGATTTATGAAGAATTAACAATTTAGAACCAAAATTTGCAGAATATGTTACAAAAATATGTTCAATTTTACTAAATTTCTCATTGGGATTCTGAATTCCATATCATAATTCTCAGATTTCCAATTAGATTTCTCTAATTTTTTATCAAAAATTTAGAAATCTTATCAGAATTTTGGATTTTCAATTAGAAATCTAGAAATCTAATCAAAATTCCTATTTTCTGATTAGATTTTTGCTAAATTATTTTAAATGATAATGAAATAAAAATGACAATGTTAAAACAAAAATCAAAGATTTGGGAAAGGAAAGGTAATTCTGTCATTTTTTGAATTTTTCAAAAAGCACTGAAATTCTTGAGTTGCTTTCACTTGGCTCAAGAATTATTCCATAACTTGTCTAGAGAGGTACTACATTATATATGGGCATCTGGATTTCGATGCTTCATTGCTGCTTTACTGACTGCTCGAGGTAGCTCAGACCACTACTCACTTTTTGCTCTTATCGAGAGGTGGATGGACACCACTTATATTTTTCAAACATAAGTGTGTGAGGTGACTATTTCCCCAATAAGCTTCTTTGCTATTATTGGGATTAATTTAAAGGTGCCCCAGTCCCCTTTAATATCCATTATTACACTCTTTCGGAGGATGTTAAGAGTTGCTACATTCATAACTTGCTTAGGTTTGTTCCGACATGGAAGAATTAGAAGAACATGCTTCTTTCTTTTCTCATTTAGGGTTTCAGGAGACTACCTACCACTACACCTAACTAGATTCCTCAGAAGGTGAGATGCTTCTTGTTGATATTACTTAGCACTACTTTCTTTTATGAGATTGGTCATGAGGTTAGCATCACTCTTTTTAGTCTCCTTCAGGATGTTGCTATAGTTGCTACCTTAGATTGGGGATCTATAGTGCTTGTTTATCTCTACTACAGATTGGATACTATTTGCAGAGGCATTGTGATAATGTGCAATTTACATTTTCTGGCATGTCTTGCTCTTATGTCTCCTATCCTTTTCAACTTTGTTTATTTTTACATTTTCCTCCTTATTTCTTTCATCTCCTCTCTTTTAGATATGGGGCATTGAGATTGGAGTGATATGAGGCTTTAGCACCATTAACTTTGATAGGAGTCTACCCCTAATATAGAGGTGTGGTTCCTCTCATCTTGCTAGCGTTAAGCATGACTTGCAGACTTATCGAGATCAACTAAACTCCTTAGAGTGGGACCTAGTAAGACAATTTTGATTTTTAGTATTTCATTAATTGTAAAAGTTTAATAAACTTAAATAAATGATTTTTTATGTCAAGTTAGATTGGTTGGTTGGTGCTGAAGACATTCAGTAATGTGACTTCATGACAACAACTGTGAGGCTTAAGACTATGAGAGTTCTGCTCCCTGGTTATGGTTGCCAGATGTGGTATCTTAGTGAGAGTGTTTATCATTGGCATATGGGACCTTCCAAGAGACATGTTCCTTCTTCTATTCCCTCCTCAATGTTGCAGAGTAGCAACATGACTGGTCCCAAGCATAGAGCAGCTCTTAAGGGATATGATGCTTCGACTTTGCTTGAGCATTCTCATCATTATTAAGACTATATTCGGGAGAATCTCCTATAGCAGGTTCCTACAGACCTAGCTGAGGTATGGTTTTTGTCACTACTTTACTTTAGCTCTTTTATCATTAAATATGACATTCACTTTTTTTCCAGAGATTGAAGAAATCCCTGATGCTGCTATAGAGGAGACTAAGGATGACACTGAGGAAACTGAGTAGGAGGTTGAGCCTACCTATCATAGTGAGCCTGCTCATAGTGATACTTCCCTGAGTATTATTTTGGGAGATGTTTCCCCATTTGATAAGTCCATGTGTTATTGGGCTCGCATGGTGTAGACTCTTGTTGAGTGCCATATGTACTTTGATGTAGCTCAAATTCCTAGTTTCTTTCCTCCTGATGCTTCACATGTAAGTACGATTTGCTTTTTCCAACCCTATATAAACTAGGACTTATTGTTGAATTAGTAAACTTCATTTTATAGGTCCCTAGGACATAGATAGAGTATATGTATGAACTTGCCTCTTCCTAGAGATTATTTTCTATACAGATTACAAATACTTGGATGGTTAGTATTTACACAAAATATGCGAATGTATGTATGATATGCATGATTCTGACTATTCTAAATACAACAGAGTTATGTTAGGGATCTGGAGCATGAGAATGAGAGGCTTTGAGAATAGCTTGCTGGTCTTCATTTTGATTGTCATGATGTTAGGACTTCGATTCCCTCATATCAGAGTGATGATCCAGCTAGAGGATGGAGCCATTGGCTAGATACTAAAGCTCAAGATGACTGATTTTCTTTATGACTTATATTAGTATGATTATACTTTGGATGCTTCAGAATTGTTTCCTCTTATGAATAAATTTTGGATTTTTATTTTAGACCAAGCCCTTTTTTTTTAAATTGGTTATAGGAGAAGTTGAGTCTTCTTAATGCTCCCCTAATGATTTGGTTTAACAACCTCATCATTGACAGTCTCGTCCTTTAAAGATAAGGGATAAGCACACTATAAATCAATAGATTGATTGGATGAAAGGCCTTTTTGATACTGAAATTAGTTGGATTTATCCTTGGTGGAGATTGAAATTCATGACCATCAACCCGCATGACCACTGCATCCATATTCCTGGATTGCACTTTTTGACCTTTCTTTCTCCCTCATGCCTTTGCTGCTAGTATGGTTGCCCCTAATTCATTGTGGTTGTCATAACTAACTTCAAAGGCTTCCCTCTAAGATAGGACTTTATAGACAAAGTGAAGAACTTATGGCCCTGCAGAGCTTTCGAGCGAAATATGCACCTGAATGCTGACATGACTACTGATGATAACTACAAAGCTTGGGTTGTCATGAAATCTATAGAACTACTAGGATTTAGTAGCTACAAAAGGACTCAAGTATTATTAGATGAGTCACAAAATAAAAAACAAAAATAAAAATAGTGGTCTCATAAGTTTGATTTCTTATGTTTTATTTTTCATTCAAGTCTTTATGCTTTGTAATAAAGATAGAATATGCAATATTTGACAGAAATATCATTTTAATTTATTTCATTAATTAGGGAAAAATGACTACATTTATTACATCATATGACATAACTCATGTTATCAGGTAGTCCTTTTGGATTTTCTAACTAAACATTTTTTCCTCACCTTTATCTCCTTAATCTTTGCTTGATTAACCCTTTACAAGTATTATGATCAATTGGATCTTGTCTTTTATTTTATTCCCTAATTTATGCATGCCAGCTCTTTACAGGTTTTCTGAATAGTGGGAATGTCCTAAATTTTGCCTGACTAGCCTTTAAATGTTTTCTAGCTAGCAGACTTCTTTTTTTTAAAGGTAGTATTTCTTAAGATGAGCTAGATTGATTGGCTCAGTGAACTCATTTCCTTTTAGATCGGATATCTTTGTAGCTCCTTTGGGTAGGATTGTCTTAACTAAATATAGTCCTTCCTAATTTGATCTGAATTTTCCTCTTAGATCAAACACCATTGCCCTTGCCTACTTTAATACTATATCTCCAGCTTTTATTTTTCCTAGCTTAACCCTTGTATTGAAAGCTCTCGCTATTCTCTTCTGATGAGTGTGAAATAAAGCATCCATCCTTTTCTCATCTAGAGATATGTAGTGATTGAATCTCTTTTGTATCCATTCACTCTCAAGAATTTTTTATTCCATAACAACTCTTAAGGATTTAATTTTAATCTCTATAGGAAAAATTGCTTCACAACCATATACTAATGAGAATGAAGTTTGTCCCGTAGAAGTGCGTGTTATAGTTATGTATCCCTATAATGCAAAAGGGAGATATTCAAACCAATCTTTATGCATTTTCACCAACTTGAGAGAATCTTCTTTATATTCTTATTAGCTGCTTCAACTATGCCATTAGACTGAGGTTGATAAGGTAAGGACTTATGATGCTTAATCTTATATCTCTGAAATAATTCAGCCATTTCTACCTGGAACTAAATGCCATTATCTATCACAACATAGTGTGGGATCCTATATCTATAAGTGAGATTCTTCTCAATAAACCTTGCCATCTATCTAGCCTTTAAGGTACCAAAGGACTCTACTTCTATCCATATAGAGAAGTAGTCAATTGTAACTAGTATATATTTGTGCCTGTTTGAAGCAGTTGGTTTTACTTCCCCTATTATATCTATTACCTAGGCTATAAAGGGCCATGGAGATGTTAAACTATTTAGCATTGTAGTGGGAAGATGATTGAGGTTCCCATATAGTTAACACTGATGACATTCTCTCACTACTTGGATACAATCCCTTTCCATGCTCATCCAGTAATACCCTTGCTGAATTATTTTCTTTGCCAGAATCATCCTATTCATGTGAGATCCGCAAGCCCTTACATGAATCTCTTTCATTGCCTGTTCTGCTTCATCCTTCTTAAGACATCTCAGCTGTATTCCATTCGGCATCCTTTTATATAATATTCCATCAATACTTGTATAATGGCATGCAAGAACATGAAGAGCATACCTTTCTTTAGAAGTTGCTTCATCTAGATATTTTCTTTTCTCAATAAATCTCTAGATGTCATAAAACCATGGCTTTTCTTCTAGCCCTATTTGGATACTCCTAGCTTGTTCCTCACCATAACATAGAGCTCTCATTCTCATTATTACTAGAGGCTTCATTATTAATCTCATCAGTTTATCCCACATTGAAGAAAGTGTTGCTAAGGCATCCACCATTTGATTCTCATCTCTTGGAAAATGCATGAAGAGACATTTAGTGAAATTGCTTATTAGTTTTCTCAAATAGCAAATGTAAGGTTTCAACCTCTCTTCTTTCACTTCCCACTCCTCATTAGCCTGAGTAATGACTAACATGGAATCTCCATAAACTAGTAGGTCTTTAGCTCTAACTGCTAGCACTACTTTCATGGCATAGATGCATTCCTTAGATGCATGCCTTATGCTCAGCCATGTTGTTTATGAGCCTGAAGTCTAATTTCTTGGCCATTGGGATGGTTTCTCCTCCTGGTGTGACAAGATTTACTCCTAGCCTTGCTCTTTTATTATTCATAGCTCCATTAAAATAAAGCTTCCATTCATACTATTATATTACCACTAAGTTCTTATCTTGAAACTCTAGATTCCACTACTTATTTCCTTCAACTGCATTCTAGTCTAAAAATTCTTCTACGTCTCTTCCTTTGATGACCTTTGTCGTGACATACTTTATATCAAACTTAGTTAAAAGTACCAGCCATCAAGACATCTTTCTAATCAAAGCTAGTGCTTGAAACAAGTACCTCAAAGTATTTATCTTTAAGACAGCTTGTACTTTGTAAGACTATAAATAATGCCTTAGCTTCTTTATAGCCCAAATCATTATCAAACATGTCTTCTCTACTAGATTGTACTTTTCTTCATATGGCAGGCATCGTGTACTCCACTCCTTATGGTCTTTCTTATGCTAGCATTGTCCCCATTGCTTTTTCTTCTAAAGCCAAATATAATATTAAGGGTTTACCTTACCTTGGTGGTCTTAAGATAGACAAATTAGTAATGTATTCCTTGATCCTATCAAATGCTTTTTGGCATTATTCATTCCATTCCATTGGCTAATTCTTCCTTAAGAGCTTAAAGATCAGATCACATACCATAGTAAGTCTCGTAATAAACCAATTGATGTACTACAATTTTCCAATAAACCCTCGCACTTCTTTATCCATTCTTAGTATTGGCACCTCCTGGATGGCTTTGATCTTGTCTGGATAAACTTCTATTCCTCTATCACTGACTATATGCCTTAATAACTTTTTAGAAGTTACCCCAAAGATGCATTTCTTATGATTAAGCCTTAGGTTATATCTTTTTATTCTTATTAGGAACTTATCCAAAGCCTCAAAGTGTCCCTCTCTTATTTCTGAGTTAACCATCATATTGTTGACATACACTTCCACTTCCTTATGCATTATATCATGAAATAAGGCAGTGGTCACTCTTTGATAAGTTGTTCCTACAATCTTTAACCTGAAGGGCATCATCTTATAGCAATATGTCCCCCATTCTATGACAAAAGCAGTTTTGATCTTGTCCATAACTATCATCATTATCTGATTATAACCTGAGAACCCATCCATCAAGGAGTACATTATACTAGATGATGCGCTATCGACAATCACATCAATAGGGGGTAAAGGAAAGTCATATTTTGGACATGCTTTATTCAAATCTCTAAAGTCTATACACATTCTGACTTTTCCATCTTTCTTAGGAACTGCCAACCATTGAGGGTATTCCACTACTTCTAAAGAATTAGCTTGGATCTGTTTAGCAATTTTGTCTCTAATTTTTTCTGTCCACTATGGCCTCAACCTATGAAGTTTTTGCTTAATAGGTTTAGCTTCTAAATATATTGGAATGTGATGCTCCATGATTTCTCTATCTAACCCAGGCATATCCTTATAGGACTAAACAAATACTACATTTTTTTTATTAATATTCTCTCAAATTTTTCTCTCTCTTCAGGAGTTAAATCATGTGAGATAGAAATGTGTTTTGATTGTTCATTTGTGCCCATGTTTAATGAATCTAATTGAATAGAATTAATGTCAAACATGCATGAATGATCATTATTAAAATGCATAAGACTATTAGAATCAACATCACACAAGTAAGCCAAACTAGAATTCATATCATTGACCATAAGAAAAATAGAGTTTTCATCCTCAAACAAATTAGACATTATTACATCTATTTCTTTATAAAAAATCACTAAAGCTATTATTAATAATTCTAGCTAAATACTTTGGTGGTTCTTTATTAAGTGGTAGACAAAGTAGCTCTTAAATATCCTCAACTTTCATCTTTTTAGCAACTGTCTTCATCACGTTGTCCTTGTTATCTTGTACCAACCTCTCAACTATCTACTATTTGAAGATCTCAAACACCGGGATATCCATACCAACTATATAGACATGCTTCCTTTTACCCAGATAGAACTTCTCCTTCTTTTTTTTGACAACGTTATCCTTTAGAGGTCCCACATTCCTTAGGAGGTTATTCTCATTGAAAAACCTTCTCCTTATCCTTTTGCTACTAAATCCAACTCTAGTATAGCCCAATCCTCTTATATCATCTTGGGTTTTGAAGTCTGGTAATTCTAGGATACCTTGCTCATCTTTTCCTAATCCTTGTCCAAGATGATAATTTATTTTCTTAATCATGCTCATAACCCTTGGATCCATCACCATTCCATCAGAGATCATGGCTATTTGGAAACCAGGAGGAGTAACTGACTATCCATAACCATGGACACAATATTGCATATACTAATATCTAAAGTTAAAAATTCCCCTTCATGTAGGAATTTCACCTTTTGATGCATAGTTGAAGGCACTCCTCCTAAAACATGATACCAAGGCCTGCCTAATAGCAAGGCGTAAGTGACATAAATGTCTAGCACAATGAATTCAACCACTACTTCTATAGGCCTAGTCTTTACAAGAGCCATAAATGTTTCCTCTACATTCCTTGTGCTATCATCATAAGCCCTGCTTATAAGGTCTGACTTTACCAAATCCTCCACCTTTACTCCTAGATTGGTTACAATCTATAGCAAGCAAATAATAATTTCTAACCCATCATCCACCATCATATAGTTGGTGCTTTTCCCTCTTATTTTAGCTGGAATGAATAAAACTTTATTATGATTCCTTCCCTTTATAGGTAAATCCTCATCAAAGAAAGTAATAACCTCATGCTTTTTCTCAGTAACCTTGGCCACCATTACTTTAGGGGTAGCATTAGTTTCAATTTTTATCTTAGGTAAAGCCTTAACTAGAGCTTTTATGTGGCTACTTGAGTGCATCAAGAGCTCCCAAATGCTTACATTTGTTTTTGCTTTTTTGAGTTGTTTAAGAATTAGGTCATTGCCATGTTCATTTGAGTCTTCTCCTTCAACAGCTTCTTCTCTCTCTATAGTTTTCTCTGTTGGTTTATAACCCTTCCCACTTCTGCTAACCTAATTGAGTTCGGGATTATCAAGCTATATATTATATCCTTCAATGCCTTCCTCATCAGAATTATACTAATTATTAATAACTCCAATAGTCCAGTCCTTCTTTCCATCTTTCCATACTTCAACCATGCATTTCTCCTTTTTGACTAGTACCTTTTCATCATCAAACTCATCACCCCATTTGTAGGCTCAATTATATCAATGGATATGTCAAAAGAAGGTGGTTTAGAATAAAACACCTTGTAATCAAACTTGCCTGAGGGCTGACCTAACAAGTCTTATACTCTTTCCACATCTTTGGGGGCACTAGGAGATTTCTCATTGGCTTTAAGGTTTAGATCCTCAAAAGAGTTTAGCACTTCTTCCTCGCTTACTCCTGAGTTGATCATCATGGTGGTTGGGGGTCGCATATTTTGGTAATTTAGGAAAGGATTATTTTGGGTATTGGAACTTAGATTTGATTTCTCAAGGTTTGTGATTTTTCCAAAGTCTATGAGGTTTTGGATTTTATGTTTAAGGCACATATAAGAATTAGTTGGATGACTGGCAACTTAATGAAACTTGCAATAACTATTTAGGTCAAAGCCATGGAGATTTGGGTTTAATGGTCTAGAAGGGGTTAAGGATCTAAGGAGGCCTTTTTGGGTCAAGTAGTCTAGGACTTTGGACAGGGGTTTTTGAAGTTTGAGAATCTCCTAGGTTATTGGATAGCATGAACTCTTACAACTCAGCTAGTATTTCCTTGTTGCGTGCCCCTAGTTGGGTAATTTCTCACTCCAGTGTTCCTAGTGACCTTTTTCTTATTTTCTATCTCTTCAGCTTGCAACCCATCATCATAAAGATCTATAAATGTCTTGGGATTCATCATCTACAGCCTCTGTACTAGATTAGGTAGCACATTTTAGACTATCATCCTAACCTGATCCTTCTTAGCCAACTTGTTCTTTATTAGTCCTGCCTTATTCATGAACCTAGTTAGAAAATATGAGAATGACTCATTGTGCTTTTGCTTGGTCAGTTCTAGATTGCTGATGGACACCTTGAACCTAGTGTTGTAGTTATATTACTTTAGAAAAGCAGTTCATAACTCTCTCTAGTATGCACTGATAGACTTCTCTAACCTATGATACCAATTGATAACCATACCCTCCAAAGATAATACAAATAGCTTGGTAACCATAAATAATGGAGCCTTAGTAGTGTTCATGGTAGTTGGTGAATTCTTGGGTCTCCAGTCACATCAAACTTCTATAGCTGTGACATCTTGAATTTGTCAGGCAATTTGTCCTCCTAGAATTGCATCACATCATCAAAGTCAAATAAGTATCCAATTCCCTTTCCTCTCATCAACTCCTCCATCTTAAACATCTTCTGAGTTAATTCCCTTTTTGCCTTTTCAGCCATATAACTCTTAACATCCTTAAGTTTCATTTCCCCTACATTGTCATTGTTAGTAGGTGGTGTACCTATAGCAGGTGGATTGGCCGCAATAGGTGGATTGGTTGTAATAGGAGGTACAACAGTGGTAGGAGGTGTAGCAGCAACAGGTGGTGGCATAAATCTGGCATAAGCCTGGATGAATCTATGATGGCTGAAAGATAAAATGTTAGTATGATGCATGAGATGCATGTATGCATGTATGCATGTATGCATGATGCATGTGCTATGCAATAAGTAGTAAGTAACAAGTCAAATTAGGTATATATACATCCTTCTAACCTCATTCCTCCCACACACATATTCAATAGTGATTCTCTTTTCCTAGGATTTTTGGTATTGGCCTTAATATCAATAGTGGTTATCAAGAATCAATGTGCATGCCAAATCTCTTAAAGCAGTAAAGCATAGAAATAGTATTTCTAGGTATAAAAGCATAGCCTAATCTTTATTATTCTTGATGGGTTTCTAAAGTATGGGCTAGGCCTTTATAGATAGAAATACCTCATGGTAACATTCATAAGAAATTTGGGTAGATCCTAGGGGAAATAACTAAGCCATTATTTGTGGTCAGGGTTAGACATAAAGGTTAAGGTTCCTTTAGCAAGATGCCCTCCTTTAGGATTTATATTACAGGCCAAGGTCAGAGGAGCTTCGCATCTTTTGCAAACTCAAGAGAAGACTACCCCTTTTAAGGAGTTGGGTTATAGGCTATGGTCAGATGAGCTCAACAATCTCTCTTGGACTAAGTTAAGGCTAAGAGTGATGGTTAGCCAATTTATAATCCCACAAAACTAGTGGAATCATGGAACCATAAACTAACGCCATCGGTTAATAGGAACATACATAATGAATGAAAGAATAAAATAATAATTAATAAAATAATTCTAAAGAACATAAGTAGAATTAGTATCTCTTATCGCTAGTGGACTCGCCATTGTAGATGGCAAGGTTTAGCACGTGCCCAAGATTTTAGCAATCACGACACTATTTGAACTTAGGGCTCTAGAGAACACACTAACCACTGTCACAAAGACATGGCATGGAGATGAGGAGTTGCCACCCAGGGTAATAACTGGGATAAATTGAAAAGGTGGTACTCGATTCCCTAAAAGTAAGCTAGCACCATAACCAAGAGATTTTTTATACGGAATACTAAGTTCTTTCAGTCTCTTGTTCATTTAGAATTACTTTATGAATTGCTATATTATCCTCTATTTACATGCAATTTCCTATAAACTATTATTCTAGTAATTAACTCTAAGGCAAACTAGTCATGAAAAGTACAAGTAAATAATGCAATCAATACAAATTCATAATCCCTAAGTTAGTCTAATCTACATTGATTTTAATTAAATACGCTAAATCTACATGTTTTTAATAAATGAGCCTAAAGGGCCAAATTTCTTTTAATTTTAATTGAGTGAACCTAAGTCTATTTATTTTAATTTTAAAAATGGGCCTATATCTACAAATGATGAACTATTTAAATTAATGGGTCTAGTTCTACATGTTTTAATTCTAAGGTGCTCTTAAATCTACATGTTATAAAAAGACTTTAATTTCATGGGCTAAGTCTAAATTAATTAAATTAAATTAGGTAGACCCATGTCTAATTTACTAAATGGGCCTAAATTATCTCTAACCTAAAAATCTAATTAATTATGGGCCTAAAATGCATTTTAATTAATTAAACATAAAAAACCAAAATGTGTTTAAGTAGATTAGAATGTAATATGGGCTTCAGGCCCAAAACACATAAAAAAAAGCCCAAAAACAAATAAAACATATCAAAACAATTAAATTAAAGATCAAACAATGAATTAATTATTCCTTCTAAAACCCTAATTTTAGTTAGCATGCAATCCTAAATTAATCTACTTCCTTCATTGATTTTAATTAATTACCTAATTGAAACCTTAATTTTACTAACCAAGTAATTAACATAAACATGCAATCACACACATAATTCCACTATTCCCACTATTGGGGCTATTACAATAATCTATTGAAAATAATAATAAAAATAAATAATACAATCCCAAAATATATAAAGAAAACAAAGCCATAAAAAAAACCCTAGAAATTATATCCCTACAAGGTCTTATCCATGCCATTCCATGGACTTCTTATGAGTTTAGTCCTCCAAACATGATCATAATGTATTTTCCTCTATAATCACCATAAAAAGATAACAAAATTATAATTAGTAAATAAATTATAATAATAGTAAAATAAAATTAAAAATCAACAAAATCAAAAAAAGAAATAAATAAATCAAATAAAATAGAATAAGAAGAAGATGATGCTTCTAAATGATTTTAATGGAATACTTCTAAAATTTTTTCAAATCACCATTCTTAATAGGTCTTTGAATATTGTTCTTCAAAAATCTTCCAAAGATCTACAATTAATCAATTAAGCAAAAGGAATTTTTTTGTAGAGAATGCTTTTTTTAAAAAAAAAATACTAAACAATGGAAAACAGAGTCAAGAATGCTTTTTTAAGAAAAAATCAACCAAAAGCCAAAAGACATTTTGGCACAGAGAAAATATCAAAGAGATAAGAACAATAGTAATGCTCCACCCATATGCTCTTTTCCTCTCCTCCTTTTTTTGGCCCCCCTATTTTGAAGGAACCAAACCCCTCTTTTATAGTGAAAACCTGCATATAAATTAATTCCTAAAAGACTTCTATTTCCTTAAAAATATTAGATAAATATCAAAAATAATATTACGAGAATTTCACACCAATTAGGATTCAAGAAAATGACATTTTTATTTTTCAAAAATCTAAAAAACAGATGGAAAAGGTCTAATTCTGATTGAAATTATGTAATTCCAATAAGAATTATAGAATTTTGACCATTTTTTAACTTTTAATTATAAGAAAGTCCTTGAAAGAAATAAGTTTTGCAATTCGATGCTTAAAAAATGTTGTAATTTAGTCCTTGAAAACATTAAATCCTTCCTTTGAAAAATACAATCAGACCTCTAAAGTTTCAAAGTTTAAGTATTAAAGACCTATTAATGACATTTTCATCATTGGAGTCCTTTATCGCATCCATAACACATCATCTTGAAATTGAGTGCCTACACCTAGGTTTCTAGATTGCTGGGATATTTGATGGAACTAAAATGGATGTAAGAGTGGCAAAAATGATGGAGAATATGAATTACTAGCTTGGGCAAGGGCTAGGGAAGAATGAGTAAGGAAGCCCTAGTCTCCTAGAGTTCAGAAGTCAAGGCAACATAACTAGTTTAGGTTATGTTGAAGAAATGAAGCTGAAAAGCAGAAGAGCATGGAAGAGGTTTAATACCAAGCAAAGGAAGCTTGTAAAGAAAATTGGGTCAATAAGTGAGAATTTTATTAGGCTATGGGAAGGAAAATATTATTTGGGAGCTAAAGAATGAATCAATGTTGCTGGAGGAGATGTTCCTAGACTTAAGATCTTTAAGGAACATATTAGGGAGAACTAGGTGAAAGACAACAAAGAGGAACTAATGAAGCTAGCAGCTAAGAGAATGGGCAATGCTGCTGTCAAAGAGCTACTATGTTTGCCACCTGAAAAGGAGCCACCCCAGGATTTAGCTACTGTGACTAGTGATAGCTTTGCTGACATTTTTATAAGGAAAATGATGTAATAACATCCGGTCTGTTTGAGGACAAAAACTCTATTTTTTCCATGGTTAATAATATGAATGCTAGTTTGCTTACTTATGTGATGTACATCCTGATAAATTACATTCCCACTTATCCATAAATTAAACTTGTTAAGTAGAAACTATGCAGGCTAAGACTATAGTGGACTAAAAAGATAAGAGATGAAATTGCTAAACAAATCCAAGCTAACTTTCTAGAATTAGTAGATTATCCTCAACGGTTAGCAAATAGTATCAGTACCCAAGAAAGATGGTAATGTACATATTTGTGTGGATTTCAGGGATCTAAACAAAGCATGTCCAAAGGATGACTTCCCTTAACCTCACATCATTATAATAGTGGATAGTGCGATGCACTCCATCATGGATGGGTTCTCTGGGTACAATCACATAATGATGGCAGTTATGGATAAGATCAAGACAACTTTCATCATAGAATGGGGGATATATTGCTATAAAGTTATGCCTTTTGTGTTGACGAATGTAGATGCAACATATCAAAGGGTAGCCATTGCTCTTTTCTATGACATGATGCATAAAGAAGTGGAGGTATATGTAGATGATATGATGGTTAAGTTAGAAATAAGAGAGGGATAATTTGAAGCTTTGGATAAGTTCTTAGCTCGAATTAAGAGGTAAAATTTAAGGCTCAACCCAAAGAAGTGCATTTTTATGGTTACATTAGGAAAATTATTACGGCATATAGTTAGCAGCCGAGAAATTGAAGTGGATCCAGATAAAGTAAAAGATATTCAGGAAATGTTGACACCGAAGATAAAAGAAGAAGAAAGAGGATTTATTAGCAAGTTACAATATATTAGTAGGCTTATTGCAAAGCTTACTAATATTTATGACCTTATCTTCTAACTCTTAAGAAAAAACCAGCCAGTAAAGTGGAACGATGATTGTCAAAAGGCATTTAAAATGATTAAAGAATATCTCACTAATTTGCCTGTATTAAAGCCACCGAGGCAAGGTAAGTCATTGATCTTGTACCTGGCCTTAGAGGAAAATGCAATGGGGGCAATGTTAGCATAAGAAGGATTAGAGGGGATAGAGCATGCGGTGTATTATCTCAGTAAGAAATTCCTACCATATGAGGAAAAATATGACTTGGTAAAGAAGACATGTTTGATCGTGATTTGGGCAATAAGGAAATTGAGGCATTATTTTCAATCCTATAAGGTTTTAAGCAATTTCAAAGATAGATCCCTTAAGGTACTTATTTCAAGCTCCTGCTTTGACTAGAAGAATGTCTTGATGGTTAGTACTTCTGACTGAGTTTGATACAGAATACATCACCATGAAAGTCATCAAGGGAAGGGTAGTAGCAGAATTCCTAGCTCAGAATACGGTCCAAGGTAATGAATAGTGGAACTTAGAGTTTTTGGATGAAAACTTAATAGTCATAGACCATTGGGAGTGGAAGCTCTACTTCGATGGGGCTGTAAACAACAAAGGAGCTGGATTAGGAATAATTCTTATTATGCCAGAAAGAGAAACCATATCGATGGCCAAAAAATTAGATTTTAAGGTGATGAATAATATGGTTGAGTATAAAGCATGTATCTATAGGATTGAAGTAGCTTTAGCAGTTGGGGAAAGGAATTGTTGGTTTATGGGGATTCAATATTGGTTGTTGGCCAAGCTAATAAGGAATAGGAAGTGAAAGAGCAAAAGTTGAAACCCTATTTTTACTATTTGAAAGATTTAGCAAAGAACTTCAATAAATCCCTCTTTATCCATTTTTCAAGAGATGATAATAAGATAACAGATGCATTGGCAACACTCTCTTCGATGTGGGATAGTGTGACTGGGTCAACTATGAAGCCTTTGGTCATCATAAAATTAAAAGCTCTGTGTTATGGAGGAGAGCATATAATGAGTGTTCAAATAGGGCCTAAAAAGAAATCGTGGTTTTATGATATTCAAAGGTTCATGAAGAAGGAAAGTATCCAGATGAAGCAACTTCAAAAGAGAGATATGCTCTTCGTGTTCTTGCATGTAACTACACAAGTCATGATGGAGTATTATACAAGATAATGCTAGATGGAATGCAGCTTAGATGTCTTAAAAAAGATGAAGCTAAAGAAGTGATGAAAGAGATTCATGCAGGAGCTTACGATTCTCACATGAATGGGATAACCCTAGCGAAGAAGATATTCAGGCAAGGGTATTATTAGATGAGTATGGAAAAGGATTGTATCAGAATAGTGAGGCAATGTCACCAGTGCTAGATCTATGAAAATCTTAACCATATTCCTTATATAGTACTGAATAGTTTATCATCACCTTGGCCCTTTACAGTTGGGGACTTGATATCATAGGAGAAAAAAGCTAACAACATTAAATGGGCATAAGTATATAGTTGTGCTAATAGATTACTTTTCTAAATGGGTAGAGGCTAAGTCCTTCAATGCTATGAAAGAAAAAAAGATGGCACGATTCATTGAGAAAAGCCTTATATATAGGTATGGGGTTCCATATCACATTGTGACAGATAATGGTGTCCAATTTCAAGTAGAAATAATAGAATTATTACCAAAATATGGGATTGAACATCATAAGTCTTCACCGTATCATCCTCAGGCCAATAGAGTGGTAGAAGTAGCTAACAAAAATGTCAAGAATTATAAAGATTTATCATTCTCTCTAAAATTGTCAAGACTTATAAAGATTGGTTTGAGTTTCTCCCGTTTGGTTTGTGGGGATATAGGACTATAACTAGAACTGCCATGGGCCAAACTCCATTCTCCTTAGTGTATGGTTATGAAGCAGTCTTACCTATAGAAACAAAGATCAAATCCTTGAGAGTTGTCATGGAAGCTAAAACTCATGAGAGCAAATTGACACAAAAGAGATATGATCACCTTGCATCTCTAAACGAGAAGAGGATGGATTCTTTGTTTCATACTCATATATATCATAAGAGGATAGTGAGATCATTCAATAAGAAGGTTAAGCCTAAAAAGATAAAAGATGAGGACATAGTGTTAAAATAGTCCAGAGTAGTGGTATTTAATCTAAAAGGAAAGTTTAGACTAAATTGGGAAGGGCCGTATTTAGTCAAATTTGTTTTGCCTAAGGGAGCTGTAAAGATATTAGATCTGGAAGGGAATGAATTCATGGAGCCTGTTAACTTGGATCGCCTCAAGAAATACTACTTATAAAAAATAAAATAAAAGTAGTATAAAGAAAATAAAGTCCGTTGATTAGAAAACCTAAAAAGGTTAGTCAGGTCAAAGTTAGGACATTCCCACTATTTAGAAAACCCATAAAGGGCTGGCAGGTAAAAATTAAGGAATAAAAAAAAAGATGATATGATATAATGCAAAATTGCATAGTTATTTAGGTATTATAAGTGTTTTTTTGTTTCATTTTAGTAAGTTTTTATGCTTATTTAGTTATGTAATTGTTATTTTTAGTTTTCAATGCTTTTTATAGTAGTTTGTATGTTTTCTATGTCTTTAGGTTCAATTGATGCATTAGAAGGACCTTGGATTTGTTAGAATGAAGTATGAAGCTTGAAAAGACAAAGGAAGTTGAATTGGAGTTATGTTGCCTCGTTACACCAAGGACGAATCATTACAAAAGCCATCCGTGCTGACTCTTTCCACTTGTGCCTCATCAAAGAGATACAACTTTTCAACTCTAAGCAGTTTTTGTATTTTGACCATAACTTCTTCTATAAATGTCCAAATGAGGTGATTCAAGTTGCTCTAGAAAGATAACTCAGAGATTTAGAATTTAATGAAGGGATATTCTCTATATAAGGTTATATAAAAGGACAAAAATGCCATAGAACTTACTGCATAGAGTTGTGACCTTTTATGTAAAAGGGCACTTTTTCAATTTGTAACTCCTTTTTAACCACCTCTAGGGTCTATATATAGATCAGTGGCAACCTGTAAGAGGTATATTTTTTGTTTAGATATATTCATAAAAAATTATTATTATAGTGAGTACATAATTTATTTTCTTAGGCTTAGTCTAGTGTTTTTAAGATTAATTAGAAGAAAGCAAGCAGGAAGCAAGAAAAGAAGATTGCTCTACATCACCAAGTGTTGGAAGATTATTAAAAGGGTTTTATCAATTCCTTTTCTTCTTTTGTTATTTTTTTCTAATCATGTCTATTGGCTAAGTCTTGTTTGAGAAGAAATGATGAATTAAATAAGAACTACATTTTCTACCTTATCCTGTTTATGATTTAATTTCAATTAGTGCTTGATTAAGTTATTTATGATTGATCACCATATGTAACTTATTTTAATTAAATTACTTACAATGAGATTTGGAGTAATTTGATGGAAATATAATTGAGATTACTTAAGAATTGGATTTACTTGGAGATAAGGAATTCATCTTAAGGGAAACAATTAGTAGATTACTTGTGATTTCCTTGTCTATCTCTACAATACACCGAGAGAGATTGTACTCTCTACAATGATTTCCTTGTCTATCCTTAATTGACAATGAGAGTTGCTTTTATGGATTTATTGGTATAATGTCATTTATGATTTTCTCTTATCTCTGCAATACACCGAGAGAGCTTGTAGACTCTAAGGGGAAATACTTCTAATTGATAACGAGAGTTAATTTTAGGAACCTTACTTTAATTTGCCAATGAGAGTTGCTTTTAGAGATTATACGCACTAATTTCCAATCAATATGTTTTGTGATAAATTCTTATAAGTTCTTGTTTACATTTTGATTTATGCTTCTCTTTTATATATATTGTATTTCTTATTATATTTAGTATTATAGTAATTAGGAATAATTAGATCACCAATTCTATTTGATTTTGTTTTGCCTATCCATCTAAGTATTTGCTCAGTTAATACATAATTCTTCCCAAATCTCGAGTGTTCGACACCCAACTTGCTATATACTAAGTCCTTAGAGACTAGGGTTATACAATTCTACCTGCTTTAGAATTTGGCATCGTTGTTAGGGATTTGATTTAAGTAATTGTTATTAACTTAGGGTAGGAAAAGGTTATTTTAGGCCTTCTTTTAATTTTTGTTGTTTTTGTTATGTTTTTATTTTTATTTTAATTTTATTTATTTTTTATTTTGTATGATTGTGAATTTACATGCTTACTAGAAGTACTAGTGATAGCAATTTAAACTTTGATCCTGAAATTGATTTAACTTTACGTGCAATATGCAAGGAACAAAGACAAACAAAAGAAAATCAATTCAATAGAATGGCTCAACCGGAGAGAAGGACATTAGGCAATTTTGCAATACCTGATATCTTGGTTAGTTTTGGTGGAATTATGGCTTCAGCTATTGCCAATAATAACTTTGAGATCAAGCCAAGTATTATCCAAATGGTGCAAAATAATCAGTTTGGAGGCTTACAAGGAGAAGATCCTTATGCCCACATTTTGACTTTTTTCAATGTGTGTGCAACCTTCAAGATCAATGGTATGACAGATGATGCAATAAGGTTGAGACTCTTCCCATTTTCGATCAAGGAAAAAGCATAACTTTGGCTTGCAAGTTTGCCAAATGAGTTAATCACAACAAGGGATCAATTAAAGCAAGCATTTATGCACAAATATTTTCCACCACACAAGATAGCTAAATTTCGCAACAAGATCACTACTTTCAAGAAAAGTGGAAGTGAGACAATTTATTTGGCTTGGGAGAGATTTAAGGAACTTCAAAGGCAATGCCCACATCATGGTTTGCCGAATGGATGATTCCTCAATTTTTTTATAATGGTTTAACGGATAAGAATATGAACATTGTGAATGCGGCTTCTGGTGGAAAGTGGATGGATAAGATGGCTAGAGAAGCTATGACATTACTAGAAGAACTTGCATCTTAAGGATACATAGGTGATGAAACAACCATGGCAAAGGCAAAGGGAGTTTTGAAACTTGACACCATTAATATACTAAGTGCAAAGGTAGACACCCTCACCAAATTGGTAAGTAAATCTCAAGTTAATTCATTAGAATGTACTACTATTGTTTGTGAGAATTGTGGAGGATCTCATTCATATTCTCAATGCAATGTAATTGCAAATGAGGATGTGAATTATGTGCAAAGAGGTTTTAACCAATGAATGGGGTTGAATTCCAAAACTTATAACCCTCAGTGGAGGACCCATCTTATATTCTCACGGTCAAACCAATCCTCTTAATTAAACCCTCCATATAACCCAAACACTAAACCCCAAAATCCACCTGGATTTCCTATGAAATAACAAGCCTTTAATCCTACCCAATCTAAACCTAACCTTGAAACTCTTATGGAGCAATTTGTTAATCAAAAAATATCCATCAACAAACAAAATGAGGAGCAATTTAAGAAAATTAATTATAAGCTTAAGCAACTTGCTACTCATAACCATATCCTTGAAACCCAAATCGCCCAACAAGCCTCTACCTCTAATACTAAACCTTTGGGAAAGCTCTTTAGCCAACCAGAGTATGTATGAAAAGAGAATTATCAAGCAATTACATTGCGTAGTGGTAAGGAGGTTGAAAAGGATCTCAATAAGAAGAAAGGATTGGTTGATGATTATGATAAGGTAGAGATTAAGGAAGTTGATGTTAGAAGCAAAAATAATGATGAGATTTCAAAAGGAGATAAAAAGGGAAATGCCAAGCCACATAAAGAGGATGAACCTAATGTAGACTTAAAAACTCTTCCTTTTCCTTAAAGGTACATAAGGTGTAATTTAGATAAGCAATTCGGCAAATTCCTTGATTATCTTAAGGATATCACTATCATTATACCATTTGTGGAAGCTATTAGAGATATGCCAACTTGGGGTAAATTTTTTAAGGATATTATTAGCCATAAAAATAGGCTTGAAGATTATGGTTTATTATCTCTTATTGAAGAATCCAAAGCTATGTACTCTATGTCTCTACCTAGGTTTAAGGATCCTGGTTCATTTACGGTTCCTTATGTAATTGGAGGTATGCATTTTGATAAAGCTTTATATGATATTGGTGCTAGTGTTAGTCTTATGCCTTACTCTATCTACAAAGAGCTTGATTTGGATGAACTTAAGCCTACGAATATGTGTCTTTCCTTGGTGGATAAATCTGTAACTTATCCACTTGGCATTCTAGAGAATGTACCAATAAAAGTGGGTAAGTTTGTGATACCAGTTGACTTTATTATGTTGGAAATGGAGGAAGATCTTGAGATTCCAATTTTGTTTGGAAGACCATTTTTTTTAGGACAGCAGGAGCAATTATAGATATGAAGAATGGAAAGATCACATTGGAAGTGGATAATGAATGTATGGAATTTGATGTGCTAAATATAATAAAGTCAACACCTATAGAAGTGGCAAGTAGAGTTGATTCTATTGATATTTTTTATGGATGCATTGAAGAAGTAATCCATGAGTGTTTAAGGAATGATGATATGGAGTCATTTAAGGTGAAAGAAACTAACGAGCAAATTTTGGAGGTAGTTCCATGTCAACCTTTTTAAAGGCCATCAAGATTTGAACCTTTAAGTAGCGATGACGATCCAAAAGATTCTACACCTAGTGAAGAAGTTGAGTTAGAGCTCAAGCCTCTACCATCAAATTTCATATATGCATTTTTTGACTCTAATCTTACATTTCCTTTTATTGTTAATTCATCTTTTCCTAGTAATGATGTTGATGCTTTATGTGATAAATTGAATAGTTATAAGAATGCTATTGGTTATTCTATTATTGACTTAAAGGGAATTAGTCCTAAAATATGTATGCATAGAATTTTATTAGAAGATAATGCCAAGCCTTCTATTGAAGGTCAAAGGTGATTAAATCCCACTCTCAAAGAAGTGGTGAGAAAAGAGGTTACAAAGTTGCTTGATAATGGAATTATATACTCTATTAGTGATAGTAAATGGGTGAGCCCCGTTCAAGTAGTACCAAAGAAAGGAGGCTTAACCGTTGTTAGGAATGAATCTAATGACTTGATACCTACTAGAACTGTCACAGGATGGCATATGTGTATTGACTATAGGAAATTAAATAAAAGAACTGGGAAGGATCACTTCCCATTGCCTTTTATTGACCAAGTTCTTGAGAGATTAGCTAATTTTTATTATTTCTATTACTTGAGTGGACTTAGTGGATTTTATCAAATCCCTTTTCATCCCAATGATCAAGTTGAGACTACTTTTACATGCCCATATGGCACTTTTGCTTTTAGATGAATGCCCTTTAGTTTATGTAATTCACCCGCAACTTTTCAAATGTGCATGTTTTCCATATTTAGTGATTTGCTTGATGATTGTGTAGAAATTTATATGGATGATTTTAGTGTTTATGGTGCTAAATTTTCTAATTGTCTATACAATCTTTCTAAAGTTATTGATAGGTGTATTGAGCATGGATTGATCTTGAATTGGGAAAAATGTCATTTCATGGCACAAGAAGGCATAGTTCTTGGACATTTAGTTTCAAGAAGGGGCATAGAAGTTGATAGGGCAAAGATTTAAGTGATTGATAATTTGCTACTACCAAACTGTGTTAAAAATATAAGAAGCTTCCTTGGACATTGAAGTGGGTAGAATTGTATAACCTTAGTCTCTAAGGACTTAGTATAGAGCAAGTCGAGTGTCGAACACTTGGAATTTGGGAAGAATTATGTATTAATCGAGCAAATACTCAGATGGATAGGCGAAACTAAATCAAATAGAATTGGTGATCTAATTATTCCTAATTACTATAAAACTAAATAGAATAAGAAATACAATATATATAAAAGAGAAGCATAAATCAAAATGTAAGCAATAACTTATAAGAATTTATCAAAAAACTTATTGATTGGAAATTAGAGCGTATAATCTTTAAAAGCAACTCTTGTTGGAAAATTAAAGTAAGGTTCCTAAAAGTAAATCTCATTATCAATTAGAAGTATTTCCCTTAGAGTCTACAAGCTCTCTCGGTGTATTGCAGAGATAAGAGAAAATCATAAATGACATTATACCAATAAATCCATAAAAGCAACTCTTGTTGTCAATTAAGGATATTCCCATCTAGAGCCTATAAGCTCTATCGGTGTATTGTAGAGATAGACAAGGAAATGACAAGTAATTTACTAATTGTTTCCCTTAAGATGAATTCCTTGTCTCTAAGTAAATCCAATTCTTAAGTAATCTCAATTATATTTCCACCAAATTACTCCAACTCTCATTGTAAGTAATTTAATTAAAATAAGTTACATATGGTGATCAATCATAAATAACTTAATCAAGCACTAATTGAAATTAAATAATTAATAGGATAAGATAGAAAATGTGGTTCTTATTTAATTCATCATTGCTTCTCAAACAAGACTTAGCCAATAGACATGATTAGAAAACAATAAGAAAAGAAGAAAAGGAATTGATAAAACCCTTTTAATAATCTTCCAAAACTTGTTAATGTAGAGCAATCTTCTTTTTTTTTCCTTCTTGCTTTCTTCTAATTGATCTTTAAAACACTAGACTAAGCCTAAGAAAATAAATTATGTACTTATTATAATAATAATTTTGTATGAATATATCTGAACAAAAAATCTCCCTTTTACAGGTTGCCACTGATCTATATACAAACCCTAGAGGTGGTTAAAAAGGAGTTACAAATTGAAAAGGTCCCTTTTTACATAAAAGGTCACAACTCTATATAGAAACTTCTAGGGAATTTTTGTCCTTCTAGATAACCTTATCTAGAGAACATCCCTTCATAAATGTTCTATATCTTTAAGTTATCTTTCTAAAGCAACTTGAATCACCTTATTTGGACATTTTTAGAAGAAGTTATGGCCATAATATAAAAACTACTTAGAGCTAAAAAGTTGCACGAAGGGTCAAGTCGTCATGGATGGCTTCTGTAATGAGTCGTCCCTAGTGTAACGAGTTACCACAGCCCTAATTCAACTTCCTTTGTCTTTTCAAGCTTCATACTTCATTCTAACAAATCCAAGGTCCTTCTCATGCATCAGTTGAACCTAAAAACATATAGAATACATACAAACTACCATAAAATTGCATAACTAAATAAGCATAAAAACTTAGTAAAATGAAACCAAACAATACTTATAATACCTAAATAACTATGCAAGTTTGCATTATATCAAACTCCCCCACACTTAGACCTTGCTTGACCCCAAGCAAGTATAGATCAAAGATGATGAAATTATTGAAATTATCATATACTTAAAAAATTTAGCATCCTCATCAAGTCATTTTAATCATGAATGAAGTTAAAAATAAAAAGGATAATTCAATAATTGAAATTCCAATGCTCAACAATGGTAAAATAGACAAGTCTTATAGCATAGGCAACAAGTTTACCAATTTATCAAAATCTACTAAGAATAAAATAAAAAATGAAAAGTCAAAGTTCTAACCAAGCTATTTAGCCAAGATAGTCATGCTTCAAACTTAGGGATTCTAGAGGCAATAGCAACCTTGGGACAATGTTGAGCACACACATCAACTCACTATTCTCATGGTATTTTTAGACAATTTTATTCAAAAGCATATTTGCTAGATATACTCTTTATGAATGAATGCAAATGAGGAGCAAACACAAATGCACATAACTTACTCTAGATCCATCTACTTATGACATTATACATCTCTTTCTGAATGAATGCAATTAAGAATCATAATCAATTGCACACAACTTACTCAAGATGCATTACATCACAAGCATTTTTTTCTTCTTTTATTTTTATTTTTATTTTTATTTTTTCTTTTGTTTTTTTAATTGTCCTCATCCATTATTGAAAAGTGAGTATCTTAGTATTATGGCTATAGTTTCTCTAAGGTTACCTAAGTCTCTAGAAAAACTAAACTTAAATCATTACTACCTAGCCTAAGCATACTTAGCAAGTTGACTAATACATTTCTTAGACTTTAAAAATAATAGAAAGAGATAAAATGATAAACTTACTACTTATACTACATGAAATTTAAAACTTCTACCAATTGAGCAATGAAAGTTCACTATTAGCAAAACATAATAACTTCAATAAAAATCAAAAAAACTATTAAGGATAACTACTTATTAAATATGGGATCAAAATGAATAGCAAAATTAATGCAAATGCATAAAGATGTAGAACAAACAAATAAAATATATATTACTAATATACTAATACTAATATATATATCCTTATCCCTTCCTCCACACTTAAAAGCATGCATTGTGCCCAATGTAATGAAAACAAAATAAGGGAAAGGATAGAAATACTCCCTTAGTCGTCAGTTGGAGTAGTGGGTGGAGACTCAATTGAGCATCCAGATTGAGTGAATTACTGGTTCAACTTATATTCCATCTTTCGTTGAGGACGTGATAATTGCCTTTGGTGATATTCCATAGCATTCAATTGCCCTTGCATAGTAATTTGATTGTTCAAAATTTGATCCTAAATTGGTAGGGGTTCACTCGGAGAACTCAGTGCACTTTGGAGAGGGTAGGTCAACAAAGGGACTTCTTCAAAAGGTTGGTATTGAGGAAGCTCTTCTTCCAGATCACTTTCTAGTTGGTATTCGGTTGGTGGTGGTTCCTCAACTCGAGATGATTTAGCAATTCCATGCCAACATGAATGATTGTGGGTGGGAATGAATCATAATCCTGCATCACATACTTCTCCTCTCATAAGAGCATGGTTAGTAAAATAAGAGTATTCAACTATGCGAGTGTAATTGTCATGATTTATGTTCAAAGCCTTTGCTACTATGGTGACCACATGTCCATGTGTCAAGGGTGCATCCTTACATGGTGCACAAGTCAACAACTGATTGAATGTCCAATAATTCCAAGAAACTTTCTTTTTGTTATGAATACACCACATAAGAAATAGTTCATGTGCAGAAACCCTATTAAATTCAGACTTATGAAAAATAACACATGCTAGGACCTTATGCAACAACCAATATTTCATATATTTTATGAATGTAGCCTTGGCATTTTTAGGTTGAAATGGGGTTTGCAAATCAGTCAAAAAGGTCCAAAATTCATTCAGCTTAAAGTTAGATGGGGGATCACATAAACCATCCTTCTTAAAGCCAAACACACAATTCATGAAATAATAGGTTAGTTGGTGTTTCTTGCCTTCCAACCTAAATTCTAGAATTTGTGAATTGTTGGCATTAACATCCAAGGTGGTATAAAACTCAGTAAGCAAATCAACATAAGTGTCTTCATGTAGAGAAACAAACTTCTTAAGGCCACATTGAGTAAGCATATTATCAAACACATCAAGCATACCCAAATTTTTCAAGAGAGAGTTAGGAATATACTTACAACCCAAGATTTCTCTAAATCTTATTATTGTTAACTTAGCACCTTCCTCATGCATAAGGATGAGGAACTTAGCCTTGTAAGTCTTGCTCATATTTTCCTCCTCTTCTTGGTGAGATTCTTTGAAATGGGGTCTCTTGGATGATAAACGTTTTGTCTTACCCATAATGTTAATCTTACTTAGATGAAGTTAGAAAGTTACAGAAATATGTAGAGTATAAGTGATGATAATGTGTAAATGAAAAGGAAAAGATGGAATGAGAAAGGATATTTGATTCGGTTAGGGTTTTTTTGTAGAGAGGAAATGAAAAGCTTGGATGGTATGGAAGAGAGAAGGAAGAAGATGAATTCATAGGAGTTGTTTGTGTGTGTAAGTAGTGAAATTCATATGGATTTTTGTGAGTAGGAAATATGAGTGATTTGGTGGTCAAAAGGGTATATATATATATGTGTTAGAGGGGTGTAAGATGTAGGGGTGTAAGGGTTAGTGAAGGGTTGTGTAAGGGATATGTGAAAAGGTGTGTGTGTAAGTGAAAAGGTATGTGGAGAACTGAAAAGGTATATGGGGAAGTGAAAAGGTATGACACCTTTTGAAAAATTAAGCACCTTTTCAAGCAATTTTGAATTGAAATCTAAATAGAAACTAAAAAAATATCAAAAATACAAATTCAAAGCTGCTAGAAATGTATGTTTGTGTATATGTGAAAAATGCAAAAAAATTGGAGGTGGCACAACTCGGCATGCCAGCCCTCTGTAATGAGTCGTTACACAGGAACGAGTCATTACGCCTTCCTTTGGCTTGTGTCGAGTTGTACCAATTTTAATAACTCAGCATGATTACTCTCTATAATGACTCAGCATGACCATAATGAATCGTTACAGAGATGCATTTCTAGCTCGAGTCGCACCAAACGTAACGACTCAGCATGTAGGCTTTCTGTTATGACTCGGAATGCCCATAACGAGTCGTGATAGCATATAATTTCACAAAAAAAATTTCTAAGTTATTATTTAAATAATATTTGAACAAGAAATGTATGAAAATGGGATTAGAAACTAAAAATAAAGTAATCATAAACTAAATGTATACTTGAAGTAAGAACACTTTAAGAAGGAAATATGTATAAATAAAGAAAATAAAGTAAAGAAAAGAATTATATAAAAATGTGTAGTTTTAAAAACATTATAAAAATAACTTTATAAGTATTGAAATCTGAAATAAAATTAAGAACTAAAATGAAATGAAAAATGAAATAGAAACATACCGTAAAAATGTGTAATAAAATTAAATAAGATGAAGAATGTCTTAGTAAACGTACCCTAATTTCATTAATGTATAGAGAGAGATAGACTGACTCTGAGTAGTTGCTTCACCAATTAAGTATGGCTTGAGACGGTGTCCATTTACCTTAAAGATTTCCCCTTTACTATTGGTAATTTCCACTGCACCGTGGGGATATACCTTAACAACTGTAAAAGGACCTGACCATCTATACTTCAACTTACCCAGAAATAATTTCAATATTGAATGATAAAGCAATAAAAGTTGTCCCTCATGAAATTCCTTCTTGATCAAATGCTTATCATGCCAGAACTTAGTGCATTCCTTATATAATTTTACATTCTCATAAGCATTCATTCTCAACTCATCGAGTTCATTAAGTTGAAGTAACCTTTTCTTACCTACCTTTATCAAGTCAAAATTCAATGCTCTTATCGCCCAATATGCCTTATGCTCAAGCTCAATGGGTAAGTGACATGACTTCCCATAGATCAACTGATAAGGAGTAAGGCCTATCGGAGTCTTAAAAGCCATCCTATACGCCTATAATGCATCATCAAGCTTCAATGCCCAATCTTTCCTTAAAGAAGAGATTTTTTTCTCTAAAATCCATTCAGTCTATCGGTTACTCACCTCAACTTGCCCACTTGTTTGTGGGTGATATGGAGTAGCAATCTTGTGATCCATATTTCTTCAAAAGAGCCTCAATCAAATAGTTGCAAAAATGGGAACCTCCATCACTTATCAATGCTCTAAGGGTACCAAATCTCAGAAAAATGACTTTCTTAAGCATTTTTCTTAACCACTCTAGCATCATTTATTAGGGTTCACATTGCTTCTACCCACTTGGTGACATAATCAACCATGACCAAAATATACTTGTAACCTAAGGAACTAGGAAATGGACCCATGAAGTCTATTCCCCAAACATCAAAGATTTCAACTTCAATAATCCCTTTCAAAGGCATCTCATGCTTCTTTGATATATTTCCAATCCTTTGGCATCTATCACATGTAAGCAAATATTTTCTAGCATCCTTAAATAAAGTAGGCCACCAAAAACTAGATTGAAGTACCTTAGATACAGTCTTTGATGTTCCAAAATGTCCTCCAACATTCAAAGAATGATAATGCTTCATAACATCTTGGACTTCATCGTAAGGAATGCATCACCTAATCAAACCTTCGGCACATCTCTTATAAAGTAATGGCTCCTCCTAATAGTAGAATCTACAGTCATGTAAGAACTTTTTTCTTTGTCTATAATCCATACCATAAGGAAGCATACCACTTACTAAATAATTTTCAATATATACAAACCATGGAGTTTCCTTCGATGCCACTGTAAAAAGATGTTCTCCATGAAATGACTCATCAATTGGCACACCATCATCATTCTTCTTTAATCCATCTTGATCAAGCCTTGATAGGTGGTCAGCAATAGGGTTCTCACTTCCTTTCTTATCTTGTACTTCCCAGTTAAACTCTTGAAGCATCAAAATCCATCTTAGGATTTTAGGTTTTTCATCCTTCTTTTTTAGAAGATATTTGAGAGCAGCATGATCTGAATAAACAATCACCTTTTTCCCCATAAGATATGCTCTAAACTTATTGAATGCATAAATAATAGCAAGCAACTCTTTTTCTATAGTAGTGTAGTTGATTTGAGCATCATCAAGTAGCTTACTAGCATAATAAATCACAAAAGGCTTACCTTCCTTTCTTTAACTCAAAATAGGTCCCACAACAAAATTGCTAGCATCACACATTATTTTAAATGGTTCCTTCTAATTAGGTGGTTGCAAAATAAGTGTGTAAATAAGAGCCTTCTTCAAAGTTTCAAATGCATTAAGGCACGCATCATCAAACTAAAACACCGCATCCTTAGCAAGTAATGTACATAATGGTTTTACTATTTTGGAAAAGTGTTTGATGAATCTTCGATAAAAACCAGCATGCCCAAGGAAGCTTCTTATATCTTTAACACACTTTGGTGATGGCAAATTATCAATCACTTCAATCTTTGCCTTGTCAACCTCGATGCCCCTTCTTGAAACTAAATGTCCAAGAACTATGCCTTCTTGTGCCATGAAATGACATTTTTCCCAGTTCAAGACCAATCCATGCTCAATACACCTGTCAAGAACTTTAGAAAGATTATCTAGACAATTAGAAAAGTTAGCACCATAAACACTAAAATCATCCATAAAAATTTCTACATAATCATCAAGCAAATCACTAAATATGGAAAAAATGCACCTTTAAAAAGTTGCGGGTGCATTGCATAAACTAAAGGGCATTCGCCTAAAAGTAAAAGTTCCATGTGGGCATGTAAAAGTAGTCTTAGCTTGATCTTCAGGATGAATAGGGATTTGATAAAATCCACTAAGTCCATCCAAGTAACATAAATTAGAAAAATTAGCTAATCTCTCAAGAACTTGGTCAATAAAAGATGATGGGAAGTGATCCTTCCTAGTTGCTTTATTTAATTTCCTATAGTCAATACATATACACCATCCTATGATAGTTCTAGTGGGTAACAATGGTTAAGCCTCCCTTCTTTGGTACTACTTGAACGGTGCTCACCCATTTACTATCACTAATAAAGTTTATAATTCCATTATCAAGCAACTTTGTTACCTCTTTTTTGACCTCTTCTTTGAGAGTGGGATTTAATCACCTTTGACCTTTAATGGAAGGCTTGGCATTATCTTCCAATAAAATTCTATGCATACATATTTTAGGACTAATTCCCTTCAAGTCATTAATAGAATAACCAATAACATTCTTATGACTATTCAATTTATCACATAAAGCATCAACATCATTACTAGGAAAAGATTAATTAACAATAAAAGGAAATTTAAGATTAGAGTCAAGAAATGCATATATGAGATTTAATGGTAGAGGCTTAAGCTCCAACTCAACTTCTTCACTAGGTGTAGAATCTTTTGGATCGTCGTTGCTCCTTAAAGGTTCAAATCTTAATGTCCTTTGAAAAGGTTGATATGGAACTACCTCTAAAATTTACTTATTAGCTTCTTTCACCTTAAATGACTCCATATCATCATTCCTTAAACACTCATGGATTACTTCTTTAATGCATCCATAAAAAATATCAATAGAATCAACTCTACTTGCCACTTCTATAGGTGTTGACTTCATTATATTCAGCACATCAAATTCCATACATTCATTATACACTTCCAATATGATATTTCCATTCTTCATATCTATAATTGCTCTTGCTGTACTCAAAAATGGTCTTTCAAATAAAATTGGAATCTCAAGATCTTCCTCCATTTCTAACACAACAAGGTCAGCTGGTATCACAAACTTACCTACTTTTTGGCACATTCTCTAAAATGCCAAGTGGATAAGTTATAGATTTATCCACCAAAGAAAGACACATATTGGTAGGCTTAAGTTCATCCAAATCAAGCTTTTTGTAGATAGAGTAAGGCATAAGACTAACACTAGCACCAATATCACATAAAGCTTTATCAAAATGCATACCTCCAATTACACAAGTAACCATAAATGAACCAGGATCCTTAAGCTTAGGTAGAGACTTAGAGCACATAGCTTTGGATTCTTCAACAAGAGATACTAAACAATAATCTTCAAGCATGCTTTAATGGCTAATAATATCCTTCAAAAGTTTACCCCAAGCTGGCATATCTCTAATAGCTTCCACAAATGGTATAGTGATAGTGATATCCTTAAGATAGTCAAGGAATTTGCCAAATTGCTTATCCAAATTATGCCTTATGTACCTTTGAGGAAAAGGAAGAGTTTTTAAGTCTACCTTAGGTTCATCCTCTTTAGGTGGCTTGGCATTTCCCTTTTTATCTCCTTTTGAAATCTCATCATTATTTTTACTTCTAACATCAACTTCCTCAATCTCTACCCTATCATCATCATCAACCAATCCTTTCTTCTTATTGAGATCCTTTTCAACCTCTTTACCACTACGCAATGTAATTACTTGACAAGTCTATTTTTGTACATACTCTGATTGGCTAGGGAGCTTTCCCAAAGGTTTAGTATTAGAGGTAGAGAGTTTTTGGGTGATTTGGGTTTTAAGGATACGGTTATGAGTAGCAAGTTGCTCAAGCTTAGAATTAATTTGCTTAAATTGCTCCTTATTTTGTTTGTTAATGGACATTTGTTAGTTAACAAATTGCTCCATAAGAGTTTCAAGGTTAGGTTTAGATTGGATAGGATTAAAGGCTTATTATTTCATAGGAAATCCATGTGGATTTTGGGGTTTAGTGTTTGGGTTATTTAGAGGGTTTAATTGAGAGAATTGGTTTAACCATGAGAATTCGAGATGGGTCCTCCACTGAGGCTTATAAGTGTTGCAATTTAGCACCATTCATTGGTTAAAACCTCCTTGCACATAATTCACATCCTCATTTGCAAGTACATTGCATTGAGAATACAAATGAGATCCTCCACAATTCTCACAAACACAATTAGTAAATTCTAATGAATAAACTTGAGATTTACTTACCAATTTGGTGAGGGCATCTACCTTTGCACTTAGCATATTGATGGTGTCAAGTTCCAAAACTCCCTTTGCCTTTGCCATGGTTGTTTCATCACCCATGTATCCTTGAGATGCAAGTTCTTCTAGCAATTTAATAGCTTCTCTAGCCGTCTTATCCATGCACATTCCACTAGAAGCTGTATTCACAATGTTCCTACTCTTATACGTTAAACCATTGTAAAAAATTTGAGGAATCATCTAATCTGGCAAGCCATGATGTGGGCATTGCCTTTGAAGTTGCTTAAATCTCTCCCAAGCTAAATAAAATTATCTCACTTCCACTTTTCTTGAAAGTAGTGATCTCATTGCAAAACATAGTTGTCTTGTGTGGTGGAAAATATTTATGCAAAAATGCTTGCTTCAATTGATCCCATGTTATGATTGACTCATTTGGAAAACTTGCAAGCCAAAGTTGTGCTTTTTCCTTGACCGAAAATGGGAAGAGTCTCAACCTTATTGCATCATCCATCACACCATTGATCTTGAAGGTTGCACATATATTGAGAAAAATCAAAATGTGGGCATAAGGATCTTCTCCTTGTAAGCCTCCAAACTAATTATTTTGCATCATTTGGATAATATTTGGCTTGATCTCAAAGTTATTATTAGCAATAGTCAGAGCCACAATTCCACCAAAACTAGCCGAGATATCGACCATTAAAAAATCACCTAATGTCCTTCTCTCCAGTTGAGCCATTCTATTGAATTGATTCTCTTTTCTTTATCTTTGTTCCATGCGTAGTGCACATAAATTTAAATCAATTTTAGTATCAAAGTTCAAATTGCTATCACTAGTACTTCTAGTGAGCATGTAAATTCATAATCAAACAAAATAAAAAATAAATAAAATAAATAAAATAAAAATAAAAATAAAAACAAAACAAAACAAAAATAATAAAAATTAAAACAAGGCCTAAAATAACCTTTTTCTACCCTAAGTTAATAACAATTACTTAAATCAAATCCTCGGCAACAACGACAAATTCTAAAGCAGGTAGAATTGTATAACACTAGTCTCTAAGGACTTAGTATAGAGCAAGTCGAGTGTCGAACACTCGAGATTTGGGAAGAATTATGTATTAATCGAGCAAATACTAAGATGGATAGGCAAAACTAAATCAAATAGAATTGGTGATCTAATTATTCCTAATTACTATAATACTAAAAAGAATAAGAAATACAATATATATAAAAGAGAAGCATAAATCAAAATGCAAACAAGAACTTATAAGAATTTATCGCAAAACATATTGATTGGAAATTAGTGTGTATAATCTTTAAAAGCAACTCTTGTTGGAAAATTAAAGTAAGGTTCCTAAAAGTAACTCTCGTTATTAATTAGAAGTATTTCCTCTTAGAGTCTATAAGCTCTCTCAGTGTATTGTACAGATAGACAAGGAAATCACAAGTAATTTACTAATTGTTTCCCTTAAGATGAATTCCTTCTCTCCAAGTAAATCCAATTCTTAAGTAATCTCAATTATATTTCCACCAAATTACTCCAGCTCTCATTGTAAGTAATTTAACTAAAATAAGTTACATATGTGATCAATCGTAAATAACTTAATCAAGCACTAATTGAAATTAAATAATAAACAGGATAAAATAGAAAATGTTGTTCATATTTAATTCATCATTGCTTCTCAAACAAGACTTAGCCAATAGATATGATTAGAAAACAATAATAAAAGAAGAAAAGGAATTGATAAAACCCTTTTAATAATCTTCCAACACTTGTTGATGTAGAGCAATCTTCTTTTCTTGCTTCCTTCTTGCTTTCTTCTAATTGATCTTCAAAACGCTAGACTAAGCCTAAAAAAATAAATTATGTACTTCTTATAATAATAATTTTGTATGAATATATCTGTTTAAAAAATCTCCCTCTTACAGGTTTCCACTAATCTATATATAGACCCTAGAGGTAGTTAAAAAGGAGTTACAAATTGAAAAGGTGCCCTTTTACATAAAAGGTTACAACTCTATGCAGTAACTTCTAGGACATTTTTTTCCTTTTAGATAACCTTGTCTAGAGATCTCTGAGTTATCCTTCTAGAGCAACTTGAATCAACTTATTTGGACATTTGTAGAAGAAGTCATGGCCAAAATACAAAAATTGCTCACAGCTAAAAAGTTGCATCTCTTTAATGAGGCACAAGTGGAACGAGTCAACATGAAGGGTTGAGTTAGCACGGATGGCTTCTGTAATGAGTTGTCCCTGGTGTAACGAGTCAGCACAGCTCCAATTCAACTTCCTTTGTCTTTTCAAGCTTCATACTTCATTCTAATAAATCCAAAGTCCTTCTAATGCATCAATTAAACCTAAGAACATATAGAAAACATACAAACTACCATAAAAAGCATTGAAAACTAAAAATAACAATTACATAACTAAATAAGCATAAAAACTTACTAAAATGAAACAAAACAACACTTATAATACCTAAATAACTATGCAAGTTTGCATTATATCAGACATGCTGGTTTTTATCTAAGATTCATCAAAGACTTTTCCAAAATAGCAAAACCATTATGTACGTTACTTGCTAAGGATGCGGTGTTTGAGTTTGATGATGAGTGCCTTGATGCATTTGAAACTTTGAAGAAGGCTCTTATTTTCACACCTATTTTGCAACCACCTAATTAGGAGCAACTGTGCAAAATAATGTGTGATGCTAGCAATTTTACTGTGGGAGCTATTTTGGGTCAAAGAAAGGAAGGTAAGCTTTATGTGATTTATTATGCTAGTAAGTTACTTGATGATGCTTAAATCAACTACACTACTATAGAAAAAGAGTTGCTTGCTATTGTTTATGCATTCGATAAGTTTAAAGCATATCTTGTAGTGGGCCAAGTAGAGCAATACTAACCTCATGACCAGTCTCACAAAAGAGGGTCATACCCAATTGTATTAGAAGGAGACACCTCACCTTATGAGCAATCTAACAAGGAGTGGTGGTAGGAAGGCATCTGAATCCCTCAATCAATGATGAAAGAAGAACATTCTTCCAATTCTTACATGTTAGAGTGAACTTGATCAAATCTCGCACATACTGAGTCCTTGTATGCTCAGGGAGACTAGAACAACCGATATCGAAGGAAATGGGAGTCCCTCCAAAAGTAATCCGAGTGATCATGGAAAAAGTCATAGGCAGTTAGCTCGCCTACACGTGTGTGGAAAGCATGGGTAGTGTCCATCCACCACTTAATTAGAGCAAACAAAGAATAATGATTAAACTTGCCTCAAACTGAAGGAAGCATAGTAATGAAATGTCTAAACTCAAAAGCCTATATCAGTTGTGCTACATTATCTGGTAGCTCATGAAATAATTCTTAGGTTATGTGAAAATAGCCTGTGAATTTCATCACTCACTAGATGAAATTCAATGATTTAGAAAATAGAATAAATAAATAAACAAAATTGAATTAATGAATTAATTGCATGTTAATTAATTAATTAAAAAATTAAAAAATTGGAAAATTAGAAAAGCTTATCGACATGACCAAATGCCAATCGACATTAAGCAAATATCGATCGACATTTAAGTAAATGTTGATAGGCATTTGAACAAATGTTAATCGGCATTTGAAAAAATGTCAATCCAACTTTGCATATAGACCAAATTTTGACATTTTGACATTGTTTTTTGTGTATTTGATCAGTTATACAATATACCCAGAGACAAAATACTATGTGATAAGAGTTTTCATGCATTTTTTTTATCAATTTCTAATATAGTTTGAATAATGTGTATACTAGTTTGCATTCTGAAATTTATTCTGACTACTAACTTTACAAAGATTTTTTTTATAGGAATAAGCAAAAATGAAGAAATGTTACCTTATTATCAACATTTGTACAACTATATACATATAAGTAAGTCAAAGGAAGAATAAAAGAGCCTTCTTAAAGTCCGAGGTTGTTCTAATGAAAATGGAGATGTTGAATGGCTAGTTCTGCTAGAATGTCTACTCTCCTACATACTCTATGTTATGGGTTAGCCATAGGATCTGACAAATTATAGCTTGGATGTTAGATGACCAAGAAATCAAGAAATGAAAATCATTGCAAGGAAAGAAAAGAAAAAGAAAAGAAAATGAGGAATGAATGAGATATGCAAAAAGGGAAGCAATAAATAAAATATAAAATGTCCATTTTAGTCCTTTAGATATGCTTGCATTTAAAACCAAGTTATTTCTTTGCAATCCAGTCCATAATTGCATTTTCATTAGGAACTAGTTCCTAAATAATTCATCAAAATCCACATAATTAATCATTAATAGCATACATTTCATCTGTATTTATTTTGGATTCTTAGTCAAGTACAGAATACATAATTCAATTTTTGCATTTTACATGCATTATTTCAATCAAAGGATTTTAAATTCATATAATGCACATGATTATGCTATATACTACACAATAGACATAACCTTGTATAGCAGTTATGACATAAGTTGCTAAATTTATAATTTGGTAGACATTCTGGGGGATCTATAGCAAATTTGAAAGTTGCACTTTTGCTAGTAGCTACACTGTGGTTATAACTTTTTTTTTTTGAAAAATCATCATTAGATGTGCCACAGGGAATATAACGAAACTCATTCTTGCTAGACATCCCGTAAGGAATATAGCAATTTTCATTGCATATGTTTCATTAGACATCCCATAGGGAATATAATGAAACTCATTATCATTAGACATCCCACAGGGAATATAATGAAACTCATTCCTGTTAGACATCCCACAGGAAATATAGCAAGTTTAATTGCATATATTTTGTTAGACATCCCATAGGGAATATAATGAAACTCATTGTCACTAGATGTCCTATAGGGAATATGGTGTACATCATTAGATGTCTCACAAGGAATATAATGAAACTCATTATAACTAGATGTCCTACAAGGAATATAGTGTACCTTATTTGACATCCCATAGGGAATATAACGAAACTCATTATCACTAAACATCCTATAAGGAATATAATGTGCATTGTTAAACATCGCATAAGGAATATAACAAAATGTATCATTGCTAGATGTTCCATAAGAACTATAGCAGATTTTCAATTCATCATTACTAAATGTTCCATAAGAACTATAGCAGACTTTCAATTCATTATTGCTAAACATCCCACAGAACTCATTTGTATAAAGTTCACTAGACATTCCATAGGAAATATAGTGAGACTTGATAAACATTACATTCGCTTAAAATTGCACAAAAATTTAAGTATTAATCTATCAATTAGGACATAACTAGGTATCCTAGTTCTTTCCTTTAAAATTATGTGCTTCTACTACTTTGCCGTAATTTTTCAAACAAATAACAACAAAGGGGGCAACTGTAAACACCTAATTTCATGATGCAATTGTGCATAGTGTGATGAAAGCCCTTATGATCAAAAAAATTAATTGAGAAATTGATCTCTAGCATTGAAATTTAAGATTTAAAGGACTAAATTATGGTGTTTTTTCAGACCTAATTGCAAAATTGTGATTTTAGAAGTACTTTTTTTATTTTTAATTTTTTGGGACTACATAAGCAAACTGCCAGTCGGCATTTAGCTAATGTTGACCAGCATTTGCCTAATGTCGATCGGCATTAGCCAAATTCCAATTGCCATTAGCCTAATGCCAATTGGTATTATGAAATATTTTCAATTTTTTAGTATATTCGATCATTTTTTTAGTATTTTTCGTTCACTGATTGGTTGAAAATTAATTCTATAAAAGGTAATTATGGTTTTACGTGTTCAAAATGCATAAATATTTTGAAAAATTGAGAGATAGCGTCTGTTCCTAGAATAAAGGAAGTAAGCTCGTAGGTCTTTGCTTTAAAAAGCTAGAGACTGTATGAGTAAGGGATCGGCTGTTAGTTGCGCAAAAACCCTAAAAAAATCAAAGAGAAAAAAAGAGTTTTCTTCACTGCATAAAAAAGTATGCTATTTTGTTTTCAATAGTCTAAAAATCAATAAATGCATAATCAATTCTCAAAATAATGACAATCTCAATCTAAGGGGCATTCAAACAACATTTGCACAACATATTCTACTCTTCTCTTTTATTTTATTTTAGTTTTATTTTCTTTATTTTTTTATTCATTACTAATTAATTTTTTTTGTTTTGATTGGTATTCTATCATTTTCTGGAGGTGACGTTGGTGAAATAAGATTTTGGCAGTGATTACATTGAAGAATCCATGGAATGCTATGGATTATGATCTGTAAAACTCCCATAGGATTTAGGATTTATGATTTTTTGCGTTCTTATATTTTTTTTAGTTTTGGGTTGAATTAATTTTTTTAATTTTCTGCACTGTAAGAATTGTAATAACCCCAATAGTGGGCATAGTAATTATTTACTTTCATGTTATTAAAATTTATTAGTAATTAGGGTTTCACTTGGTAAAATCTCATAAAATCAATGATGGTAGTAGATTAAAGTTAGGGTTTCATTAAATTGATTTAGGTGTTTTTTTAGAAAATCACTAAAATTTATGGTTGATCTTTTTTTTGTATTTTATTTATTTTGGGCTTAATTTTTTTTTTATGTTTTTATCCTTTTTAGGCCCAAGCCTATGATTAGGTCCAATTCATTTAAAATAGGTTTATAAATGATTTAGGTTAATTAATTAATTAAAACCAATGGATGCCAATTTTAGGTTAATTAAAATTTATTTAGATTTAGCTCAACCCATTTAAATTCATTACTTTTAAAACAAATAGACTTAAGCCCACATTTTAGTTAAAATTAAATCAAGTTACACTTAGACCCACTAATACAACTTTTCCTTTAAAATTTTATAGACTTAACCCCATTCCTTACAGATAATTGAAATAAATAGACTTAAGCTTATTAATTAAAATGTAGACCCACCCTTATTCCATTTCATTTGTAAATAAAAAAATGTAAATCTAGCTAACTTTCATTAAAATTAAACTTAGTTTAGACTTAGGGATGACACACTTGAATGCATTTTTATGTGTGATTTGATTAACTAGATGCCTTAGGGTTAGATGGATGTTTAAATAGGATTTAATGAAATTGCATGTAATTAGAAAATGAAGTAATAATTTATAAAGTAATTCTAAATGAACACAAGACTAAGAGAAGTTAGTATTCTATTCTTAGAATCTCCTAGTTGTGGTGCTAATTTTCTTTTAGAGAATCATGTACTACTAATCGAATTGTCCCAGTTATTACCCTGGGTGGCAACTCCTCTTCTCCGTGCTATGACTTCATGGCATAATAGTGTGTTCCTTAAGGCCCTGAGCCTAAACAATGTTGTGGTTGCTAAAATCTTAGATGCATACTAAATCTTGCCATCTATAGGTATTTTATTATTTTATGATATGAGGATTTCTTTTATATTAATTGAAGTTTGAATTCTGGGGTATTTTTGTGATATGTTTACATGTGTTTTTATTTTTAGTCTTACTATAGGTTCCAAATTTGTGGGAGTTCTCATTCCTTAGCATTGGTCATGACTCCCCAGTTTAATTCATGACAAAGTTAGTATTGGAGCCTAGGTTTTAGTGTTGTGGACCTAGTTAGTGGAGTTATGTTTTCTTTGAAACTACTGCAGCAAATTAGGTTTGATTATGTCTTCAATAAGTTTTCCTTATTGTAGTTTTTCATATAATTATTAGGATGTCTGTTTATTGTCTTTTTTGTCTAAAACTTATTGGTTTTTGTCTTTTCAGAATAAGGAAGTGAGCGTGTGTAGCTCCACCAGTCATTGAGGCTGAAGATGATAAGTCTTTTTAGGATAAGATTCTACCCCCTGAGCCTCTAGTTAGGTGTAGAGATAGAAGTAAAAGTAGACCTTAAGGAATAGTAGGTCACCATAGGCATAGAGAGCTATAGGATGAGGAACCTATAGAGCAAAAATATGATAAAGCTACTATACCTCTAGTCATACTATAGATGTAACCTACATATCAGAGGGCATGTCTGACCTAGAGGTAGCCTTGTTTTATGATAAAGTTGGTTAGACATCTTTCAACAAGACTATAGATCCTTTGGATTTCTTACATGCTATATAGACAGGGTAAGTACTAGAGGATTATGATCATCATCTGTAGAGGGGCCAACCTTAGATTAGTTTGTACATGTCATCTAGCCACACATAACGATACTCACTTGGGCTCAGTTTTGAGAGAGATTCATAAAGCATTTCTACCTAAAGCCTATACAAATGAGTTTCAAACTCCGGCTAACCAACATTAGTAGAGGTGATAGGTCAGTGGAGGACTACACCAGAGAGTTCCTTAGATTGGGCCGTTATGTAAAGGATTTATTAAAAGACCAATACTTTTTGGTTATTACTTACATCACTAGACTGAGTTTTGCATTTATTGGGATGCCTAATGAGGCCTTACTCTAGAGTTTATGATAGAGTTAGCTACGGAGATAGAGCTCAAACTGATTAGGCAAGGAGTCATGCATGACTATTATCATATGAGAGGTATTCAGACTAAAGGGTTTTAGAGCACATAGTTCTAGGCATTTCGGATAGGTTCTAACAATCAATGGAGAGGCTATGTTCAGTAGCACAAATACCACCAAAGTAGGAGACATAGTCGTGGTGGAGTTTGTAGGCCTATCAAATTTGGTTTAGGTGCTACCAGTAGTAGTAATGGATAGAGTTCTGGATATGGTAGCAGAAGATCTGTAGCTAGTGCTTGCTAAACGTGTGGGAGAGTTCATTAGGAACCCTATCATATGGCTTTATTGACATGTTTCAGATGTAGACAAATGGGGCACTTTTCCAGAGCATGTCCCTATTCTGGTTATCAGTAGTAGTTTTCATAGCAATTTATTGCCAGTGCAACTCTAGCTCCCTATTAGTTGCCTCCAACTCAATATCCTTGTATGTCATAGTTTGTAGCCCAATAAGGGCATGGTAGAGGAGGAAGAGGTAGTGCTCAAGGCTTTAGTCAAGCTTTCACTAACCAGCAAGGAGGTCGAGGATAGGCTAGAGTCTTCACCCGTACCTAGTAGGATGCTCAAGCATCCAATGCCATTGTTGCAGGTATACTACTAGTTTATTTCTTGGACGCTAGAGTCTTGATTAATCTGGGTGTCACACATTATTTTTTATCTCCTATTTTTGCTTTAAAGTCATATTGGCAAGCTTTGAGAATGGAATTTCCTTTATCTATTGCCACTCCTCTAAGTGATTCATTGGACACTGACATTGTTCTTTTTGGGTGTCCGGTGTTAGTGGAAGGTGGAGAATTGTTAGCATAATTTGTATTATTGGATGTAATGAAGTTTAATGTGATTTTTGGTATGGATTGGTTATATTAGTGTTACGCCATAGTTAATTGTCATAGTAAATAGGTGATTTTCATAATTTTAAATGATAGAGAGTTTAAGTTTATGGGTGATAAGAGTTTTGAACCTCAAAATATTATCTTTGATATCACAACTAGGAAGATGCTGAGGAAAGGTTATTTAGGATACTTAGCACTAGTTAGGGATACTTTAGTGGAGAAGATACCTACCTTAGATGTTATAGTAGCTTGTGAATTTCTTGATGTCTTTCCTAATGAGTTGCCAGGTTTACCACCTCATAGAGAGATGAAATTATATATAGATGTGGTCCCAGGCACAACTTCTATCTCGATGCCACTTTATAGAATGGCTCCTACAAAGTTAAAGGAGTTAAAGAAGCAGTTGTAAGATTCATTGGACAAGGGTTTCATAAGACATAGTGTTTCTCCTTGGGCTGCACTAGTCCTACTTATAAAGAATAAGGATGGTACACTGAGATTATGTATTGACTACAGAGAGCTGAGCAAGCTGATAGTGAAGAACAAGTATCCTATTTTGAGGATAAATTATTTGTTTGATCAACTTGAAGGTCCACAGTTCTTTTCTAAGATTGACTTGAGGTTAGGCTATCATCAGTTACGGATCAGTGAAGTCGATGTTCCTAAAATGGCATTCCATATAGATATAGTCACTATGAGTTTTTGGTGATGACCTTCGGGTTAACTAATGCACCAGCTACTTTTATAGATTTGATGAATAGGGTGTTCATACCATTTATGGATCAATTTGTAATAGTTGATGTATGTTATTTTTATGCATATTTTGAGTTGATTTTTAACGAATTTTGAATAAAAAATTATAGTAATTTAGGTTTAATATATATTTAATTAGGAAATATTTTAGTATTAGTGTTTGATTATAATTTTATTTTTTAAAGTATATTTTAAGAAGTTTTGGTTTTATATTAATTTATTTTCCATTTTTGTAGGTGTGTTTTTGAAGAAATTAAAAGAAATAAAGACTTGTTTTAAGCATGACATGTAATACAGTGTGGAAACCTTAAGTGAAGTTATGTGGTGTTACACTAAATTGGTAGGAAAGGACATAGTTTGGGGAACCCATGTTACAAACCGTGTGCATGGGACATGCATACGTTGCACTACTTTGCAAAGCCATACAAGAAACCATACATTAAACCATGTAAAATTTGAAACTGTAAAACAATTTGCACAACATGCATGAAACCAAGCCACAATGCATGTGGGCTTTTTGATGTTGGTTTTCAACTTGTCACAAGATGAAGCATGCCTAGGGAAGCTGTGTACCATGCCATGTGGTTTCCTTACCTAAGTAGGAGATTATGTTTAGGGCACTCTTTTGAACTTTGTAAAAGGGAACTTGATGAGAACTTTTGAGGGGATCAATTAGCCATCAATTGGCAGACATAAATAAGAGTATAGCCTAGATTCAAGAAGATTTATGTGAATAAATTCAATAGTTTATTCTATTTTTCTTTTTAATTATTAATTATATTTATGTTACTTACTACAAACATGTATGGCTAATTATCTTTTAGAGTTTAAGTTAGGAGTAGCTATTCCATGACGTGAATGAACATAAAGATTTTATTTTATTTTATTTTATTTTTAGTTAATTCTATGAGTTGCATTTCATGTATATTTTCATTCTTGGTCAGCTTGATTGCATGTTTATGGGTGGATTCACCAATGAGATTTAGGAGAATCCATTAGCTTATAACTCATAGAATTTAGACCACTTGACTATAAGAGTAGGCAAGCTCTTTGGGGAACCATGACAGTAGATAGGGTCTACGGTGGTAAATCAATAATTGTTAAGGAACTTAATGAGTATATATTAACTTTTTAACTATAAGAGTAGGTTAAATCTTAATCTTTGCATGCTTAATTGAACTTGAGAGAATCATTAGGTATTTTATAACAATTACCCTTAACTAAAATCAATGTATTTTGTTTGTGAATGTGTTTATGATCATATTAGAATAGTGAAACTAAACCTAAGCTCTAAGTTATTTATTATTTTATTATAATTTATTTTGATTACTATTCATTTATTTTGATTACAAATTCACTTTTATTTTATTTACTAACTGTGATTATAGGTAGAAATATTAGCACTCAATATACAGTCTATGTGGGAATTATATCTTTTGTACTACAATTCACAATCCATGCACTTATGGGTTTTGAACGCAATAAGTTTTTGGCATCATTAATGGGGACTATCAATATTGATATTAATTTAATTTTTACTTTTCTTATACTGGTATTTATTTATTTATTAGTATTTTAATTTTATTTGATTTTTTACATGCTTTGCTCATTTATAAACACTCAAATCTAAAAGGACAAATTTAGAGAAGATCAACCTTGAAATTGAGAAGTCATGCAAGAAAAACTGAAAGGAGAAGTGCGAGAAGGATAAGCAAAAAATGGTTAAAGATCAAGTGGCACATCAAGATAGGAATCTTGCTCTTCAAGAGTACACAATGTGAAATCCAGGAAACAGTTTGAGTAGCATTGTGAGACCAAACGTGGATGTTAATAATTTTAAGATAAAACCAGTGATCATTCAAATGGTTTCACAATTTTAGTTTGGAGGTCTCCTAAGTGAAGATCCTAATGCTCATCTAGCCCAATTTTTGGAGATATGCGACACTTTCAAGATGAATTGGGTTAGTCCTGATGCAATAAAGCTGAGGTTATTCCCTTTTTCTCTAAGGGATAAGGCCAAATTGTGGTTGTACTCTCTTATACCATAATCAATCGCTTCTTAGGATACATTGTCAGAGGCATTCTTAGGCAAATATTTCCCTCCAGGCAAGACAACAAAATTTAGGTAAGTGATTACAAGTCTTACCCAATATCATGGTGAATCCTTATATGAAGCATTGGAGAGGTTTAAAGATTTGCAACGTTAATGTCCTTATGATGGAGTTCCTTAATGGCTACTCATATAAAATTTTTATCAAGGGCTCACAGAGCCAATGAGGATTACCATTAATGTTATAGCTCAAGGGTCATTCATGTATAAAACTCCCGAGGACGCATTCAATTTACCTAAGACTATGGCAACAAATAACTACCAATGGCATGCAGATAGAAGTGGTCCAAAGAAAGTTGTAGGGACGCATGAATTTGATAGTTAGAACCTTTTTAATGCCAAAATTGACTTGCTAAGAAAGAAATTAGAGGCTTCAACCAAGGCATCCAACCCTATGGCTTTCTTAAGCCATGCCATTCTTTACACAACATTTGACATAGCTTTAAACAAGTCATGCATTAAATTTTGAATTAGGATACCACCACCCAATGACTTCATCAAGCCGTGTATGTGAGTTTTTTTATTCTGGACAAATGTACATGTCAGGCATGAAGCCATGCACAAAACCATTTATTAGCACCCAATTTCATGATGCAATTGTGCATAATTGCGACGTAAGCCCCTATGATGAAATTTATTCAAAAATTGAACTTGGTTGTTGATTTTCTAGACTTTAGGGACTAAATTGTGACATTTTTTAGGATTTGATTGCAAATAAGTCATTTTTTCAGGGGTCTTTTGGTAATTAAAAGATAAAAAATTTATTATTTAGGATCGGCATTAGTGTAATATTGACCAACATTACACAATGCTGATCGGCATTGCACAGTACCGATGCTTAATAACTCCATTTTTTGAATTTTTTTGCGTATTTTCCTTATTTTTATGGATTTTTTCAGTGTTTTGATTGGTTGAAAAATTCAAATTTTTATATGATAAGGTTTTTTGAAAAAAAGAAATGTATAAGATATTTTTTTAAATAAAAATAAACACTATTTGATATGATTCGACATGTATTTTCCTCCTTTGGAGGAAGTTCAGTATGCACAGATTCTGCATTTAAAAGCAAAGTCTACATGTGTATGAGGGGGAGGTTTTTTTTGCTTGAGGCTTGGCTGAAGGATTTTTTACAGACGGAAAAAAAAAAGCTTTGATTTCTTCTGTTCATTAAAAAAACCATAATTTTACAATTCTTTTGAGGAAGACGATACAACAATTTTTAGTCTCAGTCCATAATCAAATAAACACTGAGTCAATTTCATCGATGAAAATCCTAATCTGAGGGGCCAAAAAAGTGCATATGCATAGCATTCATTTTTTTCTTTCTTCTCTTCTTGATTTTTATTCATTTCATTAATTGTTTTATTATTTCATTTCACTACTAATTTGTTTGTTTTTTTTTGTTTTGATGTGGATTGAGGAGGAGGATACCGCCTGTATTTAATTGAACAGAAGATCCATGGAATGCCATGGATGAACCTATACTATTTTAATAATAGTTCTTAGGATTTTAATTTTTGTTCTGCATTTTGGTATCCTATGTAGTTTATTTTAATTTCTGGGTGTATAATTATTTAATTTTAATTCTGTACGTAGTTTGTAATAACCGCAGTAGTGGGAATAGTGAAAGATTTAAATATCTGCACTTTAAAATTAAATAGTAATAAAGTTCAATTGGGTAAAAATTAATTAAAATTAATGGTGGCTTTAGTTAAATTAGGGCTTGCATGTAATTAATTTATGGCTTTTTTAGAAAATCACCATAATGTTTGTTTAATCTATTTTTTGTGTTTTATTTATTTTGGGCTTATTTTTTTTATGCTTTTATGTTTTTGGGTCCCAAGCCCACTTTTAGGTCTAACCCACTTAATAAATAGGCTTAAAAAATGATTTAGGGTTTTTTAAATAATTAAAATCAACTTAGGCCCATTAGGTTAATTAGATTTTAGGCCCGCTTAGTTAATTAAAATTGTTTAGACTTAGCTCAGCCCATGTAATTGCATTTCTTTTAAAATAAATAGACCTAGGCCCATATTTCATTTAAAATAAAACCAGATTAAGACTTAGGCCCACTAATTTAATTACTTCTTTAAAATTGAATAGACTTAAGCCTATATCTTAAAAAGACTAAAAAATAGATTTAGGCTCATTAATTAATAAAATGTAAGCCCACTTTTATTCTATTTTCACTTGTAAATAAAATGTAGATTTAGCTAACTTATTTAATAAAATTAACACAGTTTAGCCTTAGGGACGACGTGATATTGAGTGCATTTTTACTTGTAATTTTATTGACTTGTTGCCTTTTTGGGTAGGGTTTAATAAAATTGCATGTAATTAGAGGATGAAATAATTATTTATAAAATTATTCTAAATGAACACGAGACTACGAGAAGTTAGTATTCCGTATCTAGAATCTCCTGGTTGTGGTGCTAATTTTCTTTTAGAGAATTGAGTACCACCAATCCAATTGTCCCAGTTATTACCCTGGGTAGTGACTCCTCATCTCCACGCCATGTCTTTGTGACAGTGGTTAGTGTGTTCTCTAAGGCCCTGAGCCTAAACAGTGTCGTGGTTGCTAAAATCTTGGACGTGTGCTAAACCCCACCGTCTACAGTGGCGACTCTACTAGAGATAAGAGATACTAATTCTACTTATGTTCTTTAGAATTGTCTTATTGATTATTATTTCATTATTGCATTCATTCTGCGTGTCCCTACTAAACCGATGGCATTAGTTTATGATTCCATGATTCCACTAGCTTCATGGAGTTGTAGATTGGCTAACCATCACTCTTAGCCTTAACTCAGTTCAAGAGAGATTATCGGGCTCATCTAACCAGAGTTTGTAACCCAAGTCCCTAAGGGGGGTAATCTTCTCTCAAGTTGGTAAAGGATGTTGGGCCCCTCTGACCTTGGCCTGTAATTCAAAGTCCATAATGGAGAGCATCTTGCTAAGGGAACCTTAACTTTTCATCAGACCCTAACCACATATAATGGCCTAGTTACTTCCCTTAGGATCTTCACCCAAAGTGATTGTTTATTTGAATTGCTATGAGGTATTTCTATTTATAAAAGCCCAGGCCTATACCTTTGAAGCTCATTTAGGCTAATAAGGATTAGGCTAGACCTTTATATTTAGAAATGCTCCTTCTGTGCTTTATCTTTTAAGAGAGATTTGGCATGCACGTCGGCTCTTAATATCCCCTGTTGATATGAAGGCCAAGACCAAAAATCCTAGGAAAAGAAACTCACCATTGAACACGTGTGTGGGAGAAATAAGGTTGGAAGGCTTTTGCTTGTTGCCCATTGACTGCTTTTTGATACTTGCTACTTGCTAAGTGCTTGCCTGCTACATTCTGTATAGCACGTGCATCATGCATACATGCATATATACAGTCCATGCATCATATTAATACCTTGTTTTGTAGCCATCATAGATTCATCCGGGTCTTCTCACATCTGGGGATGAAGAGGTGGCAGATTGACCAGAGTTAATTTAAGTCCAGAGTCTATAGCTCAAGGCATTCTTCACAGATGAAGAGACTAGAGGGGAGTCCAATTAACCCACTATTCCTAGAAGCTGAATCATCTCATACTGAATATACTAAAATGGAACAATAACCAGAGATGTGGACCTTAGAGGACATTAAGGGAGCTTTGATGGATGACATGAGAGCTATGATGCAAGATGAACTGAGACAGGCTTGGCTGGACTAGTGCAACCTGTTGTTGGACAACCACCTACTGCTGTTATTAAACAACCACTAGCTGCCATTGTTGAATAGCCACCTATTGTAGGAGCTCCCCCTATTGCTCCTCCACCTACTACTAATAATGTTGGAAGGCAACCTACTCCTAAAAATGTGCCTGCTACTAATGTGAGAATGGAAGATATTGAAAACTACATGGTAGAAAAGGTGAAGAGAGAGTCACTTGAATTGGTTCAAGATCTTGAGTCTAAGCAGATGCAAGCATTGACTCAAAAAATTTCCAAGATGGAAGAGCTAATTAGAGGACAAGGGATGGGATATTCTTTTGACTTTGATGACATGCTGCAAATAGAGGGGGATAAGCTACCTAAAAAATTCAAAATCCTCAACTACATAAGTTTGATGGGAGAGGAGATCTAATGATCCATTTAAGTGAATACACCATAACCATGAGCACTACTAAAGCACCGTTGTCAGTAGTTGCTAGGTTGTTTGTACTGTCCCTGGAAGGAATAGCTATAAACTGGTACCATGGGTTAGAAAAGTCTGTTAGAGCTGATTGGAAGGAACTGTGTACTGCATTCTTAAAGCTATATGATTATAACACTCGATTGGAAGTGTCAATTAGGGATTTGAAGTTGACTAGGCAAAAACCAAATGAGTCCTTTTCTGATTTCTTAACTAATTTCATGAATAAAGTAGGGATGATGAAAAACAAGCTTGCTGAGAAGGATCAAGTTAGAATGATAGTTCGTAATGAGTCACCTAATTTGGTCGAGAGGCTACAGATGATGAATCCCAAAACCTTTGTGGATTTGTATGATGATGGGTTACAAGCTGAGGAAATTAAGAGCGAGAAAAAGAAAACTGTTAGAGGCATAGGAACTCAAAACTACCCAACTGGGGGTATACAACAAGGAAGTACTAGCCGAGCTGTAGAGGTGCATGCAGTTCAGTAACCCCAAAGGTTCTCTAACTTCAACCAACCACACTCCAAAGTCCTAGAGAGGCTAATCCAAAAAGGCCTACTCTGACCTTTAACCTTTTCCAAACCCCCAAATCCAAATCTCCCTGGCTATGATCCAAACAGTTACTGCAAGTTTCATCAAGTAGCTAGCCATTCCACAGATACATGCATTCGCCTAAAACATGAGATCCAAAACCTGATAGACTCTAGAAAAATCACTAACCCTGAGAAATCCAATTCCAACCCAAACACTACAAATAACCCTTTCCCATATTACCAAAATGTTCCACCACCAGTCACTATGATGATCAAATCAGGGGTTAGTGAAGAAGAAGTGCTAAGCTCCTTTAAGGACCTAAACCCTATACCCAATGGAGAACCTTTTGGATAGTCATATAGAGGAGTAGAAGACTTATTGGGCTTACCCTCAGGCAAGTTTGATTACAAAGTATTCTACTCGAAACCACCCTTTGCTGATATCCCTATTAAATCAATTGAGCCCTCAAGTTGGGGAGATGAGTTTGATGATAAGCAAGAAAATCCCGAGCAGTTGCTAAGAGGAGTTGAATATTTATTAGGACAACCTTCGGGCAAGTTCGATTGTAGAGTATTCTATTCTAAACCTGCTTCTGCTGACATCCTCATTGAATTGATTGTGCCGACAGGATGGGGTGATGAGTTTGAGGAAGATGAATTCTTAACCCCAGAACTATCCAAAGAAGAGGTTGAAGAGCTGCTAAGTCAATATATGGACAAACTGAGGGAGTTGAAGGGAAAAGAAACATGCAAAGTGGAGGTTTGGAAAAACGGGAAAAGAGAATGGATCATAGGGGCTGTGGACATCTGTTATGATTCTGATGAAGAAAAACCCACTAGAGTCAATGTATGGAGTGATACTCCAAATGTAAATCATGTTACTAGCAGCGGGAGGAATTACCGGGCAGTAGAAAAGCAAAATGAAAGAGTAGCAGAAAGGGAAGAAATAGAAGATGCAGAAGTAGAGGAAGGACAAAAAGAAGACCTGATCCTAGAACAACTCAAGAAAGCTAAGGCAAACATCAACATTTGGGAATTACTGATGCATTCAGGCAGCCATAGAAGGGCTCTGGTTAAAGCTTTGTCAAACATGAGCATTGAAATAACCACTACTCTAAAAGTTATGGTGGCAAAGGTTAAAAAAAAGAAACATGGGCTGGTAGAATTCTCAGATGATGACTTGCCTTTGGAGGGAAGAAATCATAACAAGGCATTATTTATCCTAGCTGAAGTAAAAGGGAAGAGAACCAACTTTGTGATGGTGGATGATGGTTCAGCTATAAATGTATGCCCACTAAAAATCCTACCTAATTTGGGGCTGAAAGTAGATGACTTGATTGCTTCAAACCTTATAATTAGAGCTTATAATGATAGCACCAGGAATGTGGAGGGAACATTTCATGCTTTGGTCAAAACAGGGCCTATAGAGTCAACTATTAAATTTACTATACTGGACATCCCTATTAACTATGCCCTGCTGTATGGAAGGCCATGGTTTCATGCCCTGGGAGGAGTACCTTCAACAATGCACCAGAAAATAAAATTCCCTCATGAAGGAGATGTCGTGACAATAGAAGCTGGAACCAATGCAGCTGTGCCAGCCATACTTGATAAACAGAAGCAAGTGTGTGTTCCACCTGATTTCCAAGTTGTTGGAATATTTGATGAGATGGATCCCAGGGTTGTAAAAATGATGGAAAACATGAATTATTGACTTGGACAGGGGCTCAGGAAGAATGAACAAGGAAGCCCTAAGCCCCCAAACATTAAAACCCAGGACCATACAAAGGGTTTAGGATATACTGAGGTAGGACCGGCTAGTAGAGGAGCAAAGAACAACGAGAAAGCAAAAAGAAATAAGCCCTTGGGAAGGATTGGACCACTAAGTGAGAATTTCATCAAGCAAGGGGAAGGCAAGTATTATCTAGTCACCAAAGAATCTATTAACATGGCTGGAAAAGATGTCCCTGGGTTTGAGATCTTCAAGGAGTATATTGTGGAAAGCCTAGTGACCAGCAACAAAGAGGAAGTCATAAAGCAAGTAATTGAAAGGATGGATGATGATGTCATTGAGGAGCTATTGTGTTTGCCACATGAGAAGGAACCACCCCAGGACTTAGCTACTGTCATTAGTGATAGTTTCATTGATGTTTTTTATGAAGAAATTGATGTAATAACATTCGGTCTTTATGCGAATGAAGATGTTATTTTTCCTATGGTCAATGATATAAATGCTGGTTTTGCTTACTTGTGTGATGTGTATCTTGATAGTTCTGTGCATTATAATTTTGATCGGCCATGCATGTTTGACATTAATTCAATTCAATTTGATTCATTTAACATGAGCACAAATGATAATCCAAAGAACATTTCTATATCACATGATGTAACTCCTGAAGAGAGAAAAAATTTTGAGAGAATATTAACAAAAAGAAAGGTAGTATTCGCTTGGACTTATGAAGACATGCTAGGTTTGGATAGGGAAATTGTAGAGCATCACATTCCAACTCATCCAGAAACCAAGCTGGTTAAATAGAAATTGCACAGATTAAGACCAAAATGGATAGAAAAGATAAGGGAGGAAATTGCCAAGCAAATACAAGCTAACTTCCTATAAGTAGTAGACGACCCTCAATGGCTAGCAAACATAGTACCTATTCCTAAGAAGGATGGCAAAGTATGAATGTGCATAGATTTTAGGGATCTGAACAAAGCCTGTCCAAAGGATGACTTCCCGTTACCTCACATTGATGTAATAATGAATAGCGCTATAGCAAGTGCAATGTATTCTTTTATGGATGGATTTTCTAGGTACAACTAAATCATGATGGTAGTTATGGATAAGATTAAGACAGCTTTCATCACAGAATGGGGGACCTATTGTTACAAGGTGATGCCTTTTGGATTGAAGAATGCAGGTGCAACTTACCAAAGAGCTGCTACTTCACTTTTCCATGATATGATGCATAAGGAGGTTGAAGTGTATGTGGATGACATGATGATCAAATCATAGAGAAGAGGAGGAAATTTTGAAGCCTTAGACAAGTTCTTAGCTCAAATTGAAAGGTACAACCTAAGACTCAACCCAAAGAAGTACATTTTTGGGGTTACTTCAGGGAAGCTGTTAGGACATAGGAATTGAAGTGGATCCGGATAAAGTGAAAGCCATCCAGGAAATGCCAGCACCAAAGACAGAGAAAGAAGTAAGAGGATTCCTTGGCAGATTGCAGTATATTAGTAGGTTTATCAAAACTCACTAACATTTGTGACCCTATCTTTAAGCTTTTAAGGAAAGATCAGCTGGTTAAGTGGAATGATGATTGTCAGAAAGCTTTTGATAAGATCAAGGAGTATCTTGTTAATTCACCTATTCTAAAACCACCTAGACAGGGTAAGCCATTGGTTTTGTACTTAGTTTTAGAAGAGAATGCAACGGGGGCAATGTTAGCACAAGAAGGGTTAGATGGAATAGAGCACACAATGTACTACTTAAGTAAGAAGTTTCTACCGTACGAGGAAAAATATGATTTAGTATAAAAGACATGTCTGATCATGATTTGGGCTATGAGAAAATTGAAGCATTATTTTCAATCTTACAACATTCAATCTGTTTTAAGAATAGACCCTCTAAGGTATATGTTTCAAGCATTTGCTTTAACTAGAAAAATGTCTCGATGGTTGGTACTCTTATTTGAATTTGATATAGAATACATTAATACAAAGGTAATCAAGGGAAGAGCAGTAGCGAAATTCTTAGCTCATAATGTGATCAAAGATGAAGAGTAGTGGAATTTGGAGTTTCCAGATGAGAACTTAGCAGTTGTAGAGCACTAGGAGTGGAAACTTTACTTTAATGGAGCTTTAAACAACAAAGGAGCTGGATTGGGAGTGATTCTTGTTACACCAAAAGAAGAAACCATACCAATGGAAAAGAAATTAGATTTTAAGGTCACAAACAATATGGCCGAGTATGAAGCATGTATATGTGGAATTGAGGCGACTGTGGCAGCTAGAGTGAAAGATTTATTGATTTATGGAGATTCAATGTTAGTCATCAATCAGGCTAATGAAGAATGGGAAGTAAGAGAGGAAAGGTTGAAGCTTTATATCTGCTATTTGAAAGCCTTAATGAAGAATTTCACTAAATGTCTCCTTATCCATCTATCCAGAGACAATAATTAGATGGCGAATGCACTTGCAACACTCTTTTCAATGTGGGATAGTGCAACTAGGTTGGCTATGAAACCTTTAGTGATCATGAAATCTAAAGCACCATGTTATGGGGATGAGCAAATTATGAATGTTCAAATGGGGCCCAAAGAAAAGCCTTGGTTTTATGATGTCTAGAGGTTCATTGAAAAGGGAATTTATCCAGATGAAGCAACCTAAAAAGAAAGATATGCTCTTTGTGTTATTACACGTAACTACGTAAGTCATGATGGGGTATTATATAAAAGAATGCCAAACAGGATGCAGCTCAGGTGTCTTAAAAAGGATGAAGCTGAAGAGGTGATGTAAGAGATTCATGCAGAGGCTTGCAGTTCTCATATGAACGGGATGATTATAGCAAAGAAGATACTCAGACAAGGGTATTATTGGATGACTATGGAAAAGGATTGTATTAGGACAGTAAGTGATGGGTTTCTACAAGTACATGGATTCGTACAAGTAGTAATTAAATATCGATCCCACATAGATTGCAGATTGACTGCAGTGATACTAGTTGTGTTTGTTTGTTTAAACCATGAAAAAGGATATTTTTAATTAAACTAGGACAAAACATAAAAAATCATAATGAAATAACAATCACTTTAGAGAGCTAGGGTTCTTCTTACCAATTCAACCTTTATTTAAAATCAATTTACTGCTAAGCCATACCTAACCTTAAACCAATTTGAGGGTTTCCCTAGAATTATAAGCTTTCCTCCTAAGACAACCCCATGATTAACCAAGTAAATTGACGTTCTTAGATTTAAAGGTCTCGCCTACTAAGTGTTCGGTTAACCCAGTTTAAGCACCAACCCTTAATCAATATTAGTTGCTTAAGTGTTTCTCAACTAAGAAAGCATCTAACAGGTTATTGTTTAAATCTAATACAACCCATCTCTCGATCAAGTTTTATTGTGTATATTCAATCAAAGGGTGATCAATCCTAAAAAGACATTAAGTTCAACAACAACCAAAGGATCTAGGTTAATGGCTTAGGTTTAATTATGATTAGCCCATGGTTGAATAGCAATAAGAACCCTAACTAAGAATTTAGCTACTCATGTTAATTTTAAGAGACAAAGAAGAATAATAAAAGAAAATAGACATCATCATTGAATTAAAATTAACAACGAATAAAAACAATTGAATAGAATAAACCCCCTGTTAAATAGCAAGCTTGATGTTCTTCAATTTTTATTCTCCAATCTCCAAACTAACATAAGTAAGAAAAAATCCTTTTTTTTCTCAAAACTGCTCTAAGAAAAATTGTATCTCCAAAAAGTGATGATAAAAAAAGAAAAATCCTCCTTCTCTTGTTTTTGGTGGCTGCCCTCTTATAAAACCCTAATTACCAACCCTAGGGTTCCATTCGTGTGAAATCTCCCGCTTGTCCTTCATGAGTCAGCAATTAAATTTGCCTTTGACTTTCCTAATCACCAGGTCGCATGGCTGTGTGCAAAATGCGCATGGCCGTGCACAAAACTTTTTCAACATTTTATCATATTGATCTCCATTGCTTTTTAGGCTCACTTCAAGTGCTCACGGCTCCCATATAACCTTCCTCAATTTTTCTTTAACTTCCCTAAACACATAAAAATCAACCAAAAATAAAACAACTAATACATAAAAATAAATAAACACATAAGACATGCAGTAAGTACTCAACTAAATAAAAATTGAATAAAAGAAACATAAACTTAACTGAATTTGAATATTTCCTAACATAAAGACTACTTAATGAAATGCATTTTTCACACTCATCAAATTCCCCCACACTTGAATATTTGCTTGTTCTCAAGAAAAACTTGAAAATACATATCTACCTAAAGAATCATACTCATTAACTAGCTTTAACTTGTCTAACTACCAGAATCTTCCTTTAATAAAAAGTTTATCAACTCAAAAAGTAAAATAACAACTGAGGTCAAGAATATATTGTTACTATGGGAAGAGCATACTTTTCTAGTGAAAATATGAAAACAAATGATTGACACTCAAGAAAAATAAAAAAAAGTAGGAATCGTGCCAACAATAAAGAGGTTAAGAAGTTCATCAATCAATATCTTCCCAATCTCAGCATCCCCCACCTTTCTTGTGTTACTCGGTGTGTAAACCTCCAAAAAGGGTCCTTTGGATACTCTTACTCTTAAAGAGCATTGGAGTAGAAAGAGCATTTAAAATATTTTTCTTTTCAATTTTAAGCTCCAAACGAGTGCGTTTTACGCTCCATCTTGCTTCTTGATTGATTTTTTTTAATATTTATAACCACTCTAAAGCAGCCTTAAATTCCTACTCACAAAAACTTTTCTCAATTATTAATCATCTATATTCACTTGTTCAATATAAAAGTAAGCATTAATGTTCATTAAAATGTAAAAATTCTTAAACATAAGTTGCTCTTCTAATTTAAAAATTTAAAATGATCCATTAAGGAAGATTAAGGCATTTCTTCAATAAAACTAAGATTAATGAATAAGGCTCTGAAGGTATATATGTTGCAAAAATTCAAGTGTAAGAGCAAGGCACAAACACACAAAAGGGTAAAAATAAATAAATAAATAAAGCATGTAGACTCTTAAAGTAAAACAAACACATAAGCATATAGTCATGAAAAGAAAATAAATAAATAAAAGAAAATTAGAGAACAATGTACTCCCTTTATTCCGGTGAAACTAGAGGGGGAATATATGGTGTGACCATGATGCACTTTGTAGCTTCATTTATAGGGGGTAAAGGTATTTCACCATGTTGTATTGCCAATTAATGGATCATATAGCATCTTCTACCCGTTATATCATGAAACTCATTGAATTCGGTGATGATTTTAGCTCGCACTAGGTAATCTTCATCAAGGGACTCGACAACTAAAGGCTCCAATTTATGTTTGGCAAATTCAAATGGAGCAAAACACAATGCCAATCCAGTGACAATATACCCCATTGAGATCAATGCCTTTTTAGCCTCATCATTAAAGTATTTTGGCTTGCCTGAATTTTCTCTTGACTAAAGAGCAGAATCTCTTCCCTTCTTCTTCAGAATAAATGGCAAAGAAAGCTTCATAATCATGCCTTATGTCTTTAGATTTGCCCTTGCCATCACTAAGCTTCTTTCCTTGAAATTGTGTCTTTGTTCCAGCCATCATAACAATGTTAGTACTAAAATAAAACAATAATAAAAAAATGGAATTAACAAGAACAAAAACAATAGTCAGCGAAGTTTAAATAAGAAAAAAAATTACAAGGAACAAAACATTCCAATTTTAGTAAAAATTACTTACCCATTAATTCAGGAAATTTAGCTTACTTAGGAAACTAAAATCAACTAAACCCTCAATGGAATAAGGAATCAAATAAAAATAAATAAAATCACAACTAACAAGCTCATAGAATAAATTTATTTATTTATTTATTTATTATTATTTTTTATTTCCTCCCCCACACTTAAAATGTGCAATGTCCTCATTGCAATGTTTAAAACAGGAAAAATTTTGAGGAATTCGACTGTGCCTATGCATCAGGTCGCTTGGTCATGTGTAAAATGCGCATGGTCATGCTACCTGATTGACGTCGTATCATGCACGGCCATGTGCAAAATGCGCATGGCAGTGCTACCTGCTAGCACATAAATTTTGTTTTTTTATATTGGTAGGACAAACCTCCCATATTTATTGCACAATTGGAAGAACAAAATATTAAATGGAAAAATAAGAAAAAGTAACATTCCTAAAATAAAAATCCTTAACAAAAAAAAACAACTTAAACAAAAGCATACTTCAATTCAAAACATGAAACATAACATATAACGTTCCACAAAACATCATAATTAGAAAAAATGAAAACATATCAAGTAAACATTGTTCAAGCTAGAGTTAAACATTTCAATATAAGGTATTCATTCCTCCCCTTCATCCTCAGAGGAGTAGTCTTGTGCTAGCATATCTTCATCATGCGGGCATGGTGGCGGGATAAAATTCTGAGAGCTGAAATAGGCATTAAGGTTATGGTTAATCATCTATAATGTGCGATTCATTTGCCTAGAAGTACGACCCATTCCTACCACTTCAAAATTCAGCTCTCCTATATTGGAATTGATGACTCCAATTTATAACTCCAAGCTCTCCAGCCTTTCTAACACATTATTCAGAGAGACATCTTCCTCTTCCTCTTTATCTTGCTCTACAGGTGCAGGCGGGATAAGAAAAGCTCTCCCAATATGATCAACTCTAACCATTCCCATGGATTCCATCATGCCAATATCAATGAAGTTACGACCCAAGACCTTTTCAAAAGGCATCTTCTCGATGTCAAAGTTTAAGTACTTGGCTATAGCTGTTACTAGGCCTCCCACTTTAATAGCCCTAGTAGCTTTTATAGCAACATCTCTCAATTTCCTAGCTAAAGCATGATAGACATCAAGTTTTTTATCATTCACATACAATATAAAGTGTTTAGCTCAGTGGTGGTAATCACAGAGTCACCCTCTTTCCTTGGAAATAAAGAATGTGCCATGAGTCTATGAAGGTACTTAAGTATGGGCAATCGAATCCTTGATTCTTTTGCTGATCGAGCCTCATAGAAAACTCCCCTTTCCCCGGTTAATTCTCTCCAAAACTCATTTCTATCATATGCAACATTATTATCTTGATTTTTGGGAAAATGAAATACATCATTGAGTTCAAACAAACCTAGAGTATGCTCCTCATTCCCTAAATGAAAAGTTAGCATAAGGGTATGATCATTAAACTCAAAAGAAGAGAGAAATTCACAAGTGGGGATGGCATAAGAAGGATTCTGTATAAAAAAAAATCATTCCACCCCGTCCTATGAACATACAAATTAATCTCGTCTAACAACCCAATTTCAATCAAGGATGTGGCACTCAAATATGTATTTGGCACAATCTTCCTATTCATCATTGCTTGAAATTTATTCCTATGCTCACTATGCCTAAATTGAATTTGAGAGGGGAAAGGTTTTACCATTTGTTCCTCTTTAGCACCACCCGGATTATTAGAAGTTCCACCATGTCTTGCTCTTTTGGAAGGATTAGTTTGCTTCCTTGCTATGCCCTTCCTTCTTTGATCTTTCTCCATGATACTTCCTTAAAAAGAATTGAGAGAATATGTAGAGTGGAGAATGGTGTAGGAAATGGTTTAGAGAATGATTTTGTAGAGAGGAAGTGAGTGTTTATATAAAGAGTGGGATGATGGGGAATTGGGTCAAATTTAATGAGAAATTGAAAAGGTGGTCAAGGGCTAGGTTTTCTAGGGCTTAGGAAGTGGAAAAATGGTCAAAAGTGGAGTCCCTAGGGTTTTGGGGAAGTTTGGAGTGTTGGGAAGTGAAAAAATCCACTTAAAACAAAATTTCGTGTCTTTTCTAAAAGTTCAGTATGTCTCATCACACGGCCATGTGCTAAATGCACACAACTATGTGTCGAGTTCTGGCATCGTAAGGCACACAACCATGTGTAAAATGCGCATGGCTGTGTGACCTGATGGTTTAGAAGTGGCGATGCAAGACACACGGCCATGTGCAAAATGCACACGGCCGTGTGACCTGTATATGCATACTTCATAAATTTGTTGAATTAAAAATTCAACACACATAGACAAGTAATGCATCATCAATTTAAATTACAAGTCACTAAACATTTAACTCACAAGACCTCTTCTAGAGCTCCAACCTTTCTTTCATTCCTTGAAATGCACCATAAATAATCATCAAAGATAGAATAAACTTGCAAAAACATAAAATAAATAACCAATAATAAAAATAAAAAATACAAATACAAATACAAATAAATAATAATAATCTTGGTTGAGCCCCTAAGAAGTGCTCTTTTAATGGTCCATGAGCTAGACCATCAAATTGATCATCCAGTTAATTCCCTCAAGTATGAAACTTGATGGAACTCCTCAAATGTGCTTCCATGGTATAGCTTTAACCGTTGCCCATTCACTTTGAATTTGTCTCCTTTTGTGCTGCTCAATTCCATAGCTCCATAAGGATATGAATGAGTCACTGTATATGGTCCTGTCCATCTACTTTTTAACTTTCTAGGAAACAATCTGAGCCATGAGTTGAACAACAAAACTTGATCACTTTCCTTAATCTTATTGATTCTTACTCTTCCATCATGCCATATCTTAGTACATTCTTTATAAATCCTTGAATTTTCATAAGCAGCTTCCCTTATCTCTTCAAGTTCATCCAACTATAACATTCTTTTCTTAGTTGCCTTCCTGAAGTAAAAATTCAAGGCTTTCACTGCCCAGTAGGCCTTGTGTTCAATCTTAATAGGAAGATGGCATGCTTTGTCATAAACCATCCTAAAGAGAGACATCCCAAGAGGTGTTTTATAAGTTATTCTATATGCCCATAAAGCATCATCAAGCTTCCTTGCTCATTCTTTCCTTGACTTACTTACTGTTCTCTTCAAAATCTTCTGTAACTCCCTATTACTCACCTTAACTTGGCCACTGGTTTATGGGTGATAAGGTGTAGCTACCCTGTGCTTCACACCATAGCGAGCTAATAAAGCTTCCATATTCTTGTTGCAGAAGTGTGTTCCCCCATCACTTATGATGACTCGAGGCATTCCAAATCGAGAGAATAGCTTCTTTTAGAACTTGCAAACAACCCTTGTTTCATTGACTATGCATGCTTGATCTTCCACCCACTTAGAAACATAATCCACAGAAACAAGAATAGACTTGTTACCATCTAACACTGGAAATGGTCCCATGAAATCGATGCCCCAAACATAAAAAATTTCCACCTCTAGAATTCCATATTGGAGCATTTCATCCTTCTTTGAAATGTTTCCACTCCTTTGGCATGCATTACAATGCATTATAAAATCTCTAGCATTTTGAAAAATTGTCGGCCAATAGAACCCTATTTCAAGAACCTTAGCAACTATTCATTGTGGTCCATAATATCCACCATTGACACTCCCATGACAGTGTTGTAAGATGTCTCCTGCTTCCTCATTTGTTACACATCTCCTGACTATGCCATCGTTGCATAGTTTCCACAAGAATGGCTCATCCTAAATGTAGAACTTAGCATCACGAATCAACTTTTTCTTTTGCTAAGGAGTGAACTCTTTTGGAATTTCACCCACTAACAAAACAATTTCTATATCAGCAAACTGAGGAGCACCCATAAATTCTATAGCAAAAAGCATTTTGCCATGGAACATCTATTTGATAGGCTCTTGCTTATCACTTTCCTCGTGTTTCAACTCCAACCTTGAAAGATGATCAGCTACTACATTTTCAGCTCCTTTCTTATCTCTGATCTCAATATCAAACTCTTGCAATAGAATTACCCATCTCATGAGCCTTGGTTTTGAATCCTTTTTGTTCATTAAATACTTCAATGTTGTATGATCTATGTATACAATTATCGTAGATCCAAGGATGTACAATCTGAACTTATCAAAAGCAAATATAACAGCCAGCATCTCCTTTTTTGTAGTAGCATAATCCAACTGAGTATCTGTTAATGTTCAGCTCACATAATAGATCACATGTAACCTATTCTCCTTTCTTTGGCTAAGAACGACTCCTATTGCATGATCACTAGCATCACACATCAACTCGAATGGTAAACTCCAATATGGTGACATCACTATAGGAGCAGCAACAAGTGCTTGTTTCAACCTGTCAAAAGCCAATTTGCAGTCATCAGTAAAATCAAAAGGTGAATCTTTTTCAAGTAACTTACAAAGGGGTTTTGAGATTTTTGAGAAATCCTTGATAAATCGCCTATAGAAGCCTACATGACCAAGAAAACTCCTAACTCCTTTAACATTTGTGGGGTACTACAGCTTCTCAATTGCCTCTACCTTTGCTTTATCAACTTGAATTCCTTGAGCTGAAATCTTGTGTTAAAGTACAACACCTTCATCTACCATGAAATGGCACTTTTCCCAATTCAGTACCAAATTTGTTTCCTCACAATATGCTAGAACTTGCTCCAAATTGCTCATACATCCTTCAAATGAGTTTCCATAGATAGAAAAATCATCCATGAAAACATCCATGGTCTCCTCCATTAAATCTACAAATATAGCCATCATACATCTCTGAAACGTTGCAGGATCATTACATAACCCAAATGGCATCCTCCTGTATACAAATGTGCCATAAGGACATGTAAAGGTGGTCTTCTCTTGATCTTCTGGACATATTGCAATTTGATTGTAGCCTGAATAACCATCCAAGAAGTAGTAAAAAGCATGTCCTGCTATCTGCTCCAACATTTGATCAATAAAGGGTAATGGGAAATGGTCTTTCCTTGTGAATGAGTTCAATTTCCTATAATTAATGCACACTCTCCATCCATTCACAACTCTTATAGGAATGAACTCTCCTTCTATATTTTGCACAATTATTGTTCCCCCCTTCTTCGGCACACACTGAATTGGGCTAACCCAAGAACTATCAGAGATTGGATAAATAATTCATGCATTAAGTAGTTTGACCACTTCTTTCTTTACCACCTCTTGCACGTTTGGTTTGAGCCTCCTCTATTTTTCAATGGTTGGCTTGTATCCATCCTCCATCAAAATCTTATGCATGCAATAAGAGGGACTTATTCCTCTTATATCCGAAATTTGCCACCCAATTGCCTTTATTTTTCTCTTTAGCATGTTCACCATTAAATCCTCTTGCTCCTTGCTAAGTTTAGAAGATATAATCACAGGTAAAGTTTGGTCATCACCAAGAAAAGTGTATCTTAAATATTGAGGTAACAGCTTGAAGTCTAGTTTTGGTGGTTTTATGATTGAGGGTGGTGTGGGTTCAGTGTTTGGTAGTTGTATATGTGGTTGGTTTGGATATTTAAGAGTCACTTCTTCTTGAGAAGATTATACCTGTAAGCACTTCTCAATTTTCTCAACTTCTAAAGACCGTGCCAACCTCCATTGTTGGACTTCATTCACACATTCATCAATGATTTCAACTCGCATGCAAAAATCTTCGTCATAGGGATATTTTATAGTCTCATAGATATTAAACTTATAGCTCTCATCCCCTACTCTTAATATAAGAGTTCCATCATAGACGTTAATTATTTCTCTAGCAGTGTAAAGGAATGGCATACCAAGGATTAGTGGAACCTCCTCATCTTCTTCAAAGTCAAGGACTACAAAATCCACTGGAAAAATAAATTTTCCAACCCTTACTAACACATCCTCGACTATCCCTTCTAGTTCCTTCACTGTCCTATCTACAAGTTATAATCGAATGCTTGTAGGTTTTGCTTCACATAATCCCAATTTCCTGTAAACAGACAAAGGCATAAGATTAATTGAAGCTCTAGAATCATATAAAGCTCTTTGAAAATTTAAATTTCCCATAGAACAAGGAATAGTGAGACTCCCTGGATGCTTCCTTTTTAAGGGAAGTTTCTTTGACATGATAGCGCTACACTCTTTTGTGAGTGTGATGGTCTCACATTCTTGCAACTTCTTTTTATTGGAAATTAGTTCCTTAAGAAATTTAGCGTACTTAGGCATTTGCGAAAGACATTCCACCAGAGGCATGTTGATGTGAAGTGCTTTAAACCTCTCTAGAAAATTAGCAAATTGTTGATCATGCTCCTGTTTCTTTAGTCTTTGAGGATATGGAGCTGGAGGTTTGTAAGGTTTCACTAGTGGTAGTGTAGGTTTGTCCACTACTCATTCCTTATTGTTGTTATCCCCTTGCAGCTTCTCCTCTTGCTCGTTCTCCTCTTCCTTATTCTTTTCTTGCTCATATTATATTATTGCTTTAGGGATCTATATCTCTGTTCCACTTCTCAAGGTAATAGCCTTCAACTATTCTTTTGGATTCTTCTCAGTGTTGCTTCGCAAAGAACCTTGATTCCTTATTAACAAAGAATTTTCCAACTGCCCCATTTGCACCTCTAAATTATGAATAGAGGAAGAGTGGTTCTTGAACATTAGCTGAGTGTCTTGATACATTTGCTTAAATATGCCTTCCAACCTTTTTGTAGCTTTATCTTATTGATTCATTTTTGTGGACATCACATCCATGAACTTCTCCAACTTACTCTCTAGAGAACTTCCAGAAGATGAAGTTTTTTCTTGGTGGTAATTTGGTTGCTGGTGTTGCACATTATGCCCTATAAAACCAGGTGGTGCTTGTGGCCTCCACTAGTTATTCCCTTGATTGCTCCAAGAGAAATTAGGATGATTTCTCCAACTTGGATTATAGGTGTTGCCATGCACTTGGTTTTGCTATCCTTTAAAGTTGTTCACAAAGTTTACATTCTCCATGGACAAGCTTTGCATCATCTGACACTCTATAGTTGGATGACTACCCTGACATAATTCACAAGAGGAAGACAAGTTAGATATGGCATTGATATTCATTTTATCCATTCTTTTAGATAAAGCATCCATCTTTGCATTTAACATCATCAAATTGTGAACTTCAATATCTCCCCCTCTCTTTGGAATAGCACTCTCACTGGACCAGAGGCTTTGGGTATTAGCCATTTCTTCAAAAAGCTCCAAGGCATCTTCTGGGGTCTTAAACATAATAGTTCCTCCTGCTAATGCATCTATGTTTTCTCTGACTGCGGGATTGGCACCCTTGTAAAAAGATTGTGCCAAATCCCATAAAGGAATCAGTTATGGTGGACATTATCGCTGAAGATCCTTGAATCTATCCCAACACTTCATCATCTCTTTAATAGAAAGAGTTGATTTCATTTTTGATTTTGAGTACTTTAGCTGGTGGAAAGTACTTATTGAAAAAGGTTGTATAAAGCTCCTGCCATGTGTTTATAGAGTTAGATGCCAAGCTAGTGAACCATCTTTTTGCTCTATCCATCAATGAAAATGGAAAAAGGATGAGCCTAATTACTTCTGGTTGTACTCCATTCTTCTTGAAGGTCGAACAATACTCCAAAAAATCTTATCATGTGACCAATTGGATCCTCATGTGGTAAGCCACTAAACTGTGAGTTTTGAATCATTTGGATCATGGCGAGTTTGATTTCAAAGTTGTTTGCAGCAACCGCTGGCCTCATAATTGGAGTTTGATCACCTTGGATATTGGGACTCACAAAGTCCCTTATAGTTCTATGGGTAACATGCCTATTTTGGCCATCTTGCTCATTGTGTGCTTCTCCTCCATTCATCCTTTCTCTATTATGTCTTCTCCTTCTGTGAATAGTTTTCTCAATCTCTAAATCAAGTGGTATTAACTGGACTCCTTGTTTGCTTGCACCATGCATTGTGTGCATGCAACAACATGAGTTCCTATAAAACCAAAAAATAACAAAAATAAAAGTAATGTGCAACAATATCAATTTGGCAATCCTCGGCAATGGTGCAAAAAACTTGATAGGTTTTCGCAAGTATACGGATTCGTACAAGTAGTAATTAAATATCGATCCCATAGAGATTGTAGATTGACTACAGTGATACTAGTTATGTTTGTTTGTTTAAACCATAAAAAAGGGTATTTTTAATTAAACTAAAAAATTAAACTAAGACAAAACACAAAAAATCACAATGAAATAACAATCACTTTAGAGAACTAGGGTTCTTATTACCAATTCAACTTTTATTTAAAATCAATTTACTGCTAAGCCATACTTAACCTTAATCCAATTTGAGGGTTTCCCTATAATCATAGGCTTTCCTCCTAAGACAACCCTATGATTAACCAAGTAAATTGATGTTCTTAGATTTAAAGCTCTCGCCTACTAAGTGTTCGGTTAACCCGATTTAAGCACCAACCCTTAATCAATATTAGTTACTTAAGTGTTTCTCAACTAAGAAAGCATCTAACAGGTTATTGTTTAAATCCAATACAACCCATCTCTCGATCAAATTTTATTGTGTATATTCAATCAAAGGGTGATCAATCCTAAGAAGACATTAAGTTCAACAATAACCAAAGGATCTAGGTTCATGGCTTAGGTTTAATTATGATTAGCCCATGGTTGAATACCAATAAGAACCCTAACTAAGAATTTAGCTACTCATGTTAATTTTAAGAGACAAAGAAGAATAATAAAAGAAAATAGACATCATCATTGAATTAAAATTAAGAACGAATAAAAACAATTGAATAGAATAAACCCCCTGTTAAATAAGAAGCTTGATGTTCTTCAATTTTTATTCTCCAATCTCCAAACTAACATAAGCAAGAAAAAATCCTTGTTTTCTCAAAACTGCTCTAAGAAAAATTGTATCTCCAAAAAGTGATGATAAAAAAAAGAAAAATCCTCCTTCTCTTATTTCTGGTGGCTACCCTCTTATAAAACCCTAATTACCAACCCTAGGGTTACATCCATGTGAAATCTCCATCTTGTCCTTCATGAGTCAGCAATTAAATTCACCTCTGACTTTCCTAATCACCAGGTCGCATGGCCATGTGCAAAATGCGCAATGGTCGTGCACATCACTTTTTCAGCATTTCAGCATATTTATCTCCATTGCTTTTTAGGCTCACTTCAAGTGCTCACGGCTACCATATAACCTTCCTCAATTGTTCTTTGACTTCCCTAAATACATAAAAATCAACCAAAAATAAAATAACTAATACATAAAAATAAATAAACACGCAAGACATGCAGTAAGTACTCAACTAAATAAAAATTGAATAAAAGAAACATAAACTTAACTGAATTTGAATTTTTCCTAACACAAAGACTACTTAATGAAATGCATTTTTCACACTCATCAGTAAGACAATGCCATCAGTGTCAGTTCCACAGGAATCTTAGTCACATGCCCCCAACAATGTTGAATAGTTTATCATCCCCTTAGCCCTTTACAACATAGGGAATTAATATCATAAGAGAAATAAGATCAACAGCATCAAATGGGCATAAATACATAGTGGTGGCAATTGATTACTTTTCAAGATGGGTAGAGGCAGAATCTTTCAACACTCTAAAAGAAAAAAAGATGGCACAGTTCATCGAGAAGAGCCTTATTTACAGATATGGGTTCCACATCTTGTCGTGACAGATAACGGGGTTCAATTTTCAAGCAGAAACAGCAGAGTTGCTACAAAAGTATGGGATTGAACACCATAAATCTTCACCTTATTTCCCTCAAGCTAATGGAGCAGTGGAAGTAGCTAATAAAAATGTGAAGAAAATCCTTTCTAAGATGGTTAAAACCTATAAGGATTGGTCTGAATATCTTCCTTTTGCCTTATGGGGATATAGGACTATAGCTCAAATCGCCACAGGCCAAACACCATTCTCATTGGTATATGGTTGTGAAGTAGTTTTGCCTATAGAAACTAAAATTAAATCCTTGAGAGTAGTCATGGAAGCTAAGATGACTGAGAATGAATAGGCACAGAAAAGATATGATCATCTAGTATCTCTATATGAGAAAAGGATGGATGCTTTATTCCACACTCAAATATATCAGAGAAGGATAGCAAGGGCGTTTAACATGAAGGTTAAGCCTAGGAAGATCAAAGCTGGAGATATGGTGCTGAAATAGTCTAGAGTCGTGGTGTTCGATCCAAGAGGTAAATTTAGACCGAATTAGGAAGGACCATACTTAGTCAAATTAGTCTTACCTAAAGGAGTTACTAAGATATCAGATCTTGAAGGGAATGAGTTTATGGAACCGGTCAATCTGGATCGCCTCAAGAAGTACTACCTGTAAAAAAAAATATATGAATAAAATTAGAATAAAGAAAATAAAGTCCGCTGGCTAGAAAACATGAAAAAGCTAGTTAGGAAAAGTTAGGACATTCTCACTGTTCAAAAAACTCGTAAAAGACTGACAAGCAAAAATTAGGGAAATAAACAAAAAATAATGGTCCCGTTGATTAGAAAACCCGTAAAGGTCTAGTCAGGCAAAAATTAGGGAAATAAAGTGTGAGTGAAAAATATTCAGTTAGAAAATCCATGAGGACTAGCTGATAACAGGAGTTATGTCTTGTGATGTATTAAATGTACTCATTTTGGCCCTAATTAATGAATGAAACTGAAATTGAAGTTTTGTTAAACTTTGCATATCCTTCTTTATTATAAAGCATAAGTACTTGAAAGGATAACAAAACATAAGAAAGCCTAAAAAATAGCTCTATGAGACCATTCTATCTAGTGATGTCTTTGTTTCTTCCTTTCCGATCCATCATACAAAGCTTGAGTTCTCTTGTACCTAGCAAATCCTGGGGGTTCTATCTTTTGGATAACAACCCAAGTTTTGTAATCATCATCAGTAGTAACATTCGCATCCAGGTGTATGTTCCGTTCAAGGGCTTTATAAGGCCGTAAGCTCCTAATCTTATCCAGAGAATCTTGTCTCAAAAGAAAGCCTTCAAAGTCAGTCAGAACAGTAACAATGAATTGAGGGTGACCATATTAACGATAAAGGTGTAAAGGGATAAAAAAGGTAGAGAAGTGCATCCCAATAATAAGAACATAGTGCTCATATAGCTCAATAGTCATGAACTTCAATCTCCACCAAGGGCAGACCCATGTAATCTTAGCATCTAAAATCTTCTTCAACCAGTCTACCCATTGGTCCATAGAACATTTGTCCTTCATTCTCAAAGGATGAGATTGTAGCTGATGAGGTTGATAAGTCAAAGGATTAGGGGGTACATTAAGCAAGCTCAGCTTTTCTTGTAACCAATTCTAGAAAAAAAAAACAATATAAGAATAATAAAATAAAAGCCCGTTAAGTTGAAAAACCAAAAGGGCGGCTTAGGAAAAAGTTAGGGCAAGCCTGCTAAGTTGAAAACCCGAAAGGGTGGCTTAGGCAAAAATTAGGGCAAGAATAAAATAACAATAAAAGTTTTGGTTGCACACCTGAAGAAGAAGAAAACTGCCTGAGAAACGATTATGAATCTTGAAACTGTCGAGCCCAATGATGGTCTCAGTAAGGATAACTGGCAAAGGATTAGCTCCAAGCTCTACTTGTTCCAAGATACTGACAATGTGTGTATCAGTACCACCATGGTGAGAAACTAGCAAAAATTGAGCATATAAACAGAGAGCAATTGTTCTAGTCCAAGAAGCAATGTTCTTTTCCCGAGTCCCACAGCTAGTGATCAGAGAAGAAAGATTGATGGTCCCAGAGTTACACATATACATATAAATATCAGCTAGGGGCAAATAAAAAATGTAACCAATTTTCCAGGAAATTGCATCTCCAAATCAGGAAGGGCTATCATAGCAGTCGAGTCTAATGTGCATCCCAGAATAGCAGCAAACTCTTCAATCATTGGACAAAGCTCTTGCCCATTAAACCTGAATACATGGTCCTTGACATCCCATAAGGTAGAAGCAGCATGTAGGAGAGTGTTATCAATAGTCAGGTGCTGAAGAGATTTCAGGGATTTGATGTGGAAAGGTTGAAGCTTATTCCAGTCATCACCATTGAGACTTTTAAGAAATTTCTTCATTATTTGAAGAGATGCTTGAGTCATGATGAGGGTATAGAGAATGAAGGAGAATGCCCCTTAAATAGTCTTATATAGGGAAAGAAGATGAGTTCAAGTGGGAAAAGGATTCTGCTAGCAAAGAAGGATGTGGATAAGGTGATAGAATTTGAGAAGGATTGGGATAAATAGATAATTAGGAAGATAATTCATTCTTTTAATTATTTATCTATCCAATATTATCCGTCTTAGAAAAGGATTAAGATAAATGGATAATTAATTAAAAAAGATAATGTTCATGAACCATATTTTTTAATTAGTTATTAAAAAAAATTCATTAAAGTGCAAAACACTGTTTTTGTTCTATCTAACAGTGTTTGAGACAGTACAGGAATAAAAACAGCAATACAATAGAGAGTAGTCAGACACATGCACACAGAAAGTAAAGAATACAGATGCTCTAAATCATTCATCTCATGCTCTGGTATCAGGCCATGAGCTCCATCCTTTGGTAGGGTCATCAGGATGATGAGTGTCTGGAGATCTAGCAGATAAAATCCTAGCACTATACAAATCAAAGCCCAAGTCTGCAAGCTGCCGATGAAGCATCTCATTCTTTAGCTCTAGACCATTGGAATAGCTCTGCGTACGCAGAAAAAACCATATCATATGCATTACATGCATAACATGCATACATTTGAATTGTCTCAATGAGGGCGCTTACCCACCAACTGTCTATAACCTACATCGTAAATAATCTCTAAGATGAGGCAAGTCCATATAGATACTCTGCCTATGTCTGAGGAATATGTTTTGTAAAATTTTGTTAATATCAGTGTCAAATGTACAGATCCATACAAGAAATAAAGCAAACAGACTCACATGAGCAGCATCTGGTGGATAAAAGCTAAGAAGTTGAGCATCACCAAAGTGCATCTACTGCTCAACTGGAGCCTAAACAGTGGGAGCCCAGTAGAACATAGACTTGTTTGAAAGAGAGACATCGCCAAGCATAGCACCGATAAAGGCCCCATCGTGACTAGACCCAACGTGCTGAGTAGGATGACTAGGACTAGGTTTGGGCTCAAGGCTCTCAATCTCTGGAGCAATCTCAGTCTCCTCATTGATATCGGAGAGCGAACCTCCTTAAACTATAAAGAGAAGGAGTGAGTCATAGGTTCTAGAAACAGAAGCTGAAATAATGTGAAATTACCTCATCATCATTAATAGGAACATGCTCCAGGAGGCTCTCATGGATAAACTATAGATAATGTCGAGAATGCTTAAAGAAATCTGAGGTAGCATATCCCTGTAGTGCATCTCTCAGCTCTGAACCTATAAGATGCAAGCTACGGAGCATAGAGGAGAGGACATCAAATGGAATGCGATGTCGAGAAGGGCCAACAGACCAGCGATACACTCGCTCCCCTAGATACCACATCAGACAGCCATAACCAGAGAGAAAGATCCTCATAGGCTCCAAGCAAGCTAAAGTCGCCATGAAATCATATTGCTAGATGTCTTCAGTACCCTCCAACCAATCAGAATCTATCTGCAATTTATGTAAATTAAATCAAATTTCTATTAAACTATAGCATACTAATGATTTTATTTTTCCTTACCAGGTGCCACTTGATAGTGTTCAACTGATCACGGTACGTCTGCAAAGTGTTCCTATTACTAGCAAGGCAAGAAGAAGCCCATCTCATCATCAGAGGAAAGGTCCTATCAAAAATGATAATGTTCAAGCCTCGAATCAGCCCGATCTCTATGCTCTAGATGTAAAAAAAAAGAACACATCAGAAAAAGCAAAGAAGAGCAAAACTATAGAGATCAAATGAAGGAGAACATACATGCAAGATGTGCCAAAAGCCACACATCATGACAACACCTCTACAGACAGTGTCCAGTCTATAATAAATATAAGCAAGTGCAGCAGATCCCCAATCTAATGTGGCAACTCGATCCAAGTCATGAAGAGGACCCAACAAAGCAATACTGACCTCATGACCAGTCTCACAAAAGAGGTTCGTGGCTAATAATATCAAGAGGAAACATCTCACCTTATGAATAATCTGATGAGGAGTCGAAGTATGAAGGTGTCTAAATCCCCTAACTAATGATGTAAGAAGAATGTTCTTCCAATTCTTCCATGTTGGGGCGAACCCGATCATGTCGTGCACGTACTGACTCCATGCATGCTCTGGAAGACTATAATAGCTGACGTCAAATGGAAATGGGGATCCCCCAAAGGCAATCTCGGTGATAGTAGAGAAGCTCATAAGCAAAATGGTCAACTCACCCACACGAGTATGAAAAGTGTGGGTAGTATCCATCCATCACTCAATAAAAGCAAACAAAGAGTAATGGTCAGATCAGCCTCAAACAGTCGGAAGTGTAGCGATGAAATGCCTGAATCTAAAAGCCCAAATAAGATGTGTCACCTGCTTCGACAGTCCATGAAACAATTCTCGGGCTAGATTGAAACAGCCTGTGAATTTCATCGGATGCTATTTCGATTTCAAAAAGAAAATAATAATTAATTAATTGAAAGATTAATTAATTAATCAAAGAAGTTAAATTGAAGGACTTGATTAGTTAATTAATTAATTAACTAATTGCCTTAAAAAAAAATTTTGATCCGCAATATAGATTGCTGACCGGCAATCTACCATGTTGATCGACATTAACCTAGGAGTCAAATTTCATATTTTCAAGGTTAATTTCAATTTTTCATGCATTTTCATATTAATTTCTGACTAATATACATGTCAATGTCAATTTTTACTATGTAACTAACTCTAATTACTAATTATACAGGTAATATTTTTGCAGAAATAAATAGAAGTGAGAAAAGTTACCTCATTACCCACATCTCTGCACCTGTGGGTATATAAATGAGTCAAGGGAAAGATAGTTGAGTCTTCTCGAAGTTCCAGATTATTCTAAGGAAAATGAAGAGGTAAAATCCTTTAACATTCTAAAGATTTAACTCCCTCATGTTGTCTGCGTGATGAGGAGGCCATAGGATCAGATGGATTGTAAATCGGATAACAGATGGTGATGAAATCAAGAAAAGAAAAATCAAGATCAAATGAAAAAAAGAGAAGAAGAAAAGAATGGGAAGAGAAGTGAAGTGATCGACAAAGGGGAAAGAATATATAAAAGAGAAAATATCCATTTTAATCCTTTCAATTTATTTACTTATTATCTATCCTTTTTTTTTGCAATTTGGTCCATAATTGCATTCTGATTAGGAACATGTTCCTAATTAAATCATGACATTCATCAAATTAATAATTCATTGAATTATTAAGACTACATGATAAATCTATGATCCTAAATCTTCTATCAAATACATAATACATAACAAGATTATAGACCTCATGTTTTTGCATTTTACATGCATGATTTCAATCAAAGGTTTCATATACTGCATAGTAACTATGATATGAATTTTAAATCATTATGTTATATGTTGCACAGTAGTCATAACCTTCATTATGTTATGTACTACATAGCAGCTGTGACATAAACTTTCAAATTCCTCATTTCTAGACGTTCCACATGAACTATAGCAAGTTTTCAATTCAATTACACTAGATGTCCCACAGGGAATATAGTGTGCATCGTTAGATGTCCCACAGGGAATATAATGAAATTCAATTCAACTACACTAGATGTCCCACAGGGAATATAGTGTGCATTGTTGGACGTCCCACAGGGAATATAATGATATTTCAATTCAAGACTATACGACCGAGCGTAGTTGGCATTGTATGATCGAGTGCAATGTATCCTCAATTGATTATACGACCGAGTATAATTGGCATCATATGACCGAGTATGATGTAATTTATTTTAATTCATCTACACTAGATGTCCCATAGGGAATATAGTGTGCATCATTAGATGTCCCATAGGGAATATAATGAAATTCATCATTGCTAGACGTTCCATAAGAACTATAGCAAGTTTTCAACTTATCATCGCTAAACATCCCACAGGGAATATAGCAAAACTCATTTGCACAAAGTTCACTAGACGTTCCATAGGAAATATAGTGTGACTTATCAAACACTACACCTTGCTCAATAATTTCAGCATCAATCCATCACTTAGGATACAATTGAGTATCCTAACTTCTTTCTTTCAAAATTGTGTGCTTCTATTGCTTTGCCGTAATTTTTCAAGCAAACAGCGATAAAGGGGGCAACTGTAAGCACCCAATTTTAGGATGCAATTGTGCACATTTATGACATAAGCCCCTATGATGAAATTTATTCAAATATTGAACTTGGTTATTGATTTTATGGACTTTAGGGACTAAATTACAACATTTTTTTAGGATTTGATTGCAAATAAGTCATTTTTAGGGGTCTTTTCGTAATTAAAAGTTAAAAAAAATATTTTTTAGGATCGGCATTAGTGTAATGCCAATCGGCGTTATGTAATGCCAATCAGCATTAGGCAATGTTGATCGACGTTAGACAATGCCGATCGGCATTATACAATGTCAGTTGGCATTGCATTGTACCGATGCGCAATAATTCCATTTTTTGATTTTTTTGCATATTTTTCCTTATTTTTATGGATTTTTTCAGTGTTTTGATTGGTTGAAAAATTCAAATTTTTATCTAATAAGGATTTTTAAAAAAAGAAACATATAAGATATTTTTTTTGAAATCAAAACAAACGCTATCTAATCTGATCAGATAGGCCTATTCCTCCTTTGGAGGAAGTTTAGTATGTGCAGACTCTACATTTAAAATAGAGTGTGCATGCGTGCGAGGGGAGGTTTTTTTGGCTGGAGGCTTGGCTGATGGATTTTTTACAGATAGAAAAAAAAAGCTTTGATTTCTTATGTTCTTTAAAAAAACCCTAATTTTGCAGTTCATTTGAGAAAGACGATACAACAATTTTTAGTCTGAGTCCATAATCAAATCAACACTAAGTCAATTTCATCGATGAAAATCCTAATCTAAGGGGCTAAAAAAGGGCATATGCGCAACATTCATTTTTTAAGGGGCTATAAAAAAGGGCATATGCGCAACATTCATTTTTTTCTTTCTTCTCTTCTTGATTTTTATTCATTTCGTTAATTGTTTTGATGTGGATTGAGGAGGAGGATACCGTATGTATTTAATTGAACAGAAGATCCATGGAATGTCATGGATGAACTTGTACTGTTTTAATAATAGTTCTTAGGATTTTAATTTTTTTTTCTGCATTTTGGTATCCTATGTAGTTTATTTTAATTTCTGGGTGTATAATTATTTAATTTTAATTTTGTACATAGTTTGTAATAACCCCAGTAGTGCGAATAGTGAAATATTTAAATTTTTGCACTTTAAAATTAATTTGTAATTAGGTTCAATTGGGTAAAAATTAATTAAAATTAATGGTGGCTTTAATTAAATTAGGTTTGCATGTAATTAATTTAGGGTTTTTTAGAAAATCACTGTAATGTTTGTTTGATCTATTTTTAGTTTTTTATTTATTTTGGGTTTTTTTTTTATGTTTTTATATTTTTGGGCCCCAAGCCCACGTTTAGGTCTAACCCACTTAATAAATAGGCTTAAAAAATGATTTAAGTTTTTTTAAATAATTAAAATCAACTTAGGTCCATTAGGTTAATTAGATTTTAGGCCCGCTTAGTTAATTAAAATTGTTTAGACTTAGCTCAGCCCATTTAATTGCATTTCTTTTAAAATAAATAGACCTAGGCCCACATTTCATTTAAAATAAAACCAGATTAAGACTTAGGCCTACTAATTTAATTTCTTCTTTAAAATTGAATAGACTTAAGCCCATATCTTAGAAAGACTAAAAAATAGATTTAGGCTCATTAATTAATAAAATGTAGGCCCATTTTTATTCTATTTTCACTTATAAATAAAATGTAGATTCAGCTAACTTATTTAATAAAATTAATATAGTTTAGACTTAGGGACAACGTGATCTTGAGTGCATTTTTACTTGTAATTTTATTGACTTGTTGCCTTTTTGGGTAGATGGATGTTAATTAGGGTTTAATAAAATTACATGTAATTAGAGGATGAAATAATTATTTATAAAATTATTCTAAATGAACACGAGACTAAGAGAAGTTAGTATTCTATATCCATAATCTCCTGGTTATGATGCTAATTTTCTTTTAGAGAATCAAGTACCATAAATCAAATTGTCCTACTTATTACCCTGGGTGGCAACTCCTCATCTCCATGCCATGTCTTTATGACAGTGGTTAGTGTGTTCTCTAAGGCCCTGAGCCTAAACAGTGTCGCGGTTGCTAAAATCTTAGATGCGCGCTAAACCCCGCCATCTACACCATCCAAGAATTTTTCAATTAAATATGGCATGCATGCCATGCAAGTAATCATGCACTAAATTGTGCTAATTCTTGATGATTAAACAAACTGTGCAATAAGGAATGCAACATGTCATGCAACTTTTGCTCTTAATTGGCTTGTTAGCCCATTAACCTTAGTTACAATTTTTGTTACTTTTTTTACTTTTAATTTTTTTCCACATACACATGCAAACACTTTTGCTTGGCTTTTATCCTTATTTATATATTTATTTATTTTTTTAACATATATTATTTGTGTTTTGGTTTATTTTCATTAAGCATTATTTTTATGGTTATTAAGGGGCATTGCTTAAGTTTATTTAAGGATTGCATTAAATTTTAACTGATTTAATTAAAATGAGATTTTGGATATTATTTTTCTCTTCTTACATTTGTATGCAATTCCTATTTTTGTTCTCCTACAATTGCTCTTAATTTTCATGATTATATGTTCAATTTGGTATGGTTCTTTCATTTTAGTTTATTTTATTTCATTTTGCTTTTTCCATTTTACTTTTTCAGAATTATATATATATATATATATATATATATATATATATATATATATATATATATATGTAATTTTTTTCTTAGTCACCATGTATCCCACTTTGTCCTTAGCATGTCCCATATAATTTCTTTTTACATTTTTCAAAGTTAAAGTTACTTTTATTAATAAATAAAAAATTTACATATTCCCATTTCTTTTTGCCACTTTCCCAACACCATTTTCTTCTATGCATAACTTTTATTTTCTCTCTATAATTTTTCTTTCTTCACCTTCTTCAACCCACATTATTATTATCTCTTTCCTTCCTTTCTCCTATAGCGAAACCCAAATCAAGTGCTAAGAAGAAAACATGCTCCCAAAAATGTCCTTGTAGGGAGAGTACTAGAATTTTTTCCACTCAGGAATTATTTTACTTGCACTATTTTGATAAAGGTTTAGTACCACATTTAGGATATGAGTTTGCACTTTGCATAGATGGCATGTCTATGAAGAAGAAAGGTACATTTTATGGCACGTCCTAAATTACTCATCTAGCCAAGAATCTAAGGGTGTGAGCATTTAACTAATCTCGCTCATGTTTGCAACATGGTTCCATTTAATTTAACTATAATGAGAAAATTTCATTTGGTTGCATTTCAAGATGGGTAGTAATTTTGATTGAGAACCATGCTAAATGAGGTGACGATGATCCCTCAAATGACCATCCATTTTCAATACCCCCCATAACCGAGGTCCCTCTGCATTCTTCATATTTCTTTGGACCATCATCGTCTTATCCTTCCCATGTTGATGCCACTCTTCAATATCACATTGAGTTATTTTTATTGGGTTGTCGATGGCCTTTCTAGTCTATACTAACACCAAGGCATTTGTTTGCCTCCCCACTTAGTATTTCCTGCCTCTACTTCGACTGCTACTACTAAGGAGTTTCATGATGATTATGATCCTATGGATGATATGGCCGCTGCTCCTTAATATCCCCATGATGATTGTTGACTTCCTTTTTAGGGTAGTTTACTTCTTTTCATTTCCTTTTTTTTATTTTTAATTTCTTTTTTTCTTTTTTTTTTTATCTTACATGTGTTTTAGTTATTGGGGACAATGACATGGCTAGTGTGAGGGAGGTTTTCTATTGCATTTTTTTATGCATGTATTTTATTTTGTTTTTACATGGAATCTAGTTATTTATTTTAATTTCTCTAATTTTAATTTTAATTTGATTTTAAAAAACTAATATATATTAGGTAATTATTCATCATTCATTAACTTTCAACTCAATTTTCTATGCTATATTTTTACACCCTATCCTTTTAATTAGTATAGCACATTGACTATAATTTTCTTATAAATGTTTCATAATCTTGTGTTAAAGACTTTTGAAAATTTAATGAATTTAATGTTTACTTACCTTTTATGTAATTGAATTTGGTGAGCTGATGGTTAAGAGAAATACTTGTAAGTGATGCTTGATTTTTAATCCTTAGTTGATCCTTGAGTTTAACATATAAAGGTATATTCATTTAGTTAAAAAAAAAAAGAGAAAAATGGTGTTGTTATCTTTTATGTGTTAGAATTTAGGGGTTGTTAACAATTAATTTGATAGTATTACTTATTTTTATTTTTCTTGACTATTAACTTAGAAATTTCCAAGAATCTAGTAGGTAAGTTTGCTCTTCACTTGGTAAAATTTATGTCTTGAACTTTGAAATTACTAATTTAATTTTGAGTCATAAGTTTTGTATTAACCAATGATTGTGTTGGATAGACAAGTTAAAATTTATCAATGTGCTATATTCATTATAATGATGTGGGGTTTTTATGTGTTGGCTTAAGGACAAGCAAAGGTTTAGTCTGGGGGATTTTATGTATGTTTCTTTTTACGTGTATTTTGAGTTAATTTTTAATGAATTTTGAATAATAAATTAGAGTAATTTAGGTAGAATATATATTTAATTAGGAAATTTATTAGTATTAGTGTTTAATTATAATTTTATTGTTTAAAGTATATTTTAAAAATTTTGTTTCATATTAATTTATTTTCCATTTTGTAGATATGTTTAATGAGGAAATTAAAAGAAGTAAGGACTTGTTTCAAGAACAGCATGTAATACAATGTGGAAGCTGTGTGTGAAGCCTTATGGTGTTACACTAAATTGGTAAGAAGGTACACGATTTGAGGAAGCCATGTTACAAACCGTGTGCATGGGACATGCATACATTGCACCCCTTTACAAAGCCATGTGCAAAGTTGTGCAAGAAACCATTAATTAAACCATGTAACATTTAGAGATGCAAAATGATTTGCACGGTATGTATGAAACCATGCAATAAGGCGTGCGAGCTTTTGGATGCTGGTTTTCAACTTGTCTTAGGATGAAGCAAGCATAAGGATGTCATGTACCATGCCATGTGGTTTCCTTACCTAATTAGGAGATGGATTTTTAGGGCACTCTTTCGAACTCTATAAAAGGGCACTTGATTAGAACTTTTAGGGGGATCAATTAGTCATAAATTGGCGGACACAAACAAGAGCATAGCCTTGATTGAAGAAGATTTGCACGAATAAATTCAAGAGTTTATTATATTTTTTTTAATTCTTAATTATGTTTGTGTTATTTACTACAAACATGTGTGGCTAATATTTTTTTTAAAATTTTAGGTTAGGAGTAGCTATTCCATTATGTGAATGAACTCAAAGATTTTATTTTATTTTATTTTCAATTAATTCTATGAGTTACACTTCATGTATGTTTTCATTCTTAGCCAACTTGATTGCATGTTTATAGGTGGATTCACCAATGAGAGTTAGGAGAATTCATTAGCTTATAACTCATAAGACTTATACCACTCAACCATAAGAATAAGCGAGCTATTTGAGGAACCATGATGGTAGATAAGGTCTATGGCGGTAAATTAATAATTGTTAAGGAACTTAATGAGTATAGATTAACTTCTTAACCACGAGAGTAGGTTAACTCTTAATCTTTGCCTGCTTAATTGAACTTGAAAGAGCCTTTAAGTATTTTAGAACAATTACCCTTAACTGAAATCAATGTCTTTTATTTATTAATATGTTCATGATCAGATTGGAATAGTGAAACTAAACGTAGGCTCTAAGCTATTTATTATTTGATTAAAATTTATTTTAAATAATGTTCATTTATTTTAATTACAAATTCACTTTTATTTAATTTACTAGTTGAGATTATAGGTAGAAATATTGGTACTTAATATACAGTCTCTGTGGGAATGATATCTTTTATGCTAAAATTCATGATACATGCACTTGTGGGTTTTGAACACAATAATAGTCTTTATTAATGATATACTAGTGTATTTGAAGAGTATGGAGGAGCACGTATATCACTTAATGATAGTACTATAGACATTAAGAGAACATTAGCTTTATGCTAAATTCTTGAAGTGTGATTTCTGGATATAGAGTGTTGCAATCCTTGGACATGTGGTTTCTAAAAATGGTATTAAAGTTGATCCATAGAAGATTAAAGCAGTGTTTGAATGGCCCAGACCAACATTAGTCATTGAGATTAAAAGTTTCCTAGGTTTGGCTGGGTACTACAAGAAATTTGTCTAGGATTTCTTAAGAATTATAGTACTTATTACTTGCCTAACTTAAAAGAATGTGAATTTCATGGGGTCAAATGCTTATGAGAATACTTTTTAGTTATTGAAAGAGAAGTTAACCATGGCTCTAGTTCTGACTTTGCCAAAAGGAGAAGACAAGTTCACTGTGTATTATGTTGCTTCTAGAGTTAGCATAGGTTGTGTGTTTATGCAAAATGGTAGGGTGATAGCTTCTGCTTCCAGGTAGTTAAAGAAGCATGAACATAATTATCCTACTCTCATCCTAAAAATGGTTGTAAGGATTTTTGCTCCCAAGATTTAAAGGCATTATTTATATGGAATGACTTGTGAGATTTTCACATATCATAAAAGCTTGAAGATCATTTTCTAATAGAGAGATTTAAACTTAAGGCAAAGAAGATGGTTGGAATCACTAAAGAATTATGATTGTATTATCCTATATCATCTAGGCAAGGCTAATATGGTAGTAGATGCTTTGAGTAGAAAGTCCTTAGGTAGTCTTGCTCACAATAGTGTGAAGAGGAGACCTTTGATCCAAGAGTTGAACAAGTTAATGGATCAATGTTTGATAATGAAGATAGGCATATTAAAAGGACTACTAGCTCAGTTCAAATTTAGATTAGCATTGAGGGATAGGATTAAGGCAACTCAGAGTTGAGATCCTATTTTGGTAGAGCTTAAGGAGAATGTTTGGGAAGGAAAGTTCAATGATTTTACACTTGATGATGAAGGTGTTTTTATGGATTAGTGGAAGATTATTCATTCTTGATATGGATAATTTAAGAGAAGAGATCTTAGAAGAAGTGCATTCTGATACTTATATTGTACATCTAGGTGTTACTAAGGTGTACCATAACATTAGGGATATGTACTGGTCAGATGGATTGAATAAGGATGTAGCTGATTGAATAAGGATGTGCTTAACATGTCAATAGGTGAAAGCTAAGCATCATAAGCCTTCTGGGAACCTTCAGCCTCTTTTGATTCCTAAGTGGAAATGGGAGAGAATGCTATGGATTTTATGACAGGGTTACCTTTTTCAAAGGATGGATATAATTCCATCTAAGTGATTGTGGAGAGGTTAACCAAATTAGCTCACTTCTTACCAATTAAAGCTACTTATTTTGTAGCCTAGTTGGCTAAACTATATGTTAAGCATATTGTGTGCCTTCATAGAGTGCATGTTTCCATTATATCTAATAAAGGTTTAGTGTTTACCTCTCAATTTTTGAAGAAGTTATAAGAAGAAATGGGCACCATGCTTGATTTTAGTCCTACTTTTCATCCTCAGATGGATGGTCAATCTGAGAGGATGATCCAGAAACTTAAGGATATTTTAAGAATGTGTGTAATATATCATCGAGGTAGTTAGGATGATCATCTGCCACTAGTAGAGTTTTCTTATAATAATAGCTACCATAACAATATTAAAATGGCACTGTATAAAGTTCTATACGGAAGGATGTGTAGATCCCATTTATATTGGGATGAGCTTAGAGATAGAGAGTTGACTAGACCTGAGATTATCCAAGATGCAGTTGAGAAGATTGCTTTGATCAAAAGAAGAATGGAAACTGCAGCTAGCTGATAGAAGAGTGATATGTACCCGAAGCATAAGGATGTAGAGTTTTAAGTTAGGGACTATGTATTTTTAAAGGTGTCACTAATGAAGGGTGTGATGATATTTGGCTAGAAAGGGAAGTTAGCATTGTGATACATTGGACCTTTTAAGATTTTGGAGAGAGTGGGTATGGTTGCATATCGATTGGCTTTGCCTCTGAATTTGTCTCTAGTGCTTCCAGTGTTCCATGTCTCAATGCTGAGGAAGTACATTTCATACCCTTTGTACATGTTGTGGCCCCAAAGTGTGGAAGTGAATAAAGATTTGACGTTTGAGAAAGAGCCCATTATGATTATGGATTATCAAGTTTGTTAGTTATGTTCGAAGTAGATTCTAATGGTCAAGGTGTTATGGAGGAGCAACAACATGGAGGAGCGCATGTGGGAGACTGAGGTTGAGATGCAAATGGCTTACGCTTTCCTTTGTCCTTGACAAATTCTTTTATTCAATTCTTTTTATTTGAAATTTAAGGATGAATATTTGTAAGGGGGGAAGATTGTTATAACCTGAATTTTTGATAAATTATGAATTTTATTTATAGGATTTGTAGTGTTAATAAATATTTTATTAAATTGCTATATTATGGTTAATTTATGAAATTAAATTAAATTCAAGTGTTATTATTTACTTTATTATATTATGGCATTATTAATATTAATTTGAATTTAAAACTTAAATTTATTATTATATATTATATATTATTATTATTTGCGAATTTTGTTAATGTAGTGTCGTTTAATATTTTAATATTGTGGCTAGAATTTTTTTATATATACAATTGTTTTAATAAAATAAATAAATAAAATAAAATAATTTATTTATATAAAAACTTTTTCTTTTCTTTTTTTTCTCTCTCTCTTTTTCTTTCCTCTCTTTTCTCTCTTTCTTTTCTTTCCTCTCCTTTCCCTCCTTCCTCCCTCACGCAGGAGACTAGCCCCTGCATCCTGGTAGCATGCCACTATCATCGTTGCCTCTCCTCTGCTCACCGCTACCACCTACCCTTCCCTTCCTCTTCCTCCCACCGATATCAACATCTCCCTTCTTTCCTGTTCTCGGCACCAATAAATTTTAGAGACTGTTGCTATCATTTTGGGTAATTCTAGGGGTTGAGGTTGGTCTCGATCAAAAACTACTTTCGTGGGCTTCATTTCCCCTAAGGTTATTCACTTCATCAACTTCAAATTTAGCTCCAATTTTGTTGATTTGATTCTAGGGTTTTTAGTTTCATTTGTTGATTTTATTTTAAATTAGTTTAATTCATGTTAAATTCACTTTAGATTATTGAAGCTGAAGTTGTAAGCTTTCCAAAAATATATTTAAATTTGATTTTGAAGATAGTTGCGATTTAGACATTATTCTGAGCTCGGTACTATTCCCAACTTGAAAATGTGTTTTATTTTTTAACAAATTCTTCTAATTATTTTAAGCATATTTTGTGAAGAAAGTTTGTTGAAATTGCTTAACGAATTTTTATTATGAATTTTCAAATGTTTATGTAAAAATTAGATTTTTGGAAAAATTAGCACAAATTAGTAAGTTTTATATTTTAGTTCAATTTATTGTTAGTTATTATGTTTTGGATAATGTTTGAGTAATAAATAGTATTAAAAAAATTTTTATGAATTATTTACTATTTTTAGCTAATTAATAATAATTTTCGATAATATATTCGAATAGTAGTTTTATCTATTATTTTTATGATTAAATGGATTTTTAGTTATTTTTATTATATACTTGGACAATTTAAATAATTATTAATAATTTATGCTATTTAATTTTGATTACTTGAAAAATGGATTTTATTAATAATATTTAATTCTATTTGGAATTTTATTATTTATTTTGAAAATAAATATCTTTGATGCTTTTATTATTTAAAATAAATTGAATTGTGGCATTTTATGATTTTTATGAGTTTTGTTGAATTATTGGTATTTATTATTATTTTCTTGATTTTGATTATGTTGTTCTTAGTTGGGCAATAATTGTAGTTTAGGGACCCAATTCGAGAAGTTGAGCTTTGTGTATATTTGAAGTGTGTTTGCGTGCTAGATCGGCTCTACTTTTAATAGAGAGACATCCATTTTACAAATGAGACTTTGTCGAATTTTTGATAGAATTCTCATAAACTGTGACATTGGGTCGATCATAAGTTTTTAGTTGTGTCAAGTCGTGTCCTAGATTGAGTTGTTTTTTAGAAATTCTAGAAGTATAAAATTAGGATTTTGATTATAATTTATTATTATTGTTATTATTTTTTTTAGTTGCTCCGCGAGCTAAGCCTATCGGACCTAGCAAATTTAGTCAGGTTAAAGGAGCACACTTGAACTATGAGTTATTATTATATGTATACATTGCATGTAGAAAATATATTTTGAGCATCCATATTTTGAATAATTATGAATTTTCTTATTAATAATGCTATATTGCATTAAATGTTCTTTATTTTTATTATTTAGCATATATGTTTTCATATATCAAACGTGATTACTAATTGTTATTAATGGATGCTACATATTTTAATATAAACTTGATTATTCTACTCATGATAAATGTTTTGAAGGAATATTGTAGAACGTACCACCTAGTGGGTCACACTAAGGCTGTTGCACAATAATACACTAGAATTAGGCTTTGAATTTTGATTGATTTTGAATACAAAAATAATTATTATGGAGAATGATGGAAAAAAGGGCATGAGTACGGATCCTCAGTTGACCCTTTGTGTACTCAAGGACAATTCACAACCAAAAGTTTGATAAAAGAAATATTTTGGAGATATGGAAAGCCCGTTGGCTAAGGAAATACAATGATCAAGGCTACATAAAATTTAGGGATTCTGCTCCAATCCTCCTCCCAAAATTCTTCTGCATTTATTGTTATAGTAAAAAATTAATTTTTTTTAGCATATGTATGAAATGCATGTATATATTAAATAAAAATATATATTATTATACTGATGCTTAAATTTCTATATCTTTAAGTTGCATGTATATATATAATAATAATTCACTCAGTGAGGTCTGACTTCCCTCAATATTTTTTTTAGGATCTTCTACTTCAGACCTCCACATTAGTTCTATTCGTCATACTCTTTCCTCTCATGCTAACTTATGTAAATATTGAACTATTACTTCTCTTGTATTTTAGTAAACACTGCAGTAATATGATTCTTATCGTAGTACTTGATATTGTATTAGATAGTGATTCTCTATTTGAAAAATTATATAAAGGTATTTTAATTTTGTGGTATTTTTGTGATATGTTTGCATGTGTTTATATTTTTAGGCTTGCTATAGGTTCCGAATTCATAAGAATTCTTGTTCCCTAGCACTTGTCATGACTCCCTAGTTTGGTTCATGATAGAAGAGGCCTTTTTTAGGCTATAGAAGGTTCTTTTGTTAGAGTCCCTTGAATATTTTGGATAGTGGGAGGTTGAAGTTTAAGAACTTTCTCGATGGTCTGATGGTACTAATAAATGGTGAACTTTAAGGGTTAGGTTGGATCATATTTATTTCTGTGTTTTGGGTAAAGGCATTTTGGATGTTTGGTTAGGTGTTATGACAGAAGGCATTCCTAGCTCATTAAGATTCCTCATCCTCAATTCTGATGGAGAGCTTTGAAGTCATTATAATGAGCAAAGATCATCCATTTTTTGAAGTGCAGTAGTGCCCCTTTAATTATCAGCTCTATTTATTCATCCTTTGGAGGATGGTTTCTCATTTTGACTACTTTTCCCTGCCATCTTATGATATAATAAGAGAAAGCTTCATTGGGTTTCTACTTTATGTTCTCAAGATCTCTTCGAGTGATGTCTAGTTGAGTGTTGTATTCATACTACTTGATAAACTTTTGAGTTAGCCATAGCCAATTGCTTTTGATTTTGTCTTCAAGGTCAAAGAACCATGCCTTTAATCCTTCCTCTAATAATGTAAAGAAGAATCAAATAATTTGGGATTCTATAAGCTTTGTAGTAGCTATTGATCGTAATTTTGCAAGGATACGGGTCAAGTTATAGAGTAAGATTGTAAGTCCAAATATTGATCCCACATGGAAGAGGATAAGTATTAGTTTGTTTAATTTACATGCTTGTCTAAATGGATCAATTTTTATGTTTTTGTGTTGTAAAAAAAATTAAAATTTGAAACTAATTTAATGTTATAGTAAATGAATAGTGTAAAGTATGTACTAGAGTTTCTCTTTTCACCTGGATCTATATTGACTTAAAATCTAATTTATATAATCTCTCTCATGATCATGTTTAAGATGCTACCACTGCAATTCTCATAAATCCCTCTCGAGCATTTATAAGGTGAGCTTGTTATTTCAAATATTGAGTTGAATAAAGGGACTCTCGCCTCACATAACTCTAATAAATAGATCTATAACCAACTTCAATTCTAAAGGTAAAAATGCATTATTAACTTTTAACTAGTATCTCTACTTAAATTAAGATTCAATAATTTTTATTCTAGATCCCTAAGTGTAAATATCCTCTCAATCTCAATACTCTTAGTGTAGATTGATTCAATATAAATATTATAAACATAAGTATAAATCTCCTCTCAGTCATAATATACTAGCTAAGATCATTGAATCATTCATGAAGTATCAAAATAAAAACCATAAACATGACATGAACTGAGAATATATTTAAAAATAAATATTAAGTTCCATATATCTCCAGGTTACTCAGATAACTATAGTACAAAATGACATTAAGCTACGATGTTTATATAGAGAAAAAGAAAATAATAAATAGATACAACTGACATAATAAAAATATAAGATAAGAAAAGAGTGCCTATTTCTTATTATTATAGCTCCTTATTGATGATCTCTTTGTTGTCTACTTGTACTCCGATGCATATGAATAAGTTTCACTCTCTGTCCTCTCTATACTTTTCTCTCTACTTTTCCTCTATTTTTCTCTGTCTGTTCTTTTCTGCTCTCCTCCTTCCTTTTTTTTTTTGCTCTATGAGTTTATAATGCTCTTATATCCTCAGAATTAAGGTTGCATATGGTGCACGTGTGCTTCTTTTTATCCGAGGTAGAATTTGGGTTGGGCTTGCATAGTAGCATTACATGGCCATGCACTTTCTTTGCCAAATTTTGGTATGGCCATGCACCTTTTTAGGCAAAATTTAGCATAGCCATGCTTGGCATTGTATGGTCGTGCATGTTTTCATGCAAAATTTGGCACAGTCATGCTATGGCTTACATGGCCGTCCACTTTTCCTTTATGAATTTGCACGACTATATTGAGCCTTGGATGGCCGTGCTCTATCCCTCTTGTAAAATGGCATGGTCGTGCTCTAGCTTACACAGTCATGCTCCTTTTTCTCTTAATTTTTAGCACAGTCGTGTTGAGCATTATATGGTCATGCTCTTTTCTTCGCAAATGTTGGCATGGCCGTGCATGATCAATGCATACCCGTGTTCCTTTCTTTGACTTTTCTTCACACATTTAATTTCTACTGACAAAATAAAAACTCAGTGAGAAAAATACAAAAATTAGACAGAAAATATAAAACTCCTAATTTATTTAATTAATGCATAATTATATCTATATTTTATTTAAATGTACTAATTTTCTAAATGCTAAATCTATGAATTAGTATGCAAAAAATGAAAAAGTATACATTTAAAATGACATATTATTAAATAAAAAAGAGTTTAAAGAGTATAATTTTTAATAGTAAAATGAAATTATCAAATAGCCCCACACTTAAAAATTTTGCTTGTCCTGAAGTAAGAACCTTATTATAACAATAATAAGAGCATATTAAAATAAAATTACAGATAGTTTAATCAATACAATAACATATTAATACAAGTATTATTTAGCAAAACTGAGTTAATAAATTGAGAAGAAGATTGCAAATATTACCAAGTGAAGCATACCTCTCAAATGAATTATTCATAAGAATTAATGAATTAAAACTTATAAACCAAGGAAAGTCAAACATATTTAAATTATTAGTCAACCCTTAAGCTAAATATGATAACCAACTGAATTTTTATTTCATTTTTTTATTTATTTATGTTGGATTAGAATCCTCCCCAACTTTGGTATTCCCTATCATTCCTGTATTACTGAGCATGAATACCGTCGTTAAGTACCTTTATATTACTCATACTCAATTTGAGCATTGGCATATAATGGAGCTTTTTGCTCCTGTATTCCTTTTTTTTACAGCTGAATTATCATATAATAGAAAAAAGGTTTTCCTAATAATAAAAATTTATCCAAATCTCTTGATTACAAAAATTTTATCCAAAAATCCTTTTTAAATAAAACAAAAAAGAGGTATATATTTAAGTTGATTAAAAGTTAAAAAGTCTAATTCACAAACATTAACCAAGCTTTAAACCATATGCTACAAGAATTAACCACATACTGCATCAACTAAACTAGCTAATTTTAATTTTAATATATAAAGCTTATAATTATAAAGTTAGCAAAAATAAAAGTGTAGGATATTTTATTTATTTAATTTTTTTTGGTTTTTTCTTTTTATCCTTTTTATTTATTTATTTATTATTTATTATTTTTATTTTTTATATATTTTTAATGAAATACAATAAATAAACAACAATTTACTCAAAATTAACAAGATAAAATACTAAAAAGGTAAAGTAGTAAATACTCCCCCCACACTTGAATTGTACATTGCCCTCAATGTGCTGCACTGCAAGTGGAAGGGAAATGCCAAAAATGCAAAAAAAGGAAACAAAAAGAATAAAATAAAATAAAATAAGAGAGATTAAAATATAAAATAAAGAAGTCACACAAAAAGACATATTTATTAAACAAAAATCCAACATTTCATTATTTGACATTGAACTGACATAAAAATACATTAAAAAGAAAAAGATAAAAGTACATTATTTTATTAAGAAACGAAAAGACAAAAGTCACATGCCCAGGTGAAATGAATTTACACGCCCATGTTACGTGTGAATGCATGGATCATGCACACGCTCGTGCACATTAGAAGCATGAAAATTGCATGGTCGTGCTAGGTGAGGCATGACTGTTCACCTTGTAAGCATTAAAATTGCATGGTCGTGCTAAATAAGGCATGGCCGTGTACATTGTGAGCATGAGAATTACACAGTCATGTTGGTTAGAGCACGGCTGTGCACAATGTGTGCATGAGAATGGCACGACTACGCTTAGGGGGGCACATTCGTGTAAATTTAGCCTAAATGTATTGCACGACCATGCATGTGCAAGAACAGCCACGCTATATTGCCTTAAGGAAAGCAGATAGCTGTGTTGCTTGAAGCATGGTCGTGCTTTGTTGAAGCATACAAGACGTATGTCCGTGCTTCATGGCACACGGTCATGCTAAGCTAACCCACACATTTTGCACGGCTGTGTATCTAGGCACGCGACTCTTCTACAATACCTACAAAATTTTACACGGTCGTGCTAAGTGAGGTACAACCATGTTCTGGTACCCGATTGCATGGGGTGTGCCAATTTTTTGCATGCCCATATTACTTTTAATGAAGTTGGGCCCACCAAATGCATGCATACAACGTGAAATAATAACATATGTTCCTACTTAAAATTATCATTTAAAGTCACTCAAAATATTTTTAAAGTCAATATAATATTTAAGCACACAAACAAAATAATATATATATATAAACACACACACACACACACACATACATAAATAAAAAAACAAAAGTAAAGAAAACTTCCCAATTTATTTCCCAATGCTTCAATAATCTATATTCTGAATATCACTGATAACTTGAGAATAATCTATCTGCATGTATATCCCAGATATTCAAAAATCTGCATGAAGAATAGAGCTCCTAAGGGGAACTAAACTAGCTAAAAAAATGAGAAGAGCAAATAAATAACCCAAGGGTTATCTCCCAAGAAGTGCTTTATTTATCATTGGTCCTAAGCTTGACTGTAGCCATGTGGTTATTAATTTTTCTAGCAAAGGTAGGGTCTCCTACAACTTCATTATAGGTGATGAGGGTTGTGGTGCACCCGTCTCAACTGTAGGTGCTTCTTGTAAGTCCTGATTGCTTATGAGTTGTGATACTTCCTCCCCAAAATACAACTTAAGTTATTGTCCATTCACCTTGAAAGGTTCACCTTTATTATCTTGAATTACCACAGCTCCATGGGGAAATACTTTCACTACTGTAAAAGGTCCAGACCATCTAGATTTTAGCTTCCTAGGGAAGAATCGGAGTCTAGAATTGAATAAAAGAACCTTGTCCCCTTTTTTAAAGTGCTTTGGATTAATCATTGCATCATGCCATCTTTTAGTCTTGTCCTTATAAAGTTTGGCATTTCCATAAGCCATATTCCTGATTTCCTCCAGTTCCCTTACTTTCTTATAATCCATATTCAGGGCTTTGATAGCCCAGTATGCTTTGTGCTTGAGCTCCACTAGAAGATGATAGGCCTTTCCAAACACCAAACTATATGGTGACATTTTGAGTGGAGTTTTAAAAGCAGTTCGATAGGCCCACAATGCATCATCAAGCTTAAGTTCCCAATCTTTCCTAGTGCTATTCACTATCTTTTCCAAAATCTTCTTCAGTTCTCTGTTACTCACTCCAACTTGCCCATTGGTCTATGGATGGTATGGTGTAAAGACATTATGCTTTACACTATATCTTGATAGGAGGACTTCAAACTGTTTATTCATAAATGACTTCCTCCATCACTTATAATGGCCTGAGGAGTCCTAAACCTTGCAAAGACATTTTTCAAAAACTTGCATACCACTCTAGCATCATTAGTAACACAAGCCTTAGCCTTAACCCATTTTGACACATAATCAATGCAAATAAGAATGCATCAATTCCCAAGAGAGGAAGGGAATGGTCCCATAAAGTCTATACCTTATACATCAAAGAGTTCAACCTCTAGAATTCTAGCTTGTAGCATCTCCTCTTTCCTTGAAAGTTCCCCACTGCGCTGACACTTATCATAGTTCATGACAAAGTTTCTAGCATCTTTAAATACAAAAGGCTAATACAATGCACTTTTAAGTATTTTAGCCACTTTCTTGTTTGGTCCACAGTGTCCACCATATGAAGAACTATAATAGTGGTGCAGCACATCATATATCTCTAAGTTAGGAATGCACCTTCTCACCAAGCCATCATTGCATAATTTCCACAAATAAGGATCATCCCACACATAGCTTTTTGCATCATGCATGAGCTTCTTTCTTTATTGATATGAGAAGTTCTTAGGGAGTTGCCCACATGAGAGGAAATTAGCCAAGTTTGCATACCAGGGGATAAATGCAAGTGCAAATAGTGTCTCATCTAGAAAAGTCTCCTTGATAGATGCTTCATCATTATTCTCCTTTTCTAAGCGAGAGAGGTAGTCAGCTACCAAGTTCTCCAAGACCTTCTTGTCTTTGATCACCATATCAAACTCTTGAAGTAGAAGTACCCATCAAATTAACCTTGACTTAGATTCTTTCTTGGATAATAGGTATTTGATAGCTGTATAATCAATGTACACTATCACTTTTGATCTTAAAAGATAAGAGCGAAACTTATCAAAAGCAAACACAATAGCTAACATCTCCTTCTCTATTGTGGCATGTTGAGTTATGCTTCTGAGAGAGTCTTACTAGCATAGTATATCATATGCAACCTTTTATCTTTATACTACCCTAGAATAGCTCCTATGGCTTAGTACTAGCATCACACATTAGTTTGAATGGAAGGCTCCAATCTGGTGGTACCACAATGGGTACTGATGTAAGTTCCTTCTTCAACCTATCAAAAGCATATTTACAATCATTTTTGAACTTAAAAGGAAAATATTTTTCTAGTAACTGAGAAAGAGGTTTAGAAATTTTAGAAAAATCCTTGATGAAGCGTCTATAAAAGTCGACATGTCCAAGGAAGCTTCTAACACCCTTTACACTAGTTGGATAACTGAGATTTTCAATTGTCTCTATCTTGGCTTGATCAACCTCTATTCCCCCTGCTATAACTTTGTGTCCTAATACTATTCCTTCATCCACCATAAAGTGACATTTTTCCTAGTTTAGTACCAAATTAGTTTCCTCACATCTTGCCAATACCTTCTCTAAATTATTGAGGCAGCCATGAAATGAATCTCCAAACACTGAGAAGTCATCCATGAAGACCTCCATGGTATCCTCAACTAAATTAGAGAAGATGTGGCTCTCATGCAATGTTGAAATGTGGTAGGGGCATTACATAACCCAAAGGCATTCTCCTATAGGCATATGTACCATAAGGACAGATGAATGTTATTTTCTCTTGGTCCTCTAAAGCTATAGCAATCTAGTTGTAGCCTAAGTAGCCATTAAGGAAATAGTAGAAAGTATATCCTATAATTCTCTCAAGCATCTGGCTAATGAATGGTAAAGGAAAGTGGTATTTTCTTATATAATTGTTAAGCTACCAATAATCAATACATACCCTCCAGCCAATAACAACACATGTTGGAATTAACTCTCCTTCATCATTCTCCACTATGGTCATCCCCCTTTCTTTAGCACACACTGAATAGGGCTTACCCAACTAGAGTTTGAGATCAGGTATATAATACCTGCATCAAGAAGCTTCACAATCTCCTTTTTCACCACTTCTTGCATATTTGGATTCAATCTCCTCTGTTGTTCAATGATAGGTTTGCATCCATCTTCCATCAATATTTTTTTCATGCAGTAAGATGGGCTTATTCATCTGATGTTTAAAGATCTACCACCCAATAGCTTTCACTCTTTTCCTCAGCATCTCCATAGGTAAGGTTTCTTACTCAAAGGTGAGTTTGGAAGAGATAATGACTGGTAGAGTTTGGTGGTCTCCTAGGAAGGTATATCTAAGGTAAGGTGGTAAAGATTTCAATTCAAGTGAAGGTAGTGAAATAATAGAAGGTTGTGTGGGTTGGATATTTAAAGTTAATGAAGTATGTTTATGAGGATAGTCTGTTTGGGAGGTTTAAGTTCATAAATTTCTTTCAAACTCTCCTCCACTTGTAGAGGATCTTCAGTTGCTTGTAGTTGAGTGTGGAAAACTTCATCCATACATTTATCACTACATCCAAGTGCATATAAAAGTCTCCATCAATAGGCCATCTACTTAACTTGTAAATGTCAAAGACACATTTTTCTTCTCCTACTCTCAATATGGGAGCTCCTTCATGCACATCAATCAAGGCTTTGGTAGTGTATAAGAATGACATGCCTAAGATTAGAGGCACATCATCATCTTCTTCAAAATCTAGAACAATAAAATCAACAGGGAATATAAACTTACCAGCTTTTACCAACACATCCTCAACAATCCCCAATGGTTTCTTCGTAGTACGGTCTGCCAATGAAGAATCATATTCATGCTCTTCACTTTCAAATTCAGTTTCCTGAAAATGGATAGAGGCATAAGGTTTATAGAGGCTCTCAAATACAATATTTTTTGGAACTGCGTACTCCTTATCTCACAGGAGATAGTTAGGCTTCCAAGATGCCTAAGCTTACTTAGAAGCTTGTTTGAAATCAAGGCACTGCATTCCTTTATCAAAGTCACCATCTCTATTTCTTTAAGCTTCTTTTTATTAGAGATTAATTCTCTAAGAAATTTTGCATACTTTGGCATCTGAGCAATGGCCTCCACAAAGGGTATGTTAACCTGGATCTTTTTAAGCATATCCAGGAATTTTGAAAATTGATGATCAAGCTCTATTCTCTTCAACCTCTGAGGAAAGGGAATGGGTGGCTCATACACTCTTTCTTTACTCTCTTGGTTCCCTTAGATTCTCCCATGTTTTTCACTTCACTAGAGCTTTCTTTAATAGTGTTCTTACCCTATTTTCTTGAGTTCGGCTCTGTAGGTAGTTCCACTTCTTTACCACTTCTCAAGGTTATAGCTTTCACTGGCTCCTTTGGATTTTTATCGATGTTACTTGGTAGGTTTCCTTGGTTACATGATGTCAGTGCATTAGCTATCTGGCCCATTTCCACTTCCAAATTATGAATGGAAGAAGAATGGTTTTTGAACATCAACTGAGTATCTTTTCGAATTTGGTCCACCTTGGCCTCTAGCTTGTGGTTTGAATCTTCTTGAAGAGTCATCCTTTTTTCCATCATCTCCATGAACTTGTCTATCTTGCCTTTAAGAGATGAGTTTTGGTTCTGTTAAGCTAGTTAATGCAGGTTCTAAAAAGTTGAATTTCCAAAACTAGGTAGTGGTTGTCTATTCTGCCCTTGCTCCCCTTAATTTTTTCCATGAAAAATTAGGGTCATTCCTTTAAGTTGAGTTGTAAGTATTTCCATAGGGTTTGCTTTAGTTTTATACATAATTGGCATACTCTATGTTTTGTGTTAGAACACACTCACTAGTCCCGTGCTCCCCTAACACAACTCATATTTTAAAGTGGAAGTTGTTAATAGAGCATTAATATTCATTTTTTTTCAATTCATGTGCTAAAGCGTCCAGCTTGGTAGTGACCATACTTAACCCATCAAGTCCCATAACATCTTGTTTCTTTGTTATCATAGCTCGTTCATTATTCCATAGGTGTTGAGCTATAGTAATCTCCTTAAATAAATCAAGAATATCCTCTAGAGTTTTATTCATGATAGAACCTCCATAGGTTGTATCTATATTGCACCTCACCATCAAATTAATGCCCTTGTAAAAAGATTGCATTAAATCCCAGGTAGGAATTAAGTGTGAAGAACATTGTCTCTGTAAGTCCTTGAACTACTCCCAAGCTTCAAAAAGTGATATCTTTGGTAAAAAGAATTAATCTCACTTCTAATTCTTAAAGCTTTAACAGAAGGAAAATATTTATTGAAAAAGACTGTGTACATCTCATTCCAAGTTTTGATGGAGTTTGGAGGTAACCCAGCAAACCACCTAGCTGCCTTGTCTATGAGAGAAAGGAAATAGAATAAGGCAGATGGCTTCTAAAGATACTCCATTCATCCATAGAGTTCCACATTACTCCATAAATTGATGCATATGTGCAATAGGGTCCTCTAATCTTTTCTGTTCTCCTCTTTCCTTTTTTTTGCTTCGCAAGTTTATGATGCTCTTATATCCTCAGAATTAGGATTGCACATGGTGCACATGTGCTTCTTTTTATCCGAGGTAGAATTTGGGTTGGGCTTTACGTAGTGGCATTGCATGGCCATCCACATTCTTAGGCAAATTTTGGCATGGTCATGTTATGCCTTGCATGGCCATGCACTTTTTAGGCAAAATTTGGCATGGCCATGCATGTTTTCATAAAAAATTTGGCACGGCCATGCACTTTTCCTTTATGAATTTACACGGCTGTGTTGAGCCTTGTACAGCCATGCTCTATCCCTCTTGTAAAATGACATGGCCATGCTTTAGCTTACATAGTCATGCTCCTTTTTCTCCCAATTTTTAGCACTACCGTGTTGAGCATTACATGGTCATGCTCTTTTCTTCCCAAATGTTGGCATGGCCATGTTTTGCATCGAATGGCCATGCATGATCAATGCATACCCGTATTCCTTTCTTTGACTTTCTTGATCTTTGACTTTTCTTCACGCATTTAATTTCTACAGAAAAAAGAAAAACTTGGTGAGAAGAATACAAAAATTAGATAGAAAATATAAAAATCCTAATTTATTTAATTAATGCATAATTATATCTATATTTTATTTAAATGTACTAATATTTTCTAAATGATAAATCTATGAATTATTATGCAAAAATGGAAAATTATATATTTAAAATGACATATTATTAAATTAAAAAGAGTTTAAAGAGTAATTTTTAATAGTAAAATGCAATTATCAGCTATGAAGGTGGCATATTGCCTTAGATGGACCCTTAGATCCCCTGTTCCATCAAACTTAGTAAAGTTTGGTGGTTTAAAATAATCTAGAAGTGGCTCATCTTTGAGTAGTGCCAAGTCAGTAAAGCTTTTAAAGCCATGAGTCCCCTTGTCTTTGAAGGCACATTCTAACTAAGCCATTTTATTAACCATTAATTTGACCTCCCCTATCGATTTAGGATTGGTTATGCTAGTAATTTTTACATCTTTTGACACGTTTTTGAGATCCTAGTAGCATTCATCATCATAATTAGCTTGGACTAAAGCATAGGGAATTCCCTTTGGCTTATCTACCCTCAAGTGAACATATGCAGAAGCTTCATTTAATGGTTTGCTATTTTTATCTCTAACAATTTTTGCTTTGATTTGGGCTTGGAAGATTTCAGCTATGGTACCATCAGCAAGCAATTTTGGATCCCCTCTCTTAGCCTGTCTTTGAATTGATGACAAGAAGTATCTTCTTGGTCACTCATGTTGGATGCAGGATTTTTGCACATTTATTAAGGTTAGCTAAATGAATGATGCATGATGTGTGCCTGCAAAAGAAAAGGGTAAGTATGTATGCATGGACTGGCTACAAAATCCTATGATGAAAGATGTTTATTCATGTAAAAAATAGTGGTTAGTATGTGTGTAGATGGTGGGGTTTAGCATGGGCCCAATATTTTAGCAATCATGACACTCTTGAGCTCAGTGTTGGGTTTTGAGATTTAAAAATGTAGTAGAAATTAAAACCTTTAATCATAAACCTTAACCCAAATCCAAGTAATTTTATTAATTAATTAAAACTAGGGTTTTCAATTCTTACCATAAATGCAGAAGATGCAAGATTTTTGAAAGGCATAGAGGAGGTTCACTCCAGTGACACCTTACCTCGAGCTTTTTAATTTTGGTAGTTTGGATCAAGACATCTCCAAAAGAATCCATCCTCCACAAGCATCCACCTGAACAACCCTTGATTAAAATGAAAACTTTATGTGCTAGCACTTCTCTTGATTTCTCACAAATCAAGAACAAAAACACTCTATGTTTTAGATTTTCTAAAAGAAGAGAAATGAATTTTTGGTGGCTAATGATTAAGTTAGTGAAACGCTAGAGAATATAACATATTTATAGACCTCTAATTAGGGTTTCACTTACCAAAATAACTTTTTGGTAATTTCTCTATTATTATTGTTCTGATTTTATTTAAAATTAAATCAAAAATAATATTCTATTTATTTAGCATAACCTTTACCTTAAATAAATAAACTATTTATTTATTTCTAAAGAGCATATTTGGGCTTCTCAAACCCATATTTTTTTTGGGCCTATTCTAAGTGTGTGATCCTGTAGGTTCACATGACGTTGGTGATGTGCTTTAAATCTCTATTTAGGCCTATAAGTCATAAGTGGCCTCTTGTAAGACATTATGACTACCCAAGTCATTTGAAGTTAATAATCCAACATAACCTAATTTATAATAAATATTGCAATCCCTTTGTCATATGATATCTTAATTGAATATAAGACATAGTTTCTGTCATCCTTATATAATTCAATCATATTATTTCTTGACTCTAAGTAGACTGAGAATGATAACTCTTTATCAATTCACTTTAGCATGGCCATGCATTTTCCTTAGTCTATCTTATCAAGGGGCCCATAAATATCTTACTCAGATTAAATGAGAGACAAATTCCTTCTCAATCACTCACATTCCTCCCATAACTCATTTCGTATCCAACAACAATCTATTTAATCATCCTCTTAAAGATAATGTTAGATTGTGTCAAAATATATAATAGTTATATAGAAATCCATGATGATTTCAAGGTCAACGGACTAAATCAATATTATTATTATGAGAATTACTTATGACAATTATCTAAGTAGTATTGTCATAATGGGTCAATCCAGTACATTATTTCCCAAATAATTACCTATGAGTTGACTTAGTATCTCATATTCATTATCAGTAAAACATAATCATCAATCAACATCATACTAGCCATAACATATTGTTATGACAAGGGATAATTTGAATAGAACTCATATTTAATCTAAGGGTTTTACTATCCAGTCATATACTTGATGACCTTAGTAAGAATTGACTATTCAAGTAATTATCATAACACAAAATGATAATAAAAAATGCCTTTTTATTAAATAAAATGATAAAGTCAAAACATGGTCATACATGATTGACCTAGTGCATATCACTAACACTCAGGGCTCTAGAGAATACACTAACCATTATCATAAAGACATGACGTGGAGATAAGGAGTCACCACCTAGGGTAATAACTAGGACAAATAAAAAATAGTGGTACTCGAGTCTCTAAAGGAAAGCCATCATCATAACTAAGAGATTCTAGGAATGAAATACCAACTTCTTTCAGTCTTCTGTTTATTTAGAATTATTTTATGAATTAGTATCTTACCCTCTATTTACATGCAATTTCATATAAACCCTTATTAAAATAATCAACCCCAAGCAAACTAGTCATGAAAAATACATGTAAACAATGCATTTATTTAAATTCATAATTCCTAAGTTAGTATAATCTACGTTAATTTTATTTAAATGGGCTAATTCTACATCTTTTAATTTATAAGTGACCTTAAAGACTAATGGGCCTAATTCCTATTTAATTTTAATTAAGTTAACCAAAGCCTATTTATTTTAATTCTAAAAATGGGCCCAAATCTACAAATTATGAAGTTTTTAAATTAGTGGGCCTAATTCTATAGGTTCTAATTCTAAGTTAATTTTAAATTTACAAATTATGGAAAAGGTGTAGACGGTGGGGTTTAGCGTACGTCCTAAATTTTAGCAAATATGACACTGTTTGGGCTCAGGGCCTTAGAGAACACACTAACCATTGTCACAAAGACATGGTGTGGAGATGAGGAGTCACCACCTAGGGTAATAATTGGGACAAATTGAAAGGTGGTACTCAATTCTCTAAGAGAAAGCTAGCACCACAACTAGGAAATTCTAGGAACATAATACTAACTTTTTTCAGTCTTATGTTCATTTAGATTTATTTTATGAATTACTATTTTATTCTCTAATTATATGCAATTTTATTTAAACCCTAATTAAACATCCATCTAACCTAAAAAGGTGACAAATTATAAAATTACATATAAAAAATGCATACAAAAGGCAGCAACATCCTTAAGTCTAAATTATGTTAATTTTAGTAATTAAAATTAGCTAATTCTACATATTTTATTTACAAGTGAATTGGACTAGGGATGGGTTTACATGTTAATAAGTAAGCCTAAGTCTATTCATTTTAATTTCAACTAAAAATGGGCCTATAGTCTATAATTCTTAAAGAAAGGAATTAATTAGTGGGCCTAATTCCAACCTGATCTTAATTAAGTGATGTGATCCTCAATCTATTTATTTTAAAAGAATTGAAATTAATGGGCTGAGTTATGTCTAAATTAATTTTAGGTCAACCTAAAAATGGGCCTAAGTCTAATCTAAATCATTTTAAGCCTATTTTTATTTAGTGGGTTTTGATCCTAACGTGGGCTTGGGGCCCAAATCATAAAAAAAATAAATAAAAAAGTCCAAAAACATTAAAAAAAATATCAAAATAATCAAATAAAAGACCAAATAAGCAATTAAATTATTTCTTCTAAAAAAACCATAATTTTATTAATATGCAACCTAAATTAACCAATTACCTCTATTGATTTTAATTAAGGTTTACCAAATTAACCTAATTTACTAATTAATTTTAATAGTGCAAATAATTAAGGAATATTCATTAATTCCCATTATTGGGGTTATTATAACCTACTTTACATAAATTAAAATCAATTTAATTACAACCCAAAACAAAAGCAAATTAAAAGAATGTAGAAATCATAAATCCTAAATCCTACGAGAGTTTTACAGATCTTAATCCATGGCATCCCAGGGATTCTTCAATGTAATCATTGCCAAAATCTTATTTCAACCTCATCTCTAGAGTACCACAGAACATCAATCAAAATAAACAAAAAAACATAAAAGTTAATCAATAATGAATCAATTAAAAATAAAATAAAGAAATCAAATCAAAATAAAAGAGAAAAGAGTAAAAGATATTATGCAAATGCTATTTGAATGCCCCTCAAATTGAGATTGTTATCGTTTTAAGATTGACTCTATTATTTTTTTTCTTGATTCTCTAGACCTTAAAGGCAAAGGACGTAGTTTTCTTTTGTAGTAGCTAATCAAGGTTCTTTTTTCTCTGGTTTATTCGTAGCTCTTTTTTTCTAAGGTTTTCACGTAGATTTTCTTTTCACATACTCCACCATTTTTTCTTTTTTGCCTTCTGCTCGCTCTCTATCTAGCCCCTTCACAGCCTTCCCTTCTAGCTTTTAAAGCTAGACCCAATCACTTCAGTTCCTGTAATCACACACGAAAGTTGCGTGATAGCTAGGAGAAATCCAGATACTAGTCTGCATTTTATTTTTAAAATTTTTAAAATCAGATAATGAGATGATAAGCAATAAGATTTTGAAAAATTCAATGTCAAGACCAATGAAAAAAATGAAAAATGACAAAATTAGCGTAAAAAATGTGTAAAAACACATTTTAGCGAAAATCGACATTCCATAATGTCGATTTTTGCCCTTAATGCTGACTGGCATTATGTAATGTCGGTCAGCATTACATAATTCCAATTGGCATTACACAATGTTGGTTGGCATTAAATGCCAACCGACCAAAATTAATATATATATTTTATTTTTAATTTTAAATTACAAAAAAAGGTCCTCAAAAGTTTCTAATTTTTGCAATCAAATCCCTAAAAACCAATTTTGCAATTAAATCCATAAAACATTGTAATTTAGTCCTTTAAATCATGAAAATTGACACCAGAGATCAATTCTCAATTAGATTTTCATCATAGGAGCTTTTGTTACACGCATGCACAATTTCATCCCAAAATTTTATGCTTACAGTTGCCCCCCTTTATCGCTGTTTGCTTGATAAATTGCTGTAAAGCAATAGTAGCACACAATTTTAAAAGAAATAATTTAGGGTACTTCATTATATCCTAATTGACCTACTAATGCTCAAATTACTGAGAAACATTAAGCAAGATGCTATGTTTGGCATACTTCACTATATTTCTTTTAGAACGTCCAGTGAGACATATGCAAATGAGTTTTGCTATATTCCTTATGGGAAGTTTAGCATTTCATGATTAAAGAACATGTTATAGCTCTTATGGAATGTTTAGCAATAATGCCATAACTACTGTATAGTGTCTGGTGCATTGCACTATATTCCTTTTATGATGTCTAGTGATAGTGGATTTTATTATATTCCTTGTAGGATGTTTTAATGAAATGAATGCAGTGATTCTAGCTATATTCCCTATAGGACATCTAGCAAGACTTGATTTTGAAAGAAGTGCTATAGTTCCCATAGAACGTCTAGCAATTTAGTGATTTAATATTTTGTTATATTCCTTGCGAGACATTTAGCAATTCATGATTTGAAAAATGTGCTATAGTTCATGTGGAATGTCTAGTAATGATACTATAAATATTATGTAGTGTCTAGTGAAAGACTACACTATATTCCCTTTGGGACATCCAATGACAATGAATTTCATTGTATTCCCTGTGAGACAGTCAACGAAATGAATGCGATGACCCTCGCTATATTCCCTATGGGATGTCTAGCAAGCCTTGATTTGAAAGAAGTGTTATAGTTCCTATGGAAAGTATAGCAATTTGGTGATTTAAAATTTTGCTATATTCCCTACAAGACATTTAGCGATTTGTGATTTGAGAAATGTACTATAGTTCCTGTGGAATGTCGAGCAATAATACCATAACTACTGTGTAGTGTCTATTAGATCAAAAGATTTAAAAATTCATGTTAGAATGATTTTAATGAAAGATGTACATTGTACTCGGTTGTATAATGTTGACTATAACTGGTTGTATAGTTTGAATTGAAATACACTACACTCAGTCGTGTAGTGTTGATTTCTTTTATGTGATTATGCACATAATATATAATTTCTCGTGATTAGCTGTAACCCTTTCATTGCTTATTGGTGATGTTGTAATCCATAATTGCTTGTGATTAGTTATAACCCTTTTGTTGCTCACTAATGATGCTACAATCCATAATTGCTCATGATTAGCTATAACCCTTTCATTGCTTACTGATGATGCTGCAATCCATAATTGCTCGTGATTAGCTATAACCCTTTTGTTGCTTAGTAATGATGTTGTAGTCCATAACTTCTTGCTAATGATGCTATAACCCATAATTGTTTGCAAATTGACTACAATCCTTTTATTGCTCACCTTTGATACTACAGTCCATAACTACTCACCGATGATGCTACAACCCATAATTGCTTGGAAATTGACTGCAATCCTTTCATTGCTCACCTTTGATGCTACAATCCATAACTGCTCATTGATGATGCTACAACCCATAATTACTTTCAAATTGACTGCAATCCTTTCATTGCTCACCTTTGATGATGCTACAATAAATAACTGCTCACTGATGATGTTGCAACTCATAACTGCTATTTTTATCTTTGGTCATTTATGTCGAATGCTTTTAATTATTTGTGCTAACTTATTAGCATTTTTATTGACTAACTTTGAATTTTGTTATGTTGACTAATTAGAATTTCTCTGCTAACTAATTTCAATTCCACTGTATTAACCAACTCTATAAGTTGGGTGCACTTCCTTCTCGATTTATAATTCCTTTAGACTTATTAAAGTTAGTTTTAATCATGATGAATGCATAAAAGTATATTATAATATAAAAATTTATGAGAAAATTCATCACTTTATCATGAGATAGCATGCACTCAATGAATCTCACTATTTTTTATTTTCATGGCTGTCATTTATTCATCATTTACAAAGGTTAGAGGTATCATTAACCATCTTATGCTGAGAGTATATCTTTTACTAAGTGAAGAGCTTACTTCCACATCTAACTTTAGGGAGAATTTGCTAAACAAAACTTATGGAAATTTAGTATAAAAAGATTGAATTATAAGTATCAAAATAGTCTTTGAATTATTTTTGTGTTTTTCTTCCTTATCTGAGTATTCCCCCACCTTTCTTATATTCCTCAGTGTGGATACCATCGGAAAGGTCCTTTGGATACTTATACTCTATTAGAGCATCAGAGAATAGAGTGGGCTTTTTTTTAACATGGGCTCTCTTTTAGTATTCCTTTGCCTTTCTTGTATTACTTAACATGGATACTGCCAGAGGTTTATGTTAATACTCTTGCTTATTTTTTAGCATTGGAGTAAATTATGCTTGCTCTTATTTTGATTCTCCTCTTAGTGTTCCCTCACCTTTCTCATATTACTTAGCATGGATACCATTGAGGGATTTGTACTCATACTAATTTATGAGCATTGGAGTAGATTATATGCACATTTATTATTCAAAAGACTAAAATGATACTTTAAAATTCAAGCAATTTATACTGCAAGCCTATAGATTTTGTCTTTGCATATTCTTCACTTCATTTGGGTGCAAAGCAAGCAATAGATTGATTATAGTTTATAAACTCTCAACAAAAAGTCATTTACTAATCATCTGAATTCCACGAGGCTAATAAAGAAGAGCCATTATAATCAAAGGTCATGAGATAGGCTTTTCACACATGATCTCATGAAGTGGATGAATTTACTTTCAATTTATGGATTTTATATTGTATTGCAAAAATAATGGAAATAGAGTTATAATACTTCCCTTTGGTATTTGTTAGGTTGTTTGTCATGTGACATAATATTCTGATGTGTGATTGGCATTTGCTATCTTGCCCATTCTTATTGATGTATCAATTCCTTTCCCCTTTTTCATTTTCTTTTGTTTTTTCCTAAGCAAAATACCATGAGTTAGTGTGGTTTATTTGCAAGTTAAGAAATTTTGTCAAAATGCAAGGTGATTCTTTTGCATTCTTCCCTTTTTATTATGGTGATGATGTCTCTAGTCATAGGGTCATGATACTCTGCCATTGAGGTTGTGACTTTAGGCTGAATTTGTCTTTTTACTATTCCTTTGATGCTATGGTAAAGGGCTTCATTCCTCTTCCTAACATTTCCTATAAACTAAAAGATTAGGAGTTATAGATCTCATTTCAGGATCAAAGAGGTTTCAAAATGCATTCATCTCAAGTTTTGAGTGCATTCTTCCCTTTTGAGGGCAGAGCGCATATGTCACTAGCATGCTAGATCTTGTCATTGCCATATTTCATACCCTACACTGGTCTAACTGTTGTGGAGAGATATTCCTAATGATGCTCTAGATGGATGTTGAATCTTAGGAGCTCTTGAGGTTGCCAAGATGAGCGATCTTGATAATGTTGCTCTTCCTATTTTACTCTTTTAGATGCTTTACATGTGAATACTCTGAGTACTTTCCTACACTTTTACAACACTAATTTTGAAATTTAGTAGTAGAGTATTTGTTCAATCTTAAATAGGCTCAAAGACTTTATTACGCAAAGCAAATATTTCATAATAAATGTATACAAGTGTATGCATGTTATATATGACATGCAGATCCTAATTGGTCTTCTATTTATAACAAAGCTATGTTCATAGCTTGGAGTATGAGAACGAGGTGCCTCATCAACAGCTTGTATGTTTAAGCACTAGATGCTTCATTGTTGGTACTTCTGATGCCAGAGCTTCTGATACAGCTCATCAGATTGATGACCAAGCTAGTGAGTGGGGTCTATGGCTTTACAGTGGAGCTCGTGATTGGCTGATGCATTATTAAACTTTTCTTTTTGTTACTACTTTTATTGTATGATAATTGATGTATTTATATGCTTGTAGTTTACTTCTTTCTACCCTAAGATCTTTTTCACTAACTTTGAAGTTCTAGTGTTGTATTTACTGTTTTGCCCTTAAGCTGCCCTAAAGTTACATTTTTCCCTAGCTTCATTTTGAATTCATTCTAGCAGTCTTTTTCTTCATGTGTACAAGAAACTTGATTTGGTCACTGCTATTGTTGACCCTTTGTCTCACTAACCCTATTACTTGCAGTCTTATGTATTAAAGATGCTGAGGAGTAGGCAAACTGATTGAAGTGAGTTCTTGATGATGAAATCAACTGGGCTTGCACTTCAAGGAATTCTTGAGCAAAATATAAGGCTTAATGCTAGTTCAATAATTTATGATAGTTATAAGGTATAGGTTACAACTCAAGTTACTGATCCATATGAATTCTCAAGGTATAAGGAAATGCTAGGCTTACAAGGAGATGCTAGCTTTCATTATGTATTGTCTTTCCATTCAAATACTTATGCAGTATGATAAAGATGAATATGTGATATTTAAACAAAAATTTAAATTCAATTTTAATCATTCATTAGGGCAAAAATGAGAACATTCATTACATCACATTATACAACTCCTGTTAACAACTAGTCATTAATTTTTTCTCTCTAATTTTTACCTTACTGTTCTTTTTTTCTCTTTGTTTTTTTCTCTTTTTTTCTTTTTATTTTTCCCTTAAATTTCCTATCTTCAGGAGTTACATCATGTGATATATGTATGTTCTTTGAATTTGCATTTGTGTCCATGCTGAATGAATCTAATTGAATTAAATTTATGTCAAACATGTAGATGCAATTAATATCATAATGCATAGTACCATTAGGATGTACATTACATAAGTAAGCATGATCAAAATTTATATTATTAATCACTAAAATAAAATATAAACTAAAATTTTATTCAAAAAAGACAATAAGAAATTTTATTTCCTATTCTAGATGTTAGGGATATTAAGTCTTATAGTGGTTGTTCTTGAGGCGGCTAATATAATAACTATTTTTACAATTCTTGCATCTTTTTACCAACTTTTCATCTTCCTGTACATTAAATGTGCATTTTTCTTTCTTTTCTGATAGCTTCTCATCATCAAACTCATCAGCCCATCCTATAGGCACAATCAACTCAAAGGGTATGTCAAAAAAAGGTGGTTTAGTATAAAACACCTTATAGTTAAACTTGTTTTAAGGCTAACCTAATAAATCTTCTGCACTTTCCACATCTTTGGGGGCATTAGGAGATTTCTCATTAGTTTTAATGTCTAAGTCCTCAAAGGAGCTTAACACTTCTTCCACAATGACTCATGATTTCTCATTGGTTTCTATAGTTTGGGAAAGGATTATTTCTGGTGCTTGGGTTTTTAGGGTCTATAATTTTTCTAGAGTTTATAAGGTTTTGGATTTTGTGTTTGAGACAGATATAGTTATCAATGGAGTGTTGGAGGTCTTGATGGAATTGGTAGTGCTTGTTTAGCTTATAACCTAGGGTGTTTGGGTTTGGATTATGTAAAGGTTGAAGTAAGCCCTTTTGCATTAAGCGCTCTAGAACTTTTAAAAGTGGTTGGTTAAAATGGGAGAATCTCCTTGGTTGTTGAACAACATGCACTTCCATAATTTGGCTAGTGCTTTATTGTTGTGTGCCCCCAATTTTGTAGTTTTGGGTTCCTGTACTTCTAAAACTTTTCTACTTCTTACTCTTAATCTCTTTAGCTTGCAAACCATCATCATATAAGTCTATAAATGTTTTAGGATTTATTATTTGTAATATCCCAACCATATTAGGTAACACATTCTGAACTATCATCCTAACCTAATCCTTCTCAGCTAGCTTATTCTTCGTTAGCCCTTCTTTATTCATGAATCTTGTTAGAAAATTCAAAAATGATTCATTAGGATTCTACTTGGTTAATTCTAAATCCCTAATGGACACTTCCAATCTAGTGTTATAATTATATTATTTCAAAAAAGCAGTACACAGTTCTTTCTAGTTAACCCTGATAGACTTTTCCAACCTATAATACCAGTTTATAGCCATTCCATCTAAAGAAAATACAAATAACCTAGTGATCACTTCTAATGGGACCTTAGTAGTTCTCATTTTATTGTGTACTGACTAAGATGAATGCTAGGATCTCTAATTCCATCAAAATTCTATAGCTGAGGCATTTTTAACTTCTCAGGTAGCTTATTACCCTCTGTTAGCAGCATATCATCAAAGTTAAATGAATATCCCATGCCTTGTCCTTTAAAGCAACTCTTCCAGTTTTAGAAATTTTTTGGGTCAGCGCTTGCATTTGCTTAGACTCATGGTCTTGTACCAATTCAAGTGATTCTCTTTTTGCCTTTTCTATCATGTTGTTCTCAACATCCTCAAGCTTCACATTAATAGCATGTGGGTTTCTAGCAATAGGTTCCCCCCCCCCCAACATTTTTGGCAGCAGGTGGAGCATCTATAACAAGTGAGATAGCAGCAATAGCAGGTGGTTGATTAATTACAAGTGGTGGTATGACAGCAACAATAAGTTGCATTAATCCAGATAAAGCCTACCTCAGTTCATCTTACATCATAACACTTTTTTCATCCATCAAAGCTTCATTAATGTCTTCCAAGGTCTAATTCCCTCTTTGTTGTTCCATGTGTTCAGATTTAGGTGAAGTTTGTTCAGCTTCTAAGTAAAGTGGGTTGATAGCGCTTCTTTTTAATCTGTCCAGTTTATTCAGGATTTCCTTTGCTAAGGCTTTAGGACTCTGATTCATTCTTCTTAGTCTACCACCTCGTGGTCCCTAAATATAAGAAGACCCCAATGTATCTATGATGGCTGCAAAACATAATGTTAGTATGATGAATGAGATGCATGTATTCATGTATGTGTTATGCATGTGCTATACAACAAGTAGCAAGTATCAATCAAGTGTACAACATACATCCTTCTAACCACATTCCTCCCATACTCATATTCAATGGTGAGTCTCTTGTCCTAGGATTTTTTATCTTGGTCTTAACATCAATGGGGGATATTACGGACCGATGCAAGAAGAATTTAAGAATAAAATAATAATTAATAACATAACTCTAAAGAATAGAAGTACAATTAGTATCTATTATCCCTAGTGGAATCACCATTGTAGACAGCGAGGTTTAGCGTGCATCCAAGATTTTAACAACTACAACATTGTTTAGACTAAAGGCCCTAGAGAACACACTAACCATTGTCACAAAGACATGGTATGGAGATGAGGAGTCACCACCCAAGGTAATAACTAGGATAAACTGAAAGGTGGTACTCGATTCTCTAAAAGAAAGCTAGTACCACAACTAGGAAATTCTAGGAATATAATACTAACTTCTTTCAGTCTTGTGTTCATTTAGATTTATTTTATGAATTACTATTTTATTCTGTAATTACATGTAATTTTATTTAAACCCTAATTAAACATCCATCTAATCCAAAAAGACAATAGGTAATAAAATTACATGTAAAAAATGCATATAAAAGGTAGCAACGTCCTTAAGTCTAAACTAGGTTAATTTTATTAATTAAAATTAGCTAATTATACATATTTTATTTACAAGTGAATTGGACTAGGGATGGGCTTACATGTTAACAAGTGAGCCTAAGTCTATTCATTTTAATTTCAACTAAAAATGGGCCTATAGTCTATAAATTCTTAAAGAAAGGAATTAATTAATGGGTCTAATTCCAACCTGATTTTAATTAAGTGATGTGATCCTAAATCTATTTATTTTAAAAGAAATGAAATTAATGGGCTGAGCTATGTCTAAATTAATTTTAGTCAACCTAAAAAATGGACCTAAGTCTAAATTAACCTAATGGGCTTAAGTTAATTTAAACCATTTTTAAGCCTATTTTTATTTAGTGGGTTTGGATCCTAATGTGGGCTTGGGGCCCAAATCATACAAAAATAAACAAACAAGTCCAAAAACATTAAAAAAAATTCAAAACAATCAAATAAAATATCAAACAAGCAATTAAATTATTTCTTCTAAAAAAACCCTTTAATTAATGTGCAACCTAAATTAACCTATTGTCTCCATTGATTTTAATTAGGGTTTACCAAATTAACCTAATTTACTAATTAATTTTAATAGTGAAGAAAATTAAAGAATATTCACTATTTTCCACTATTAGGGCTATTACAACCTACTGTACATACATTAAAATCAATTTAATTATAACATAAAACAAAAGCAAATTAAAAGAATGCAGAAATCATAAATCCTAAATCCTAAGGAAGTTTTATAGATCTTAATCCATGGCATTCCATGGATTCTTCAATGTAATCACTGCCAAAATCTCATTTCAACCTCATCTCTAGAGTACCACAAAACATCAATCAAAACAAATAAAAAACATAAAAATTAATCAGTAATGAATCAATCAAAAATAAAATAAAGAAATCAAATCAAAATAAAAGAGACAAGATAAAAGAAAAGAGTAGAAGATGTTGTGAAAATGATGTTTGAATGCCCCTCATATTGAGATTATCACCATTGATAGAGTCTGTTGTTTTTTTTCTTGATTCTCTAGACCTTAAAGGCAAAGGACATTGTTTTCTTTTGCAGTAGCTAATTAGGGTTCTTTTTTCTCTTGTTATTCATAGCTCTTTTTTAAAGGTTTTCACATAACTTTTCTTTTCCACAGACTCTCTATGCCTTTTTCTTCTTTTTTTTTCTCTCGCTCGCTCTCTAGCTAGCCCCTTCACAACCTTCCCTTATGGTTTTTAAAGCTAAACCCAATCACTTTAGTTATTGTGATCACGTAGGGAAGTTGTGTGATAGCTAGGAGTGATTAGGAGACTAGTCTGCATTTTATTTTTGAATTTTCAAAATATGATAACGAGATGATAAGCAATAAGATTTTAAAAAATTAAAGCTCAGGATCAATGAAAAAAAGAAAAATGACAAAATCAGTGTAAAAAAATGCATCAAAAAATACTTTTTGGTGAAAATTGGCATTCTAAAATGTCGATTTTCACCCGTAATGCCGACTGAAATTGCCTAATGTCGACTGGCATTACATAATGCCGATTAGCATTACACAATGCCGATCGGCATTAAACGCTGACCGACCAAAATTAATATATTTTTTACTTTAAATTATGAAAAAGGTCCTTGAAAGTTTCTAATTTTTGCAATCAAATCCTTAAAAAACCAATTTTGCAATTAAATCCACAAAATATTGTAATTTAGTCCTTTAAATCACCAAACTCGACATTGGAGATCAATTCGCAGTTAGATTTTCATCATAGGGGCTTCCATCGCAAGCATGCATAATTGCATCTCAAAATTGGGTGCTTACAAAAGGCTTTAATTTAATGGACTAAGTCTAAATTAATTTTTATTATCCTAACGTGGGCCTAGGTCTAAATTAGTTAAATGGGCCTAAGATATCTTTAACCTAATTTCTAATTAGTTACGGGCCTAAAATACATTTTAATTAAAATGTAGACCTAATTTAATTAATAATGTAATAAATGAAATGGGGCCAATTAAAAGGTGGACCTAAAAAGAACTACCTAAACCTAAAATTATTTAAATGAGTTAGAGTCTAATACGGGCTTAGGGCTCAAAACACATAAAAAAAAAGTAAACAAGAACAAAAAATATCAAATAAAAGATCAAACAATCAATTAATCTATCTATTCTAAAAAAAATCTAATTTAGTTAAAGTGACCTTAACAATAACTTAAAATAATTAGCAAGCAACATTAATTCTATCTACTTAAATCTAATTTAATTTTAATTAAAAACCCTAATTATCTCTATAGCCATTAATTTTAATTAATCACCCAAATAAAACCCTAATTTTACTGCTCAATTAATAACACACAACCACACACACGTAATTTCATTATTCCCACTATTGGAGCTATTACAATAATCAACTAAAAATCATAAGAAAATAAAATTCATACAACCTTAAATAAAATTACAAAGTAAAGAAACCAATAAAATAATAAATAAATAAACCTAGAAACTATATTCAGCTACAAAATTCAATCCATGGCATTTCATGAATCTTCATGGATTTTGTTCTCTAAGTGAACTCATCATGTAAACCCTCTCCATAATCACCAACACAAACAAAAATAAAACAGTGATTAGTGAATAAACAACAAAAAACAATAATAATTAAATAAAGTCAAATTTTAATAAAAGTAAAAATAAAAAATAGAAGAAGGTAGGAGAGGAGATGGTATGGATGCAATATTGATTTGCCCCTCATACTAGTATAAATCATCGTTTGCTTTTTAAATGATCTTCAAAACTTATTGTTCTCCTTTCAAAAAGCCTATTGTTTTCTTCCTCAAATAACAAATATTTCACAAGAAAATATATTTTTTTCAATACTACATAGAAACAAAAGGAGAAGCCTCTAAAAAAGTCCAAGAAAAGAGAAAGGTTCAAAGAGGCCCCCTTTTAGGAGAGTTTAAGCTGGGTTTTTATAGAAATATCCTAACTAAAAAACGTATCCTATTGTGAATTTCTCTTCGCAATGATAGAGTTTTGATTTTAAAAGGACTTTTTAATTTCCTAAAAATTCAGATAAATCCAAAAAAAAAGGATTTATCATATTGTTTGACTAATCAAAATTCAAAAAAATAGAATTTTTGTTATTGTAAAAATAAAAATAAAAATAAATAGATGAAACATGTCCAATTCCGACCAAAATTATATAATTTCAATCAAAATTACATAATTTTGATTGGTTTTATGTAATTTTGATTGGAATTATAGAATTATGATTCCTTTTTTTTATTTTTTAACATTTAATTACAAAAATACCTCTAAAAGAATTTAAACTTTTCAATTGGGTCCTTTAAAAAAACATCACAATTAAGTCCTTAAAAAGTAACTAAACCTTTTAAAAATGCATTTAGACTTTTAAGGTTTAAAATTTCAAGTGTTCAGGATCTATTTATAACATTTTCATTATTGGAGTCCTCTGTCGCATCCACACTTAACTATCCCGAAATTAAGTGCTTACAACGTGCTTATTTACATGTATATTATGTATGCATGATTAAAGCTAGTTATTTTTTCCTGCATAGCGAACAAACCAATCATAAGCAAGCTCTCACTTCTAACCTTATTTCTCTATGAGTTTATTAAGTCTCTTTCCTAGGTAGGTTTTGAACCTTTAGTCATTGGGGGACTACAGTTCCACTCTCAGAACTAGGCTGCTTCGATTTATGTTCATCAAAACCAAAAGGGTAAACTAAGGAACGATACTAAAATGTGCTTAAGGTAACCATATGATATTGATGTGAAGGTCAATTTTCATGCTTCAAATGTTATGCAGAGCCTATATGCACTCGTATGCATAGGACCATGGTCAATCAGAGGGAGCTTGAGTTCTTAACCCCTATATCGATATTCAATATGTTTATTGGGAGTAATAAAAGTATCATTTAATAGTTTATAGTTTGATTTTATTGACATAAAGGTGCATAATCTAATTGGATTCCTAACCCATTTATTTAATCTGATAGGGATAAATGGTTGACGTCTCATAGGTTTCATTATTAAGGGATGTCATTATTTATTAGTTTATATAGAGTATTCAAGCTAAGGTACATGATTCTTATCATTCCCTATACTTCGGGCTCACAATAAGTAGATAAGAATCACATGGTCCTAGGCTTGAATGTTCTATGAAAAATGACATTAAGATGTCATTCAGTGATAAACACTAAGAGAGTAATGACATTTTATGAATATCAAGTCAGACAGTGTTAGGATATGGATAGCATGCACAACTTGGTGGAAACCTAGTGCATGTTACTACTAGTTTATCTACATGGGCCGAACCAAGGTGAAAGGCTAAGGGTTCCTTTAGTAAGAATGCCCCCATATGACTTGGGTTACAGACTCTGGTCAATGAGCTTAGCATTTTTTTTGAGACTATGGTCAGATGAGTTTAGTGAATGCACGAGTAAAGACTAAAGTGATAATACCGTATCTTCATCACCCCGTGACTCGAGTGGAAACATGGTGGTGATGTCATTTAGCATTATCGAGGCTTTTAGGGGACCAATGGTGCACATGTGATATGTAGTGCAAATGCAGTAGTGAGGGACTCTATTTAACATCAATTATAAAATAACTATTAAAATCACTCAATTATATCATAAAAAATAATCAAAGATTCATTTAAACTTGAAAATAATAAATAAATTTATTATTCATTTATTTTCCCCAAAATTACTACCAATTAACGAATAATTGAACATTAATTATAAAAAATATGTTTATACTTTTATTATTTAAAAATAATCTAAACCAGAATAAATAACAATAATTTAATTAAAATTAAATAATTTACTAATTTCTAATAATTTTTCCAAAAATACATATTTAAACATAACTTTTACAAATTCATAACTTAAATTCTATAAAGGATTTCACAAAACTTCCTTCACAAAGTTTACTCTACATGATCAATAGATATTAACAATATAAAAATTTCCTAAACTTGGAATAGTCACATGAACAATAATCGAATGCCCCAAAAAATCCAAAAATACAATTTACACCCAATTGAGAACCAACATCAGAAAATATACAATAAAGTAATATAATTTCTCAAATCATGAAAAAATATCATAAAAATATTAAAGAATTTATTTTCCAAATAAATAATAAAATTTAGTTATTGAATAATATTTTGCTAATAAAATCTAATAGCATAAAATTTTCATTTTACAAAAAAATTAGCATAAATTGTAAATAATTATTAAAATCACTTATTATTATCATAAAATAATAAAATCTTCAGTTAGGCTTAAAAGAGAACAAATAAATTTATTTTTCATATATTTCCCAAAATAACAACTAAATAATTAATAAATGAAAAATAATTATAAAAATTATTTTTACTCTTTTATTAATCAAAATAGTCTAAATCAAAATAAATAACAACAATTATACTTAAAATTAAATAATTTATTAATTTCCAATAATTTCTCAAAAATACATATTTATGCATAACCTAAAAAATTTATATGTCAAATTTTTTACATAATTTTACAAAACTTTATTCACAAAGTTTAATCTATATAATTAATATAATTTATCAAAAATATAAAAAATTTTGGGCATGAACAATAATCTAAACAGTAACTCGAACCTAAATTTTTAAAAAATTCAGAAAAATAAATAAAAAAATCACCATTAGCAAGATCAAAACCTCAATTGCATTTAATCTCAAAGCAACTATATCTAATTAAATGAAATTCAAGTTCAATTTAAACAAATTAAACTAAAAACCTAAAAATCAAATACTCAAAATCAAAGTTATTACCAACTTGAATCAAAGCAATTGATGGAGGGATTTAGAAGCTCGAAGGGAGGGGAGTCATTTGAGACCAACAATGGTGGTTGAACTTGCCAGAATCATCGCTGGCAACATCTCCCTAAACTAACAACAATAGAAACAAAAGGAAAAAGAAGAAGGGAAAGTCGTCGGCGGCTAGAGCTGTTAGAGATGATGTGGTGGTTAATCGACACAATGATAGTGGCAGTGGTGGTTGGCATTGTCGGTGTTATGCAGGAAGGGGAAGAAGAAGAAATAAAAAGAAAGGAACAAAAGAAAAGGAGGGGCGAAAAGAAAAAGCAATTCACTTTTTTTTTTTATATAATTACACAAAATAATAATTATTTTTAAAGTAATAATAATATTCTAATATTTTAAAAATCTAAATTCCTCCCAAAATATTTATATACTTAACAATTAATCAAAATTTAATAAAAATACACAAATTATAATAATCTCATATACTAATTAACACTAATTAATTTAATAATTAATTAAAAATTCAAGTTATAACAGTTTAAAACTGATTTCATATAAAAAACTTATAGTCACAATTAGTCATAAAATAATAAAAAATTATTAGTTATTTATTAATAAAAATTTAAAAATAATAGATGTTATATTTTCTTTATATAACAATTTAAATATTACAACCCTATTAAATCTATAATTTATTACAATTTTATAAAAAAATTTATTTTAGCTATGACACTTTATTTCTTTAAAATTTTTAATATTAATATGTTTATTTGCACAAAAATTAATTTCATGTAATTTTTTAAGTTCAACTAATAATTAAATAATAAATATTAATTAATTTAATTTTAACTATTTTTTGTTCAATTTTATGAAAACATCTAAAAACGATAATTATATACTTTTTATACAAATATACTTTCAAACAAACTATACTCTCTATTTTTTATTTATTAATTTTTAATTTATAAGGGTATATACTTTTAAAATAAATTATATACTCTTCCTATTTAAAAAAAATTATTAATTTGATTTTAATTATTTACTTATTATATTTAATATAATTAGTTTTATAAATTTATGTTATCTAATTTGATTTATATTAGATAAAATATAAGTAGACCTACTTAAAATAGAAAAATATAAATTTTTAACAAAATTATCACCAAAATTTTAATTAATTTAATCTTGTTAGTGATAAAATAGAAATTAACATAACTAAAATTCGAAACATACTTTCAATAATTTTATTTTTATTAGAGATAAAATAAAAATTAACCTAATTACAATAGAAAACATACTTTCTATTATATTAGAATTATATTTTAATTAAATTAATTTTTATTTGAGGTAAAATAGAAGTTAACCTAATTACAATAGAAAATATACTTTCAATTAAATTAAAAAAGTTGTTAGATATAAAATTGAAATTAACCTAATTAAAATAGAAATCATACTTGTAATTAAATTTAAATTAATTTAATTTTAATTTTATTAGTAAATGACTAAATTTTTCAATTTTTTTTAATAATAACTAGTGAAGATTTTTTTCATAATTTTATTTGTACCCCCTTTGTGTGTGTGTGTATGTGTGTGTGTGTGTGTCTCTCTCTCTCTCTCTCTCTATATATATATATATATATATATATATATAATTTAAATTAATTGTTATAACTCAAATTTTTTATAAATATTAAATTAAATTTCTAGGAGTTGCAGTGTTAATAAATATTTTATTAAATTGTTATATTATGGTTAATTTTTTGAAATTAAATTAAATTCAAGTGTTATTATTTACTTTATTATATTATGGCATTATTATTATTAATTTAAAATTTAAAACTTAAATTTATTATTATTATTATTATTATTATTATTATTATTATTTTTATTATTATTATCATTTGTGAATTATGTTAATGTAGTGCATTTTAATATATTTTAACATTGTGGTGAAAAATTTTTATACAGTTGTTTTAATAAATAAGTAAATAAAATTTTTTATATAAAAACTTTTTTTCTTTTTCTTTTTCTCTCTCTTTCTTTTTCTTTCCCATCTCTTTTCTCTCTTTCTTTTCTTTCCTCTCCTTCCCTCATTCCTCCCTCGTGCTATTGAACCAGTGTGGACATCATGCCACCACTGCCATCATCTCTCCATGCTAGATGTTGACTCACCACCGCTTGATGCCTCAAGATAGCAACCCAGCCACTGACGTCGACATTTTCTTCTCCTTCTCAATTCTTCTCGGCATCAATAGCCTCTAGAGCATGTTGGTGACATTAGGGGCTGACTCCAGTGTCGATTGAAAGCTTTCTTCATAGGCTTCATTTCCCTTAAGGTAATTCATATGAATAACACTAGATTCAACCTTAATTTTGATGAATTGTCTCTAGGTTTAAGAATTTTGATTTATTGATTTTGTGTTACATTAGTTTGATTCATGTTAAATTGACTTTAGATTATTGAAATTGAAGATGTAATCTTTAAAAAAATGTATTTATATTCAATTTTAGTGATAGTTGCAATTTGAGCATTATTCTGAGCTCAGTTGCTATTCACGAGTACTGTTCTCGACTCGAAAATGTGTTTTTATTTTTAATCAATTTTACTAATTATTTTAAGCATATCTTGTGAAGACAGTTTATTAAAATTATGCACCGAATATGTATTATGAATTTTTGAATGTTTATGTAAAAATTGAATTTTTGGAAAATTAGTATAAATAATAATTTTTATATTTTAATTGAAATTAGTATTAATTATAATTTTTGAGTAATAAGTCATATTAAAATATTTTTTATGAATTATTTACTATTTTTTGCTAAATAATAATAATAATTTATGGATATATATTCGAATAATGGCTTTATCTATTATTTTCATGATTAATTGAATTTTTAGTCATTTTTATTATATACTTGGGCAATTTTAATAATTATTTGTAATTTATGCTATTTAATTTTGAATATTTAAAAAATTAGTTTTATTAATATTATTTAATTATATTTGGGAGTTTATTATTTATTTTGAAAATAAATATCTTTGATGTTTTTATTATTTAAATAAATTGAATTGTGGTAATTTATGATTTTTATGAGTTTTGGTGAATTATTAGTATTTATTTTATTGATTTTGATTCTATTGGCTCTCGGTTGGACAATAAACGTAGTACGGGGGCCCAACTCGAGAAGTTGAGTTTTATGAATATTTGAAGTGTGTTTGCATAAAGAATAAACTTTACTTTTAGCAGAGAGACATCTATGTTACATAGGAGACTTTGTCGAATTTTTAGTTAAATTTTCGTAAAATGTGACATTAGGTCAATCATGAGTTTTAGATTTTTGTCGAGTCATATCCTATATTGAGTCATTTTTTAGAAATTCTACATGTATAAAATTAGGATTTTGATTCTGATATATTTTTATTGTCATTATTTTCCTTAATTGCTCCTTGAGCTAGGGTTATTAGACTGGGCCAGTCGAGCCAAGGTAGAGAAGCACACTTGAACTGTGAGTTATTGTTATATGTATACATTGCATGTAGATAATATATTGTGAGCATCTATATTTTGATAAATATGAATTTCATTATGCTTTAATTCATTAATTGTTATTATTATTTTGATTATTTCAAATATATTTTTTTTTATATCTATATTTACTATGAATATTAAATTATGAAAATGGATGTTATTCATGTTTTATTGTGAATTTCACTAATTTAATTATGAAACCACATTTTGGAGGATAGTTGTAGAACGTACCATTTGGTGGATTACACTGGGGCTGTTGCACAGCAATACGCTAGAAAATAGGCTTTGAACTTTTATTGATTTCAAATATTGAAATTATGATTATTATGAATTATGGATAATAAGAGGTGTGACTACAGATCCTCGGTTAACTTGTAGGGTACTCGAGGCTAGTTAGCACTGGTAGTGGAACTGTGGATCCTTGATTGACCCTTTGTATACTCGGGGCTAGTTCACTACCAAAAGATGGATAAAGAATATTTTTGAAGTTATGGCAAGATTGTTGGCTAAGAAAATACAATGATCGAGGTTGTGGAAATTTAGGGATTCTACTCCGATCCTCTGCCCAAAATTCTTCTGCATTTATTGTTATAATAAAAATAGATTTCAAGCATGTGTATGAAATGCATGTATATATTAAATAAATAAATAAATATATTATTATATTGATTCTTGAGTGTCTATGTCTTTAGGTTGCGTGTATATATATAATAATAATTTACTTAATGAGGTTTGAACCCTCTCAATATTTTTTGAAGATCTTCTACTTCAGACCTCCATATTAGTTCCATTCGTCGAACTCTTTCCTCCCCAGTCGACTTATGTAAATATTAAACCTTTACTTCTCTTGTTTTTTTATTAAATGATGTAGTAGTAGTGCATTTTTTATATATATATTTGTTGTGAATATTAAATTGTGAAAATGGATGATATTCATGTTTTATTATGAATTTCATTATTTTAATTATGAAACAACATTTTAGAGGATAGTTATAGAACGTGCCACCTAGTGGGTCACACTAGGGCTGTTGCGCAATAGTACACTAGAAAATAGGCTTTGAACTTTAATTGATTTTGGATATTGAAATTATGATTTGAATTATGGATAATAAAGGGTGTGACTATGGATCCTCGATTGACTTGCAGGGTACTAAGGGCCAATTAGCACCACTAGTAGAACTGCGGATCCTCAGTTGACCTTTTATATACTCAGGGCTAGTTCACTACCAAAAGTTGGATAAATAATATTTTTTATGTTTATGGAAAGATTGTTGGCTAAGAAAATACAGTGATCATGGTTGTGGAAATTTAGGGATTCTACTATGATCCTTCGTCCAAAATTCTTCTGCATTTATTATTATAATAAAAATAGATTTTGAGTATCTATATGAAATGCATGGATATAATATATATATATATATATATATATATATATATATATATATTATATTGATGCTTGAGTGTTTATGTCTTTAGGTTGCATGTATATATATAATAATAATTTACTTAGTGAGGTCTGACCCCCCTAAATATTTTTTGAAGATCTTATACTTCAGACCTCCACATTAGTTCTATTCATCGAACTCTTTCCTTCCCGGCCGACTTATGTAAATATTAAACCTTTACTTCTCTTGTATTTTAGTAAACAATGCAGTAATAGTGCATATTGTTATGATATCTATTATGTATTAGATTGAGATTCTATATTTGTATATTTGTATGAATATATTTTATTATGTTATGATATGAGGAATCATTTTATATTAATTATAGTTTTAATCCTAAGGTATGTTTGCATGTGTTTTTATTTTTAAGGCCTGCTACAAGTTCCAAATTCATAAGAATTCCTGTTCCCTAGTGCTAGTCATGACTCCCCTATTTAGGTTGTGATGAAGTTGGTATCAAATCCTAGGTTTTCAAGTTGTGGACCTAGGTTAGCAGAGTTATGTTTCTTTTGAAACTACTACAGTAAATTAGGTTCAAACTATGACTTCAATAAGTTTTCCTTATTATAGTTTTTACTAACCGTTAGGATGTATATTTGTAGTCTATTTTTGTTAGTTTTTATCTTTTCAAAATGAGAAGGTGAGCACGTATCACTCCATCGGCCATTGAGGTTGAAGATGATGAGTTTTTTAGGGTGAGGCTCTACCCCTTAAACTGCTAGTTAGGTGTAGAGGTAGAGGTAGAGGTAGAGGTAGAGGTACACCTCAAGGAGCAACAGGTCACTATAGGCACAAAGAGCTACAGGATGAGAAACCTGTAGACGAGGAATATAAGGAAGCTGATATACCTCTAGCCATACCGCAAATGCAACCTATGTATCAGTAGGACATGTTTGACCTAGAGGCATCCTTGTTTTATGCTTGAGTTACTAAGACATCATTCAACGGGACCACAGATCCTTTAGATTTTTTGCATGATATAGAGACAAGGACTCAAATTGCTTACATTGAGTACTAAAGGATTATGATCGTTGAATTATCTATTAAGGGGCTAACCCTAGATTAGTTTGTATAGGTCATCAAGCTGTATTTGATAACTCTTACTTAGTCTCAGTTTTGAGAGAGATTTATGAGGCATTTCTACCCAGAGCCTATACTGATGAGTTTCAAACTCCAATTGACTAATATTAGCAAAGGTGACAGGTTAATGGAGGACTACACCAAAGAGTTCCTCAGATTGGGCTAATATGCAAAAGACTTGCTGAGAGACCAGTATTTTGAGGTCACCACTTACATCACTGGATTGGGCTTTACATTCACTAGAATGCCTACTTTAGGCCTTACTTTGGAGTCTGTGTTAGAGTTAGCTAAGGAGATAGAGCTCAGACTAATCAGGTAAGGAGTCATGGCTGACTATTATTAAATGGGAGGTATTCATACTAGAGGGTCTCAGAGCATACTATTTCAGAAATTTCAGATAGGTCTAGTAGTTAGCAAAGAGATTCTATTCAACAAGACCATAGACAGCAACATTAATATCACCGAGATAGGAGACATGGTCATGGTGGAGTTCCTAAGCCTATCAAATTTAGTTTTAGTGCTACCAATAGTAGTAGTGGATAGAGCTATGGATATAGTAGCATAGGATCTACAGTCAGTGCTTGCTAGACATGTGGGAGATTCCATTATAGACCTTCTTATATGGCTCCATTAAAATGTTTCAAATGTAGACAGATGGGGCACTTTGCCAAAGCATGTCCTATTCTAGTTATTAATAGCAAGTTTTGTAGCAATATATTACTAGTGCAGCTCCAGCTCCCAATCAGTTGCCTTCGACTCATTATCCTAGTACATTGCAGTTTATAGCCCAATAAGGGCATGGCAGATGAGGCAAAGGTAGTACTAAAGGCTTTGGGATGCCACCCTATAGAATGGCTCCTGAAGATTTTCAAGGTTTATGTAATATCCCATGTTTTTAAACATTTTTACACTGTATCAGGATATGCAGTGTTAATAATTCTTAAATATGATATTGATATTTTATGAGCTTTTATTTAATTAAAATTTAATGTTTAATTGTTTATTATTATTTTAAGTGCTTTACGTAAAATTTTCCCGAAACTTGCATTTTCGGGGAAATTTCACGTAAATAATTTATTATTAATTATTTTGAATAGATTTTCGAACTTGCATGAACTCATACATATTTTTAAAATACTAGATAATGTGTATTTATTTATTTAATTAAGGTTTAATTTATTACCCTAATATTTTATTATTTTATTATTTATTTATTTGGTTTATTGTTATTTAATTATTTTCATGTAGTATATAAATTATTAAAATATTATAAGTGGTGTGTGATTTTTCCAATATTTTATTAACATACCATATTATTTTTATATTATTTTTTTCTTTTTTTTCTTTTTCTTTTTCTTTTCTTTTCTTTTTCTTTTCCTTTTTCTTTCTTTCTTTTTCTTTTCTTTTCCTTCGGTTTCTTCTTCCCCGACGTCCCCATCTTCCCCTCACCGTTGCAACTCCTAACCACCTACCGTCACTGTGCCTCCCACCATGCCACCTCCACTTCCAGCTGCTCCGCTGCCCTTGGTCTTCTTCCCTGGCGACGGCTTGATCGTTTTCCGCCATTTTTGGCCGAAATCCAAGCTTCACCGTTTCTCCCTCCTCCGGCCACCAAACTTCATGTTTTCGGTGTCTTTGGACTCCTCTAGCAACAGTATTCATGATTCTAGCTTTAGTTTGAGCTCAAATTCCCTTGATTTCCTTGTTTTTCTATTTTTCTCATTTTGGCCTAATTAGGTTTTTGAATTTTTTTGAATTTTTCTTGTTGATTCATGAAAAGTCCCTTAACAAATGTTGATCCTAGTAGCTTAATCTTCATGTATGAATTTTTGTAGAATTTTTGGAGATTATTTTGATTTTTGGGTATTTTTTGAATATTTTAATATTATTTTCTAATTTTTGAAAATTAATTAATTAAATTATGAAATTGTGTTTTATGATAATTATAGGTGTTGAAATGAATTATAGGAATTTATTTGGAATTTTTATGAATTTTTGTGTATTTATTTTGAATTTAATTAGTTTATGTAATTTTGAGAAAATTAGGTTAATTATGTTTTTAATTGAAATTAATTGGTAAATTGAGTTTAATTATTGATATTATTGATAAATATGTTGAGAAAATTAATTTTTGGATAATTATACTATTTTTGGTGAATTTTTGGAGTAATTTTAGTATATTTATATATATAGGGGTATTTTGGACATTTTACCCTAAATTGACAAAAAATGTAATTTAATTGGTTTTAATAGTTATTTAAGGTATAAAAATGATTTCTACAAATTATTTAGTATTTTTAATTAATTAAAACTATTTTTCGTGAATTATTTTCAATTATATATATAATATACACTTTTTCTAACAAAATAAGTTTTTATCGGTTTTTAATGTGTTTAAAGGTTAATTATGTAATTTCTACTCATAAAATGTATTTTTGTGATATAAGGGCATTGTTGGTATTTTTATAATTATTCTGTGAATGTGGACCCCAATCGGTAGATTGTAGTTTGGAGTCTGACCGAGGGGTTGTGGATGAGTTGTTGTGCCTATTTTTCGAAGTGTGTTTCTTTACAGGGTCAACTCTACTCTTTGAGTAGAGAGATGTCCATTTTACAGGGGAGGTTCTGCCGAATTTTTGGTAGAATTCTCATAAAATATGATGTCCGATCGAACCCTAATTTCGATTATGTGTTTAATATTCTAGATTGAGTTCTAGGATTTTCTATTAGGTTTATTCTGATTTTTGTCATTATTGTTTGTTTAGTTGCATCGAGACCGAGGCCTAATGGACTAGGCCCATCGGACCCATCTCGTGGAGCGCACTACAGTGTGAGTTACTATTTTATATATATGTGCTCTAGGGTGCATGATTTTAGAGATATATGCTTTATTTTGATCAAATATGCATAAATGGTTTAATTATTATTTAAATTTATTTTTAGTTTATTTTTGGTTTATTTTCTGTATATTTTAAACTATATGCATGTCTTATTAATGAATTATGCTTAAAATGTTTTTGAATATATTACTAGCTTATTTTGTAATTATATTGGATTTATTTGACGTATATATACTTGAAATATACCTGGTTCATTTTTGGTATATTTCTGGTATATATATGGTTTATGTTACTATTTTATGTAAATTCATGCATCGTTTATTTTTATGAATGTATGTTTTATGTTTTAAATGAAGGATATCAATAGAACGTGCTACCTAGTGGGCAGCATTAGGACCGAGTACGTACCGGTACGCTTTATAGCATTTAGGCTATATTACTAACCTATTTGTGGATATTAATTGGTTATGATTATTTGATGTGTGAGATATGGTTTAGAGGTGTGATTGCTGGAGCTCGGTTGACCTAGTGTCTCGGGGCCAATCATACTGGCAGTTAGACTGCTGGAGCTCAGTTGACTTAGTGTCTCGGGGCCAATCTACTGTCTAAATGGAATAAGTGAATATTTTGGAATAAGTGAGCCGTATGGCTAGAGTGTTCTCTAACACTGTTTTTGAGGTTACGATATTATAGGGTTCTATTTGATCCTTTATGAATAGTGACTTTCATTAAAAATATATAAAATGAATTTATTGCATCCGTGTGTATTTGCTTGCATATATATATATATATATATATATATATATATATATATATATATATATATATATATATTATATACTTGATTGTGTGCATTGACATTTAGTATGCATGTATATATATTATAGTAATTCACTCAGTGAGGTTTGACTCCCCTCTGTTGACTATTTTTCAGGAGAGTCATCTTCCTCAGACCTCAGTAGTAGGCCTATACGCTGGATTTCTTTCGTCTCGGCTTCTTTATGTAAACTGCTTATCTGAGTCTTGAGTTTTATTTTATATAGACACTGCAGTAGTCATTAAATTGTTAAAAAGATGTTGTATTTTATTTGAACTGGATTTGTATTAAAGAGTTTATTTATATATATATGAGATGAGGATTTAATTTAAATTCAATTGGTGCAAGTGTTATTATTATATTATGATTTTTTTTTATTTTCATTGCATTATATATTGTTATTATTACTACTGTATGTTTATTTTATTTTAGGCTTGCTACGGGTTCCAGATTCGAAAGAATTCCCGTTCCCTAGCGCCGGTCATGGCCCCTGTTTTGGGTCGTGACAGTTTACCACCTCAATGCTAGGAATAGCTCCTATCTCAATGCCGCCCTATAGAATGGCTCATATAGAGTTGAAAAAGTTAAAAGAGTAGTTGTAAGATTTACTAAAAAAGGGTTTTATAAGACCTAGAGTTTCACTTTAAGGCGCACCAGTCATGTTTATGAAGAAGAAGTATGGTACACTGAGACTGTGCATTGATTACAGAGAGCTTAATAAAGTGATAGTGAAGAAAAAGTATCATCTTCTAAGGATAGACAATTTGTTTGATCAACTTTAGGGTGCATAATTCTTTTCCAAGATTGACTTAAGGTCAAGTTATCATCAGTTGTCGATCAATGAAGTCGATGTTCCTAAAGTGGCATTTCGCACTAGATATGGTCACTATAAAGTTTCTAGTGATGTCCTTTGGATTAACTAATGCACCAGCTACTTTTATGGATCTGATGAATAGAGTATTTTGACCGTTTATGGATCAATTTATAGTAGTCTTCATTGATAATATACTAGTGTATTCGAAGAGTATAGAGGAGCATGTATATCATTTAAGGATAATATTACAAACACTGAGAACATCAGTTTTATGGTAAATTCTCAAAGTACTATTTCTGGATGAAGAGTGTTGCATTCCTTAGACATGTGGTGTCTAAAGATGGTATTTAAGTTAATATACAAAATATTGAAGCAATGTCTGAATGGCCTAGACCGTCATCAATCATTAAGATTTAAAGTTTCTTAGGTTTGGCTGGGTACTATAGGAGATTTGTGTAGGATTTCTCAAGAATTACAACACTTATGACTTGCCTAACTAAGAAGAATGTGAAGTTCATGTGGTTAGATGCTTGTGAGAATATTTTTTAATTACTAAAGGAGAAGTTGATTATAGCTCCAGTTTTGACTTTGCCTAATGGAGAAGATAAGTTCACTATGTATTGCGATGCTTCTAGAGTTAGCCTAGGTTATGTGTTAATACTGAATGGCAAGGTGAGAGCTTATACTTTCAAGTAGTTGAAGTAGCATGAATAGAATTATCCTACTCATGACCTAGAGATGGCCACAGTGATCTTTGCTCTCAAGATTTGGAGACATTATTTGTATGAAGTGACTTGTGAAATTTTCACATATTATAAAAGTTTGAAGTACATTTTCTAGTAGAGAGATATGAACTTGAGGCAAAAAAGATGGTTTGAATTGCTGAAGGATTATTATTATGATATCCTATACCATATAGGTAAGGCTAATGTTGTAGTAGATGCCTTGAGTAGAAAGTCCTCGAGTAGTCTTGCTCATATTAGTGTGGAGAGGAGACCTTTGATCCAAGAATTGAATGAGTTAGTGGATCAAGGGTTGATGATGAAGATAAGTATATCAAAATGACTACTATCTCAGTTTAAAGTTAGATTAGTGTTGAGACATAGAATTAAAGCAACTCAGAGCTAAGATCCAATTTTAGTAGAGCTTGAGGAGAATGTTCATGAAGGAAAGTTCACTGATTTTACACTTGATGATGAAGGAGTTTTATGGATTAGTAAAAGATTATACATTCATGATATGGATAATTTGAAAGAAGAGATCCTAGAAGAAGCGCATTTTACAGCTTATAGTATACATCCAGGTGTTACAAAGATGTACCACAACATTGAAGATTTGTACTAGTGGGATGGAATGAAGGAGGATGTAGCTGATTTTCTCTCTAAGTGCTTAACTTGTCAATAGGTGAAAGTTGAACATCAGAAGCCTTCTAGGAAGCTTTAGCCTCTTTTGATTCTTGAGCGGAAATAGGAGAAAATTGCTATAGATTTTGTGATAGGTTTACCTTACTCAAAGGATCAATACGATTCTATTTGCTTGATTATGGACTGGTTAACCAAATCAACTCACTTCCTACTAGTTAAAGCTACTTATTATATAGCTAAGTTGGCTAAGTTGTATGTTAAGCATATTGTATGCCTTCATGGAGTGCTTGTTTCCATTATATCTAATAGAGATCCAATGTTTACCTCTTGATTTTAGTAGAAGTTATAAGAAGTAATGGGCATAAGGCTTGATTTTAGTACTACTTTTCACCTTTAAATAGATGGTCAATCTGAGAGGATGATCTAGTCAATTAAAGATATATTGAGAATGTGTATAATGGATCTTGGAGGTAGTTGGGATGATCATCTTGTTGGGTATCGTGATGCAAACGCAGTGAAAAAATTAAAATTTTGTCACGTTCCCAAGCCTGGATCCATGTAATTCGACTAATTAATTAAATATAGGGTTTTTAAAAATCTTACCAGAATGCAGAAGAGGCAAGATTCTCTGGAAGGATGAGAGGAGGTTCACACCGGTGACACCTTACCTCGAGCTTTTTAGCTTGGTTGTTCGGATCAAGACATCTCCAAAAGGATGCATCCTCTATAGGTATCCACACGAATAGCCCTTCATAAAACCAATTTGAGTGTGTGTGCTAGCAACCTCTTGACTGTCTCACAAATCAAGAACAAAAGGAAAAAATCTGTCTTTGTTTTCTAAGAGGAAAGAAAATGAATTTGGAGGCAAAAACAAGTGTGTGAAACCTTAAAGAATATAACATATTTATAGACTCCAAGTTAGGGTTTCACTTACCAATGACCTTTTGGTAATTTCCATTTATTATATTCTGATTTTGTTTAAAAACAAATAAAAAATAATATCTTATTTATTTATTTAAAATAACATTTATCTTAAATAAATAAATAAATAAATGAATAAAACACTTTAATTATTTATTTCCACAGAGTTTATTTTGGGCTTATTAAACCCATATCTGTTTTGGGCTTGTTCTAAGTGTGTGACCCTGTAGGTTCACATAACATTGGCAGTGGGCCTACATCTCTATTTAGGCCTACAAGTCATAAGTGGCCTCTAGCAAGACATTATGACTACCCAAGTCATGTGAAGTCAATAATCCGACATAACCTAATTATAGTGAATTTTATTGTCCCTTTATCACATGATATCTTAATTGAACATAAGGCATAGAATGTCATCCTTATATAGTTCAATATTATGACTTAATTCCAAGTAGACTGAAAATGATAACTCTTTATCAATTCATTTCAGCATGGCCATGCATTTTCATTCAGTCTATCTCATCAAGGGGCCTTTAGATATCTTTCTCATATTAATGAGGGATAAATTCCTTCTAAATCACTCACATTCCTCACATAACTAATTTTATATCCAACAACATTCTTTTAATCATCAGGTTAAAGACAATGTTAGAATGTGTCAAAACATAAAATAGCTATGTAGAAATCCATGATGATTTCAAGGTCAAAGGACCGAAATAAAATTACTGTGATAAGAAATACTTATGATAATAATCTATGTAGTATTCTCATAGTGGGTCAATCCAGTACATGATCTCTCATCATGTACCTATGAGTTGACTTAATATCTCATATTTATGATTAGTAAAACATAACCATCAGTCAACATCATACTAGCCTTAATACTTTAATATTCATATAATGAATAAATGGCTAGGGATAATTAGAATAGAACTCTTATTTTAATCTAAGGGTTTTACTATCAAGTCACATACTTGATGGCCTTAGTAAGAATTAACCATTCATGTAATTATCATAAAATCAAATGATAATATAATACCTCTTTATTAATAAAATAAGAAAGTCAATACATAATCACAAATGATTGACCTAGTGCATATCACTAACACATCTACCACTGATAGAGTTTGCTTACAATAATAGCTACCATAGTAATATTAAAATAGCACCATATAAAGTCTATATGAAAAGAAGTGTAGATCCCCTTTTGTGTTAGGATGAGATTAGAGAAAGAGAGTTGCTGGACATGAGATTATTTAGGATGCAGTGAAGAAGGTTACTTTAATTATAAGAAGATTAGAAATTGTAGTTGGCAGATAGAAGAGCTATACAATATGAACCATAAGGATGTGGAGTTTCAAGTTGGGGACTATTTATTTTTGAAGGTGTCACTAATGAAGGGTGTGATGAGATTTGGTAAAAAGGGAAAATTAGCATTGAGATATATTAGACCTTTTGAGATTCTAGAGAGAGTGGGCATGGTTGCATATTGGTTGGCTTTGCCTTCGAATTTGTCTCAGGTGCATCCAGTGTTCCATGTCTTGATGCTGAGGAAGTACATTTTAGACCTTTCGCATGTGTTGCAACTCTAGAGTGTGGAAATGAATGAAGATTTAACGTACAATGAAGAGCCTGTTATGATTGTTGATTATCAAGATTGACAGTTGCGTTCAAAGTAGATTTTGATGGTTAAAGTGTTGTGGAGGGGCAACAACATGGAGGAATACGCGTGGGAGACTAAGGCTAAGATGTTGGTGGCTTACCCTTACCTTTTTCCTCGATGAATTCTTGTTTTCAATTCTTTTTATTTGAAATTCGAGAACAAATTTTTGTAAAGGGGGATGATTGTTTTAACCCAAATTTTTTATAAATATTAAATTAAATTTCTAGGATTTGTAGTGTTAATAAATATATTATTAAATTGTTATATTATGGTTAATTTGTGAAATTAAATTAAATTCAAGTGTTATTATTTACTTTATTATATTATGGCATTATTATTATTAATTTAAAATTTAAAACTTAACTTTATTATTATGTATTTTATATCATTATTATTATTTGTGAATTATGTTAATGTAATGTATTTAAATATATTTTAATATTGTGGTGAGAAATTTTTATACAATTGTTTTAAAAAATAGATAAAAAAAAAATTTATATAAAAACTTTTTTCTTTTTCTTTTTCTCTCTTCCTTTTTCTTTCCTCTCTCTTTTCTCTTTTTCTTTTTTTTTCTCTCCTTTCCCTCCTTCTTCCTCCCTCACGCTGCTGAACCAACATGCATAGCACACCACCACCATCTCTCCACACCAGACGTTGACTCATAATTTTCTGACACCACGAGACAGCAGCCCAGCCATTGTTGTCAACATTTTCTTCTCCTTCTCGGTTCTCCTCGACATTGATAGCCTCTAGAGCACACTAGTGATGTTCTAGCAATTTCAGGGGCCAATTCTGGTGTCGATTGAAAGCTTTCTTCACTAGCTTCATTTCCCCTAAGGTAATTCATCCGATTAACGCCGTATTCAACCTCAATTTTAATGAATTGTCTCTAGGTTTCAGAATTTTGATTTGTTGATTTTGTGTTAAATTTGTTTGATTCATATTAAATTGACTTTAGATTATTGAAATTGAAATTGTAAGCTTTCCAAAAATGTATTTAGATTCAATTTTAGAGATAGTTGCGATTTGGGCACTATTCCGAGCTGGATTATTATTCACTATTCCGAGCTCGTTCCCGGCTCGAAAATGTGTTTTATTTTTAACAAATTTTACTAATCATTTTAAGTATAAATCGTGAAGAAATTTTATTGAAATTATGCACCAAATATATATTATGAATTTTTGAATCTTTATGTAAAAATTGGATTTTTGGAAAAATTAGTATAATTTTTTATATTTTAATTGAAATTACTATTAATTATAATATTTGAGTAACAAGTAGTATTAAAATATTTTATGAGTTACTTACTATTTTTAACTAATTAATAATAATTTATGGATATATATTCGAATAATGGTTTTATCTATTATTTTTATGATTAAATGTGTTTTTAGTTATTTTTATTACATTCTTGGGCATTTTAAATAATTTTTTGTAATTTATGCTATTTAATTTCAAATATTTGAAAAATGGGTTTTGTTAATATTATTTAATTATATTTAGGATTTTATTATTTATTTTGAAAATAAATACCTTTGATCCTTTTATTATTTAAATAAATTGAATCGTCATAATTTATGATTTTTATGAGTTTTGGTGAATTATTGGTATTTATTAATATTTTATTGATTTTGATTATGTTGGTTCTCAGTTGGGCAATAAATATTGAGCTTTGTGAATATTTGAAGTGTGTTTGCATAAAGGATCAGCTCTACTTTTAGTACATAAATGTCTGTTTTACAAAAAAGATTCTGCTGAATTTTCAGTTGAATTCTTGTAAAACGTGATATTGGTTTGGTCTTGAGTTTTTTATTTTTGCCTAGTCATGTCCTAGATTGAGTTATTCTTTAGAAATTCTAGAAGTATAAAATTATAATTTTGATTCTAATATATTATTATTGTTATTACTTTCCTTAGTTGCTCCGAGAGCTTGAGCTATCGAACTAGGCTAGCTAAGTCAGGGTCACACTTCAACTGTGAGTTATTATTATATGTATACATTGCATGTAGATAATATATTGTGAGTATCCATATTTTGAATAAATATGAATTTCATTCTACTTTAATTCATTAATTGTTATTATTATTTGAAAATGGATGCTATTAATGTTTTATTGTGAATTTCATTATTTTAATTATGAAACAACATTTTGGAGAATAGTTATAGAAAGTGCCACCTAGTGGGTCACGTTAGGGCTGTTGCGCATTAGTATGCTAGAAAATAGGTTTTGAACTTTGATTGATTTTGGATATGGAAATTATGATTTTTATGAATTGTGGTTAATAAGGGGTGTGACTGCGGATCCTTGGTTGACCTGTAGGGTACTCAGGGTCAGTTAGAACCGGTAGTGGAATTGTGGATCATCGATTGAACTTTTGTGTACTAAGTGCCAGTTCACTGCCAAAAGTTGGATAAAGAATATTTTTGAAGTTATGGAAAACTTGTTGGCTAAGGAAATATAGTGATTAAGGTTGCAAAAATTTAAGGATTCTACTCTGATCCTCCTCTCAAAATTCTTATGCATTTAATGTTATAATAAAAATGGATTTCAAGCATTTGTATGAAATATATATATATATGTCTTTAGGTTGAGTATATATATGTAATAATAATTTACTCAGTGAGGTTTGACTTCCCTCAATATTTTTTTCAAGATCTTCTACTTCAAACCTCCACGTTAGTTATATTCGCAGGACTCTTTCCTCCTTGGCCGACTTATGTAAATATTGAACCATTACTTCTCTTGTATTTTAGTAAGCACTACAGTAGTAGTGCATTTTGTTGTAATATTTGTTATGTATTAAATCGAGATTATGTATTTGCATAAGTGTTTGAATATATTTTATTATGTTATGATATGAGAATTTCTTTTATATTAATTAAAGTTTTAATTATGAGGTATTTTTCTGTTATATTTACATGTGTTTTTATTTTTAAGGCTTGCTACAAGTTTGTGATTTATGAGAATTTCTATTCCCTAATGCCGATCATAACTCTCCGATTTGGATTGTGACATTAATTTAATATTAATTAATAGATTACTAAATCATCTGACTCTTATATAATAAATAATGAGGACATTTTTAATATTTACCCATCCCCGAACCCGATGGCACGTGACCGGCACTAGGGAATGGGTAGGCATAAGGCCCCTGAAACCCATATTAAACCTTAAAGAAAAGAAAAATAAAACCTTCAAATTTAATAACTTTATTTCATGCAAGAACACATTATCAAACTGATCTTCCTAAAAAAAACATAATCATGTGCAACATAAAATATTCTCCATCATCAAATATCATAAATCAATCTTAAAACATTATACATAAGCATGGTTCATTAAAAATACAATACATAAGTATACTTAAGTTATACAAACTCATAGTACCAAACACTACTGTAATGTTCTAGAGTTACTACTATAATACAGCTCATAATGACCTACATAATATAGCTGGTGATGAAGAAATTCGAGGTAGAGGCAGTCTGAGGTCAAACTCTCAAGCTCCTAAAAAAATAGATTGAGGGGAATCAAACCTCACTGAGTAAGTTATTAAAAAGAGCTGTATGGTTTGAAAACCACTTAAATATATCAAAATAAATTATAATATATATACATATATATAGCTTTTGAAAATTTTGGTAGAACCCTAAACCCAAATTTCTAAATGGTCAACTGGGCCCACTTAATCTACATAGACTATCGATCCTCGAGAGCAAAGGCATCAATTGAGGCACCAAGCCATAGTCATCCACTTAATCCAAATACACAGTACTGGCAGTCCTCGAGAGCTAAAGCATCCACCGAGGTACCCATCCTAGCCCATTATTAACTTTCCAATCACTGGCAGTCCCCGTGAGTAAAGGCTTCCACCGAGGCAACCATCCCAGTTTATATCCACAGGTCATACATACATCAGATCCATCTCTTAATCTCTACCATGTGCACACAGTCTTGGTGAAACCCACTAGTTAGCCCGTTCTACCAAAATTTCTTAAAACTAATTTTAAATAAATAAAATGCACTTAAATCTTAAATAGCAACATTTAAATTAAATAAATCATATAATAAATACTAAAAGTATGAGCGCTCACATCTTTGAATGAAACACACGTACAAATCAATTTATCAACTTACTAGATGAGCGAGAAGGCTAACGACTGCGTGTTTGCCTCGATCCAACAACTCCTGCTCCAGTATTCTCTAGAAAAAAATAACAGACCTATTTTAAAAACACGTCTATGGAATTAAAATAAAAAATTGACATAAATAGCAAAATTCTAGATTTACTCAAGGAAGACCAGATAAGACTCGGTAGATAGGGAAAAACTCTAATTAATTCTAGGAATTTACGGAAGATGTCACATTTTATGAGAAAATCTACCAAAATTTTAGCAGAGTCTTCTTTGTAAAACGGACATCTCTCTACCATAGGTAGAGTCGTTCCTGCATAGAAAAATGTACTTCTAGTATTCAAAGATATTCACACTCCAGTCGGGTTTTCAAAACTACACTTAGCCCTGACCGATATCACAACTCAACCATCATAAAATTAAATCATTTAATCCCTAAATATATATATATTATATATAAATATCTATAACTCAGAAAATCATTTCTCATAAAAGTTTAAAAACAAAATTTCACAAACATATATATATATACCAAAATATATACTAATATAAAATATCAATTATTCAACAATTAAATAACCAAAATTATTTCATTATCAAAATACAAATATAACCTAAAATTAATTATATTAATAAATCTCTACAAAAATATATTTACTATCAAATTCATAATTTAATGCCAAAATATCCAAATCCCACATAATACTAAAACATAATACCTAATATATTATTTGAAATTAATTTTTGAAAATTAGTGTCAATTAGTCAAAAATTAGTAAATAATTTGTAAAAATCCTTTTAATTCCTTAAATATTATTAAAGCCAACCTCAAACCATTATTTAGCTATAATTAGCACAAAATTATGTTTTTACCCCTATAATACATAAGTTTACATAATATACTATTATTATTCAAAAATTCCTTAAAATTATACAAATGCCTAAAATTTTTTTTCTCAACATCAAATTTCTTAATACAAATAAAAACATATAATTAAGTAATAATTTCTTCCAAAAATATAAATTTAACCTAATTATCCACATTTGACATAAACTTAAAATAATTATAAAAATAGTATAAAAATCACAAAAACTAAAAATTAAGTTCTAAAATCAATGACATTTAATAATAATACCAATTATCACAATTTCATAATTTTTTAACAATTAATTTTTGAAAATTTATAAAATATTAATAAAATATCCAAAATTCACAATTAACACAAAAATTTTCTATAATCTTAAATAAAATAAATATACCAAAAATAATTAACATTAATTACTCTAATTACTAATTAAACTCAAATAAAAATCAAATAAAATTATGTAAAATTAAGAAAAATCAAAATAATATACCAAAATTGAATTTAAATAACTAACTTAGCATAATTAATCATCTCACTGAGAATAAATGATGTTTAGCACTTAAATCAACCTCAACGACCAGAAAATGACCCTAAAAGAACCTAAAAACAACCCAGAACAACTAACCTTCTACCTTGATTTCTGACGCTGGAAATGGGTTGTAGCGGTGAGGCCTGGTGTCAACCGATGCCTGAGAAGGCCAGGCAAGCTGAGGGAGCAATGGCAGCGGCAATCTAGCTCCAATAGTGGCGGTGAGAGCTCAAACTGAGAGAGAGGGAGAGCAAGGCACCAAAAATGGAAGAAAAGAGGAAAGAAGGAGAGGCTGGCAACTGCTGCAGTGGTGATGGCCGCTCAAAAAGGTCGAGGCTCACCGGAGGGAGAGGGAATGTGGCGATGATGGTACGAACAGGGAGGAGGGGCTATGGTTTGGGTTGTTTTTAGGTTTATGGGTATATACATTCATATATATATATATATACCTAAAAATAATACTTACATAAAATAATAAAAACCCTAAAATACTAATAACATAAATCTATCTCAATTAAATAGCTAGATAATTAACAACTATTTAATATAATTTAAAATTATTTATTAATAACACAAATTCAAAAATTACTTTATTTAAATAAAAATATAGGGTATTACAGTCTTTCCTCCTTATAAGAATTCATCCCCGAATTCAAGAAAAGAAGAATTATAAAGCTTAAGGGGGAAAGAGATATGGGAAAGAAACTCACATCTTAGCTTCAGTTTCCTATGTATAGTCCTCAGTAGTATGGTTACTCCACAATCACCACCGGATACTCTTCATAGGTAAGATCATCACTAAGCTCTACAGCTTGAGGTTGCAGAACGTGAGATGGGTCAGGAATGTATTTCCTCAGTATAGGTACATGGAATACATGGTGGGTTCTCATATTTTTGGTGGCAACACTAACCTGTACATTGCTTCAACCACTCTAGACTGAATCTTAAATGGTCCAATGTATCTAAGAGCTAGCTTACCCTTCTTACCAAATCTCATGACTCCTTTCATTGGAGACACCTTCAGGAACACCATGTCTCCAACCATAAAAGATACATCCTTTCTCCTAGGGTCAGCATAACTCTTTTGTCTACTGAAGGCTGTCTTCAATCTTTGTTGTATGATGGGGACTTTCTCTAAATTCACCTGCACCAACTCTAGACCTGTTAACCATCTCCCAACAAAATGGTGATTTGCACTTCCTACCGTACAGTTCCTCATATGGAGCTATTTCAATGCTAGCATGATAGTTATTATTGTAAGCAAACTCAATCAATGGCAAGTGTGAATCCCACTATCCTTCAAAGTCAATCACACACATCCTCAACATATCTTTTAACATATGTATGGTCCTTTCTGACTGACCATCTATCTGAGGATGGAAGGCCATACTGAAATCCAATATGGTGCCTAAAGCCTTATGTAATTCTTACCAAAAGACTAAGGTGAATGTGGCTCCACTGTCTAACACTATACTCACTGGCACTCCATGTAGACAAACAATCCTGTTGATGTAAACTCTCACCAGTCTATTAGTAGAGTACATCTTCTTTATTAGTAGAAAGTGTGCTGACTTGGTTAGCCTATCAATAATCACCCAAATAGCATCATAGCCCCCTGTAGTCCGAGGTAGTCTAGTCACAAAGTCCATGGCTATCATGTCCCATTTCCATTCAAGAATTGACATAGGTTACAACAATCCTGACGGTCTTTGTTGTTTAAGCTTCACTTATTGACAAGTCAAGCATCTAGACAAAAACTCTTTAATATCCTTCTTCATTCCATTCCTCCAATATGTATCTTTCAAGTCATGATACATCCTGGTAGAACCTGGATGAATATTGAAAGCAGAAAAATATCCCTATTCCATAATTTCCTTCCTCAAGTCATCAACATCCGGCACATAAATCCTAGTGCCCAATCGCAATACACCTTCTCTGTCAACCATAAAGTCTTTTAACTACCCTTATTGCACTTCATACATAATCCTCTACAACTGCGGATCTCTATTCTGACATGCCTTAACTTGATCCAAGTATATTGATCGTACCCTGAATTGAGCTAAAAGGCACTTTCTAGTAACTTTTAACTACAACCCTTGATCAATCACTTTGTGGAACTCCTTAATAATGGGCCTCCTTTCTGAGCTGATGTGGGCAAGACTGCCCGCTGACTTCCTACTCAAGGCATTAGCAACAACATTCGCCTTGCCTGGATGGTACAAAATGGAATAATCATAGTCCTTAAGAAGTTCCATCCATCTTCTCTGCCTCCAGTTCAAGTCCCTTTGCTGGAAGATATACTTTAAGCTCTTATGATTAGTGCATATCTCACATGTAACCCCATATAAGTAATGCCTTCATATTTTCAAAGCAAACACAATGGCTGCCATCTCCAAGTAATGAGTAGGATAGTTTTGCTCGTGCTTCTTCAGCTGCCTCAAAGCATAAGAAATTACTTGGCCATTTTGCATTAACACACAACCTAGTCCTACTCTGGAAGCATTACAATACACCATATACCTTTCATTGCCAGAAGGCAAAGTTAGAATTAGAGTTGACGTCAATAAATCCTTTAATAACTAAAAGTGCTTTTCACATCTATCTGTCCACAGAAACTTAGCACTCTTATGGGTCAACCTTGTCAAAGGTGTGACAATTTTAGAGAAGTCATTCACAAATCTCCTGTACTAGCTTGTTAGACCCAGGAAACTCCATACTTCTCTAATTGTAGTCAGCCTCAGCCACTCAGTGATAGCTTTTATCTTCTTAGGGTCCACTTGTATGCCATCCTTAGAAACCATGTGGCATAAAAATGCCACTTGATTCAACCAGAACTTGCACTTCGAAAACTTGGCATACAACATGTGCTCCCTTAAAGTCTGAAGCACCCTTCTTAGATGCATAACATGCTCCGCTTCACTCTTGGAATAAACCAAGATTTCATCAATGAAGACTTTTACAAACCGGTCTAAGTATGGCCTGAACACCTGATTCATCAAGTCCATGAAGGCTGCTGGAGCATTAGTCAACCCAAAGGACATTACTAAGAACTCATAATGGCCATATCTTGTCCAAAATGCTATTTTGGGCTCATCACTACTTCTGATCCTTAACTGGTGATACCTAGATCTCAAGTTTATTTTAGAGAAGCATGTAGCACCTTGAAGCTGATAGAACAAGTCATCGATCCTTGGAAGTGGATACTTGTTCTTGATGGTGACCTTTTTCAACTACCTATAATCTATACAGAGTCGAAGGCTACCATCCTTCTTCTTCACAAACAACACCGAAGCACCCCAAGGTAATGTACTGGGCCTTATGAAACCCTTATCGAGCAACCCATGTAACATGCTCCTTTAGCTCCTGTAATTCAGTTCGGTGGCATTAAAATAGGATATGCACTAGGTATAACATTGATACAGAACTCTATCTCCATGTCTGGTGGTAATCTCGATAATTCTTCAGGAAAGACATCCATAAATTCATGCACCACTAGCACCTATTTGATTGCCCCATTCTCTATTTCAACATCTCTTACCACTGCCATGTAGCCTTGGCAACCCTTTCTAAGCATCTTTCGGGCTGTAATGGCAGAAATGAGATTGCGAGGCATGGAGCTCCTTTCACCTTTAAAATAGAACTCTTCTTCATTTAGAATTCTGAATATCACTTCTTTTTCTCAACAATTCACCAAAGCATAATACCTCGACAACCAATCCATACCCAAGATGATGTCGAATTCCAACACATCAAGCAACACTAAGTCCGTTAATAATTCTTTACCATCATGTAATATCCCATACTTTTTAAATATTTTTACACTGTACCGGGATATGCAGTGTTAATAATTTATGTATATTATATGATATTTTTATGAGTTGTTATGTATTTAAAACCCATTTTAATTATTGTGTATTATTTACAGTACTTTACGTAAAATTTTCCCGGGACTTGCATTTTCGGGGAAATTTTCACGTAAATAATTTATTATTAATTATTTTAAATATATTTTCGGACTTGCGTGAACTCATATATATTTTAAAATATTAAACACCGTGTATACATATAATTATTTATTTAATTAGGGTTTAGTATTACCCTAATATTTTATTAATTATTTATTAGTTTTATTGTTATTTAATTATTTTTATTTAGTATAAATTATTAAAATATTAAATTTTATGTGTGTGGTGTATATTTAATATGTGTAATTTAATATTATTTTATTATATAGTATAAAGTATATATATATACATATAATACATAAAAAAAACAAAACTTTGGAAAATTACATTTTGGCCCCCGAGTGAGCTTCTTCTTCCCCGACCGATTCCCTTCGTCGTTCCAGTCGCTGCCATCCCATTTCCTCACCGTTGGTGTGCCGTCTGGTGTGCCACCACCTTCTCTAGCCTTCCTCGCCACCTGTAGCAGCGGATTCCGATGCCTGGAAGTCGGTTTTGGCTGGAGAAGCCGAACTTCTCTTCACCGTCGATCACAACGATTCCGGCCACCATTTTCAACATCGCCAGTCTCTTTCTTCTCCTTGAGCTCCGATGAGTGTGATTCTAGCTTTGGTTTGAGCTTAAATGGTCTAGAATTGCTTAGGTTTTGAATTTTCAATTTCGATCACATTAGGGTTTTTGATTTTTTTGAGCTTCGAATTGATTGATTCATGGAAAATCCATTCACAAATGTTGATCCTAGTAGCTTAATCTACATTTATGAATTTTTGTGGAATTTTTGGAGATTTTTTGGATTTTTGGGTATTTTTGAATATTTTAATATTATTTTCTAATTTTCGGAAATTAATTATTTAAATTATGAAATTGTGTTTTATGGTTACATTAGGTGTTGAAATGAATTATAGGAATTTATTTGGAATTTTTATGAATTTCTAAGTATTTATTTTGAATTATTGAAGTTTATGTAATTTGGGAAAATTAGGTTAAATGTGTTTTTAATTGAATTTAATTGGTTAAATGAGTTTAATTATTAATATTATTGATAAATATGTTGAGAAAATTAATTTTGGATAATTGTATAATTTTTGGTGAATTTTTGAAGTAATTATAGTATATTTATATAAATATAGGGGTATTTTGGTAATTTTACACAAAATTGGTTAAAAAATGTAATTTAATTGGTTTTAATAGTTATTTAAGGTATAAAAATGATTTCTACAAATTATTTAGTATTTTTAACTAATTAAAACTATTTTTCGTGAATTATTTTTAATTATATATATAATATACGGTTTTACTAATAAAATGAGTTTTATCGGTTTTTATTGTGTTTAAAGGTTAATTATGTAATTTCTACCTATAAAATGTATTTTTAGGTTTTAAGGGTATTTTTGGTATTATCAGAATTGTTCTGTGTTTGTGGACCCCGGTCGGTAGATTGTAGTCTGGAGTTCGACCGAGGGGTTGTGAATGAGATGTGGTGTTTGTTTTTCGAAGTGTGCTTCTTTGTAGGGTTGGCTCTACTCTTTTAAGTAGAGAGATGTCCATTTTATAGGGGAGGTTCTGTCGAATTTTTGGTAGAATTCTCGTAAAACGTGATGTCCAGTCGAACCCTAATTCTGTTTCCGTATTTAATACTCTAGATCGAATTCTAGGATTTCTATTAGGCTTATTCTAATGTTGGTTATTTATTGCTTATTTAGTTGCGCCGAGACCGAGGGCTAGTGGACTAGGCCCGTCGGACCCGTCTTGTGGAGCGCACTAGGGTGAGTTACTATACTATATATATATGCTTTAGGATGCATGTTTTAGAAAAGTATGCTTTATTTTAATAAAATATGCATAAATGATTTAAGGATTACTTAGGTTTATTTTCGGTATATTTTGGTATATTTTCAACTATATGCATGTTGTATAACTAAATTACTCTTAAAAAATGCTTTTATGTATATTTTGGTATATTTTAGTTTATTCTGTATTATATTGGAATTATTCGACGTATATATATACTCGAAATATACTTGGTTTACTTTTGTTATATTTCTAGTATATATATGGTTTATGTTGATATTTTATTGAACTTCATGCATCATTTATTTTTATGAATGAATGTTTTATATTATAAATGATGAAGGATATCGATAGAATGTGCTACCTAGTGGGCAGCACTAGGACCGAGTACGTACCGGTATGCCTATAGTATTTAGGCTATAATACTAACTTATTTGTGGATATTGATTGAATGTGATTATTGACATGTGAGATATGGATTGGAGGTGTGATTGTTGGAGCTCGGTTGACCAAGTGTCTCGGGGCCAATCACACTGGCAGTCAGACTGCTGGAGCTCGGTTGACTTAGTGTCTCGGGGCCAGTCTACTGTCTAAATGGATTAAGTGGATATATTTGGAATAAGTGAGCCCGTATGGCTAGAGTGTTGTCTAACACTGTTTCTGAGGTTGCGATATTCTAGGGTTCTATGTGATCTTTCATAAAAGATGATTTTCAATAAAATCTATATAAAAATGATTTTATTGCATCTGTGTGTATTTGCCTGTATATATATTAGATATATATATATACTGTTGACTGTATGCATTATCATTTAGTATATATGTATATATATTATAGTAATTCACTCAGTGAGGTCTGACTCCCCTCCGTTGATAATTTTTCAGGAGAGTCAACATCTTCAGACCTTTGTAGCAGGTCCATACGCCGGATTTGTTCCGCCCCGGCTTCTTTGTGTAAACTGCTTACTTGAGTCTTATTTTTATATAATCTAGACACTGCAGTAGTTGTAAATTAATTGTGAGATATTATGTATTTTATTTATGCGAGATGCATTTTAAGAATTTGAACTGGATTGTATTAAAGAGATTTTATATATGTGATGAGTTGAGATTTAAATTAAATCCAGTTGATGGAAATGTTATTATTATATTTACGATTTTTATTTTCATTGCAAATTTGATATTGTTACTATTACTATTGCATATTTTATTTTATTTTTAGGCTTGCTACGGGTTTCGGATTCGAAAGAATTCCCGTTCCTTAGCGCCGGTCATGGCCCCTATTTTGGGTCGTGAAAAAGTTGGTATCAGAGCGGAGTTCTGTGTCAGGGCTTAGTTATGTGAGTTGTGGCCCTAGTTTTCAGAGTTGTGTTTTTTGTTGAACTACTGCAGTGTATTAGGTTCGAGTATGTCTTGATGAGTATTCCTTGCTGTAGTTTTCAGCGTTATTCCTCCATTGTCTGTTTTGCCTGAATCTTTCCATTTGTCTTTTCAGAATGAGGAGGCGAGCACGTGTCGCTCCATCGGTCGTTGAGGCCGAGGATGATGAATCTTTTCAGGATGAGGTTTTACCTCCTGAACAGCCAGTTAGACGTAGAGGTCGTGGTAGAGGTAGACCTCGAGGAGCGGCAGGTCGCCGTAGGTAGACAGAGTTACAGGACGAGGAGCCTGTAGAGCCTGAATTTGATGTTCTTATGCCTCCAGTTGATCAGCCTGCTTATCAGCAAGGTATGTCTGACCCTGAGGCAGCTTTTTTCTATGCCCGAGTTGGCAGGATTGCATTTGATGGTACTTTCAATCCATTAGATTTCCTACACGCGATTGAGACTAGGACTCGGACTGCTCATACCGAGTACCAGCGGATCATGATCATTGAGTTGTCTGTCGAGGGACCAGCCTTATACTAGTTTATTCAGATGATCCAGCCTTATATGATGACGATGACCTGGGCTCAGTTCCGAGAGTGATTTATGAGGAGATTTTGTCCAGAGCCTCTTTGTTTGAGCTATCGTCTTCGTTTGACCAGTATTTCTCATAGAGATCGATCTGTAGAGGAGTATACCCGAGAGTTTCTTCGTCTGGGTAGATATGCTGAGGATCTGATGCGAGATCAGTATTTCACAGTCACCACCTACGTTACTGGTTTGGGTTCAACTTTTGCTAGTATGCCTCCAGTAGGCCTTACTCTGGAGTCTGTGATTGAGTTGGCTAAGGAGATTGAGTTGAGACTAGTTAGGCAAGGAGCGATGCCTGATTATTACCAGCTAGGAGTTCAGTCGAGTGGATTGCAGGCTACTCCGTATTCGAGTTTTCATATTGGATCGAGTAGTCAGCAGCGAGGTCTGACTCAGCAAAGTAAGAGACAGCAGCAGCGAGTGCATCAGAGCAGTAGACATGGCCGTGGAGGTCAATGTAGACCGTTTAGATTCGGGTTAGGTGCTTCGAGCAGCAGCAGTGGTCGTAGTTCTGGATCAGTGGCCAGTGTTTATCAGACTTGTGGTAGAGTCCATCAGGGACCGTGTTATCTGACACCACTGACATGCTTCAGATGCGGGCAGACAGGACATTTTACTAGATCGTGTCCTTATTCCGGGTATCAGCAGCAGTAGATTCTACGATTCCCACAGCAGTCGATTGCTAGTGCTGCACCAGTTCCATTTCAGTTACCACCAGCTCAGCATCAGAGTTCCACTCAGTTTGTTCCACAGCAGAGTCATGGTAGAGGTACTAGAGGAGGTGCCAGAGGTGTTGGCCAGGCTTCTACCAGTCAGCAAGGAGGTCGAGGTTAGGCCAGAGTCTTTCATCTCACTCAGCAGGATGCTCAGGCATCTAATGCAGTCGTGGCAGGTATTGTTTCTGTTTGTTACCTGGATGCTTGGGTTTTGTTTGATCTGGGTGCCACGCATTCATTTGTTTCTCCGATTTTTGCTTCTAAATCTTATTGGCAAGCTTCGAGGATGGCTTTTCCTTTGTCTATTGCCACTCCTCTGAGCGATTCCTTGGACACCGATATTGTTCTTTCTGGTTGTCCAATTCTCGTGGGAGATAGAGAATTACTCGCTTATTTGATTCTATTGGATGTGATGGAGTTTAATGTTATTCTGGGAATGGATTAGTTATCTCAGCACTATGCCCTGGTAGATTGCAGGAATAAGGAGGTGACGTTCAGAATTCCTGATGAAGTAGAGTTTAAGTTTGTTGGTGATAGGAGTTCAGCACCTCAGAATCTTATTTCTGCTATTACAGCTAGGAAGTTATTGAGGAAAGGATGTCAGGGATATTTGGCATTGGTCAGGGATACGTCAGTGGAGAAGTTGTCACTCACAGATGTTCCTGTTGCTTGTGAGTTTCCTGATGTTTTTCCCGAGGAGTTGCCAGGTTTACCACCTCACAAAGAGATTGAGTTCTGTATAGATGTGGTTCCAGGTACTACTCCTATATCTATGCCACCCTATCATATGGCTCCTGCAGAGTTGAAAGAGTTGAATGAATAGTTGCAAGAGTTATTGGATAAAGGTTTTATCAGACCTAGTGTTTCTCCTTGGGGTGCACCGGTCCTGTTTATGAAGAAGAAGGATGGTACCCTGAGACTGTGCATTGACTACAAAGAGCTGAATAAGGTGACAGTGAAGAACAAGTATCCTCTCCCGAGGATAGATTATTTGTTTGATTAGCTACAGGGTGCACAGTTCTTTTCTAAGGTTGACTTGAGGGCGGGTTATCATCAGTTGCAGATTAGTGAAGCCGATATTCCTAAGACAGCATTCCGCACTAGATATGGCCATTATGAGTTTCTGGTGATGTCTTTTGGTTTGACTAATGCACCAACAAATTTTATGGACCTGGTGAACAGAGTATTCAGACCGTATGTGGATCAGTTTGTGGTAGTCTTCATTGATGATATACTGCTACATTCAAGGAGTATGGGGGAGCATGTATATCACTTGAGGATTGTACTATAAACACTGAGAGATCATCAGCTTTATGCTAAATTCTCAAAGTGTGATTTTTGGATGGAGAATGTTTCTTTTCTTGGACACATAGTGTCTAAAGAAGGTATTCAGGTTGATCCACAGAAGATTGAGGCAGTATCTGAATGGCCTAGACTGACTTCTATCACTGAGATTCGGAGTTTTTTGGGTTTAGCCGGGTATTATAGGCGGTTTGTGCAAGATTTTTCCAGGATCATAGCCCCTATTACTCGCTTGACTCAGAAGAATGTTAGATTCGAGTGGTCAGAAGCTTGTGAGAATAGTTTTTAGTTGTTGAAGGAGAAGTTGACCACAGCGCCAGTATTAGCTTTGCCTAATAGTGTGGATAAGTTCACAGTTTACTGTGATGCCTCTAGAATTGGCCTTGGTTGTGTGTTGATGCAGAATGGAAGGGTGATAGCCTATGCTTCGAGGCAGTTGAAGAAACATGAGCAGAACTATCCCACACATGACCTTGAGATGGCTGCAGTGTTCTTTGCTTTGAAGATTTGGAGACATTATTTGTACGGGGTGACTTGTGAGATATTTACTGATCATAAGAGCCTTAAGTACATTTTCTAGCAGCAAGATCTGAATCTGAGGCAGAGGAGACGGTTGGAATTGTTGAAGGATTATGATTGTGAGATCTTATATCATCCGGGTAAAGCTAATGTGGTAGCAGATGCCTTGAGTAGGAAGTCCTCAGGCAGTCTTGCTCACATCGATGTTGAGAGGAGACCATTGATCCAGGAATTGCATCTGTTCGTGGATCAAGGTCTGATGATAAAGATTAGTAGATCAAGTGGACTGCTAGCTCAGTTTAAAGTACGATTTGTACTGAGGGATAGGATTAAAGCAGCTCAGAGCCGAGATCCTATTCTTGAAGAGCTTGCAGAGAATGTTCGAGCAGGGAAGTTCACTGATTTCACACTCGATGATGATGGTGTGTTGTGGATCAGTGGTAGATTATGTGTTCCTGATGTGGATGATTTTAGAGAGGAGATTTTAGAGGAAGCACATTCTACAGCTTATAGCGTACATCCAGGTGTCACTAAGATGTACCATAGTATCAGAGATCTATACTGGTGGGATGGATTGAAGAAGGATGTCGCTGATTATGTTGCGAAGTGCTTGACGTGTCAACAAGTGAAAGCCGAACATCAGAAGCCTTCTGGGAATCTTTAGCCTCTTCCTATTCCCGAGTGGAAGTGGGAAAGGATAGCTATGGATTTTGTGGTCAGTTTACCTCGTTCAAAGGATGGATACGATTCCATCTGGGTGATCGTAGATAGGTTGAAAAAGTCTGTACATTTCTTGCCTGTGAAAGCCACATATTCAGTTGCTAGATTGGCGAAGTTGTACGTGAAGCATATCGTATGCCTTCATGGAGTACTTGTGTCCATTGTGTCAGATAGAGGTTCGGTGTTTACTTCTCATTTTTGGCAGAAGTTGCAGGAAGCGATGGGCACTAGGTTGGATTTTAGTACTGCTTTTCATCCTCAGACAGATGGTCAGTCTGAGAGGACGATCCAGACACTGGAAGATATATTGAGGATGTGTGTCCTGGATTTGGGAGGTAGCTGGGATGATCATTTGTCACTCGTTGAGTTTGCATATAATAACAGCTACCATAGCAATATTGGTATGGTACCATATGAAGCGTTGTATGGAAGGAAGTGTAGATCCCCTTTGAGTTGGGATGAGATTGGTGAGAGAGCTTTGACTGGACCTGAGATGGTTCAGGATGCTACAGAGAAAGTCACCGTGATTAAGCGAAGATTAGAGACCGCGGTTAGCAGACAAAAGAGTTATACGGATCCTAGGCATAGAGATGTGGAGTTTCAGGTTGGAGATTTCATTTTTCTGAAGGTATCTCCGATTAAGGGTGTGATGAGATTTGGTAGGAAGGGTAAGTTAGCACCGAGATATATTGGATAGTTTAAGATTCTGGAGAGAGTTGGCACTATTGCATATCGGTTGGATTTGCCTCCGAGTATGTCACAGGTGCATCCAGTATTTCATATCTCGATGTTGAGGAAGTATATCTCAGACCCTTCACACGTGTTGCAACCCGACAGTGTAGAAGTGAGTGAAGATTTGACGTTTGTGGAAGAACCTGTGGCAATCGTTGATTATCAAGTTCGACAGTTACGATCGAAGCAGATTCCGATGGTTAAGGTTCTGTGGCGTAGCGATAGAGTCGAGGAGCATATGTGGGAGACTGAAGTTGAGATGCGAGCTTCTTACCCGTATCTCTTTCCTTCCTGATTCTGTAATCTTTTCTTTTTGGAATTCGGGGACGAATTCTTATAAGGGGGAAGATTGTAATATCCCATACTTTTTAAATATTTTTACACTGTACCGGGATATGCAGTGTTAATAATTTATGTATATTATATGATATTTTTATGAGTTGTTATGTATTTAAAACCCATTTTAATTATTGTGTATTATTTACAGTACTTTACGTAAAATTTTCCCGGGACTTGCATTTTCGGGGAAATTTTCACGTAAATAATTTATTATTAATTATTTTAAATATATTTTCGGACTTGCATGAACTCATACATATTTTAAAATATTAAACACCGTGTATACATATAATTATTTATTTAATTAGGGTTTAGTATTACCTTAATATTTTATTAATTATTTATTAGTTTTATTGTTATTTAATTATTTTTATTTAGTATAAATTATTAAAATATTAAATTTTATGTGTGTGGTGTATATTTAATGTGTGTAATTTAATATTATTTTATTATACAGTATAAAGTATATATATATATACATATAATACATCAAAAAAAACAAAACTTTGGAAAATTACATTTTGGCCCCCGAGTGACCTTCTTCTTCCCCGATCGATTCCCTTCGCTGTTCCGGTCGTTGGCGTCCCGTTTCCTCACCATTGGTGTGCCGTCCGATGTGCCACCACCTTCTTCAGCCTTCCTCGCCGCCTGTAGCAGCGGATTCCGGCGCCTGGAAGTCGATTTTGGCCGAAGAAGCCGAACTTCTCTTCACCATCGATCACGATGATTTCGACCACCATTTTCGACACCGCTGGTCTCTTTCTTCTTCTTGAGCTCCGATGAGTGTGATTCTAGCTTTGGTTTGAGCTTAAATGGTCTAGAATTGCTTAGGTTTCGAATTTTCAATTTCAGTCACATTAGGGTTTTTGATTTTTTTGAGCTTCGAATTGATTGATTCATGGAAACTCCCTTCACAAATGTTGATCCTAGTAGCTTAATCTACGTGTATGGATTTTTGTGGAATTTTTGGAGATTGTTTGGATTTTTGGGTATTTTTGAATATTTTAATATTATTTTCTAATTTCGGAAATTAATAATTTAAATTATGAAATTGTGTTTTATGGTTAAATTAGGTGTTAAAATGAATTATAGGAATTTATTTGGAATTTTTATGAATTTCTAAGTATTTATTTTGAATTATTGAAGTTTATGTAATTTGGGAAAATTAGGTTAAATGTGTTTTTAATTGAATTTAATTGGTTAAATGAGTTTAATTATTAATATTATTGATAAATATGTTGAGAAAATTAATTTTGGATAATTGTATAATTTTTGGTGAATTTTTGAAGTAATTATAGTATATTTATATATATATAGGGGTATTTTGGGAATTTTACACAAAATTGGCTAAAAAATGTAATTTAATTTGTTTTAATAGTTATTTAAGGTATAAAAATGATTTCTACAAATTATTTAGTATTTTTAACTAATTAAAACTATTTTTCGTGAATTATTTTCAATTATATATATAATATACGATTTTACTAATAAAATGAGTTTTATCGGTTTTTATTGTGTTTAAAGGTTAATTATGTAATTTCTACCTATAAAATGTATTTTTAGGTTTTAAGGGTATTTTTGGTATTATCAGAATTGTTTTGTGTTTGTGAACCCCGGTCGGTAGATTGTAGTCTGGAGTCCGACCGAGGGGTTGTGAATGAGATGTGGTGTTTGTTTTTCGAAGTGTGTTTCTTTGCAGGGTCGGCTCTACTCTTTTGAGTAGAGAGATGTCCGTTTTACAGGGGAGGTTCTGTCGGATTTTCGGTTGAATTGTCGTAAAACATGATGTCCAATCGAACCCTAATTCTATTTCCGTATTTAATACTCTAGATCGAATTCTATGATTTCTATTAGGCTTATTCTAATGTCGGTTATTTATTGCTTGTTTAGTTGCGCCGAGACCGAGGGCTAGTGGACCAGGCCCATCGGACCCGTCTCGTGGAGCGCACTAGGGTGAGTTACTATACTATATATATATGCTTTAGGATGCATGTTTTAGAAAAGTATGCTTTATTTTAATAAAATATGCATAAATGATTTAAGGATTACTTAGGTTTATTTTCGGTATATTTTGGTATATTTTCAACTATATGCATGTTGTATAACTAAATTATTCTTAAAAAATGCTTTTATGTATATTTTGGTATATTTTAGTTTATTCTGTATTATATTGGAATTATTCGGCGTATATATATACTCGAAATATACTTGGTTTACTTTTGGTATATTTCTAGTATATATATGGTTTATGTTGATATTTTATTGAACTTCATGCATCATTTATTTTTGTGAATGAATGTTTTATATTATAAATGATGAAGGATATCGATAGAACGTGCTACCTAGTGGGCAGCACTAGGACCGAGTACGTACCGGTATGCCTATAGTATTTAGGCTATAATACTAACTTATTTGTGGATATTGATTGAATGTGATTATTGATGTGTGAGATATGGATTGGAGGTGTGATTGCTGGAGCTCGGTTGACCAAGTGTCTCGGGGCCAATCACACTGGCAGTCAAACTGCTGGAGCTCGGTTGACTTAGTGTCTCGGGGCCAGTCTACTGTCTAAATGGATTAAGTGGATATATTTGGAATAAGTAAGCCCGTATGGCTAGAGTGTTGTCTAACACTGTTTCTGAGGTTGCGATATTCTAAGGTTCTATGTGATCCTTCATAAAAGATGATTTTCAATAAAATATATATAAAAATGATTTTATTGCATCTGTGTGTATTTGCCTGTATATATATTAGATATATATATACTATTGACTGTATGCATTATCATTTAGTATGTATGTATATATATTATAGTAATTCACTCAGTGAGGTCTGACTCCCCTCCGTTGATAATTTTTTAGGAGAGTCAACATCTTTATACCTCAGTAGCAGGTCCATACGCCAGATTTCTTCCACCCCGGCTTCTTTGTGTAAACTGCTTACTTGAGTCTTATTTTTATATGATCTAGACACTGCAGTAGTTGTAAATTAATTGTGAGATATTATGTGTTTTATTTATGCAAGATGCATTTTAAGAATTTGAACTGGATTGTATTAAAGAGATTTTATATATGTGATGAGTTGAGATTTAAATTAAATCCAGTTGATGGAAATGTTATTATTATATTTACGATTTTTATTTCCACTGCAAAGTTGATATTGTTACTATTACTATTGCATATTTTATTTTATTTTTAGGCTTGCTATGGGTTCCGAATTTGAAAGAATTCCCGTTCCCTAGCGTCGGTCATGGCCCCTGTTTTGGGTCGTGACACATCAACTGACACCGGAGATGAAGGAAAGAAAATATCTGTCTCCAACTCATCACTAAAAGGAGTTGATACAAATAGAGGAAAGGACAACCTGGAAGGCTACCACTCGATTCTTAAAGCAAACATGAGGGATATGAATGAATGTGTAGCATCAGGGTCAAACAATACTCTAGCATCACATGCACAGACTGAGAGAATACCTGCTACTACTGCATTAGAAGTTTGAGCATCCTGCGATGTCAGAGTGAAAACTCATGTTTGGCCACGACCTGCCTGCTGAGATGTCAAAGGCTGTATAAACCCATGACCACTAGGCCTACCAACTGAACCTCAGCCCTGCTGGCCCATAAGCTATGGCAGTCTCTGTTGTGGCTATACTAGTGCTCTGTACTGCTGTGGCATCAGATAGTAGGGCTGAGCCAATAATGAAGATGAACACTAAGCATAATGTGGTTGATATCTAGAGTGAGGACAGGCTCTAGCAAGGTGACCAACTTGTCTACATTTAAAGCAAGCACCCGGCAACAAATGACACGGGCCCTGATGGAATTGACCATAACTCGCACATGCACTGGCTCCAGACCTAGAACTACTCTGTTCGGAGCCATGCCCATTGCTACTGCTGCTAACTCCAGTACTAAATTTGTGACCTTTGCCACTTCTCCTGTTCATGGCATAACCATGTTGACAAACTCGGTGAGTCTTGGACCTTCTACCACTATGCTGTGAACTACCTGCAGCCTGCTGACTCGTACTACCAATATGAAATGCTGGCTGCTAGTACCCGAGAGCTACACCATATCCACTACCACCAACGATATAGTGATCTATCATGGTACCTTGATGGATGTGTCACCTCTCAACCAGACGGGCCTCCTCTATAACACCCTCTAGGGTGCAGTCCTTAGTACGTATAACCATGAATGTTGGCCCTAAACTAGTGACATACAACTCTACTACTCTATAGTGATCTCTCCTGATGTCCTCTGCATGTTGGGATAGCCTGTTAAACTCCCTAGAGTAGTCCTCCACTGACCTATCCCCTCTAGTGATGTGAAGTAACTGCCACTTGTAAGCATCCCTAGTGGCTGGAGGACAAAAGAATCTTAAGAAGTGGTCCTCAAACTCTAGCCAAGTTAACTCATGCATGGACGGCTGAATCGACTGCATGAACTAGTCTTGAGCTACCACTTGGACTAATAACTCCACAATCATTATCCACTGGTAGTCCATGTGTCTTATCCTGGTACGTGCCTCAATCGCATTAATAAAGTCCAAAGTGTCACCTGTATCATTAAAGGACACTCTACCAATCCAGGAGTAGAGGAGTGTTGCATCAGTATTTGACATCTCCTTATTCCTTTGCTGTAACATCTGCTGTATAAGGGGCATCACCTGATTCAAAGCTACAAGACCCTAATTAATCCCTACTAGTCCAGGAGCAAAAGCTATGGGGTTTGTAGCTGGAGCTTTAGGTCCAACTGGTTGTTGATTGGGAATCTCAGTTGTAGCTGCCCTAGCTCGACCTCTACCTCTACCTCTACCCCTACGACGTGGAGTAGGAGGAAGAGCCTCATTATGCATAGATTGCTCATCAAGTCGAAAAGTCGGATCGGCAACGGGGTCTATTCACACACGCCTCATTCTAAAAAAGATAGAGAAACATCGAATTCAAAACAAGACAAGAGTATTTAACACAACACGGAATTAGAAACAAGAATATCACAAAGATAATTGTCAACCTAATCACTATAGTAGTTACATAGAAAGACAGACATAGACAATAATTTGAACAATGCTCTGATACTAACTTTGTCATGACCTAAACCCGAGGGCATGTGACTAGCACTAGGGAATGGGTAGGCATAAGGCCCTTGAAACCCGTAGTAAGCTTTAAAGAAAAGAAAATTAAAACCTTCAAATTTAATAACTCTATTTCATGCAAGAACACATTATCAAACTGATTTTTCTAAAAAAAACATAATCGTGTGCAACATAAAATATTCTCCATCATCAAATATTATAAATCAATCTTAAAATATTATACATAAGCGTTGTTCATTAAGATGCAATACATAAGTATACTTAATTTATACAAACTTATAATACCAACCACTACTACAGTATTCTAGAGTTGCTACTACAACACAACTCGTAAAGACCTATATAATATAACGGGTGATGAAGAAATCCGACGTAGAGGTGGTCTGAGGTCAAACTCTCAAGCTTTTAAAAAAATAGATTGAGGGGAATCAGACCTCACTTAGTAAGTTAATAAAAAGATATGTACGGTTTGAAAACCTTTTTTAAAACCATTTAAATATATAAAAAATAAATTATAATATATATACATATATATATATAGCTTTTAAAAAATTTTGGTAGAACCCTAAACCCAAATTTCTAAATGGCCAACTAGGCCCACTTAATCCACATAGACTATTGGTCCTCGAGAGCAAAAGCATCAATTGAGGCACCAAGCCACAGTCATCCACTTAATCTAAATACATGGTACTGGTGGTCCCCGACAGCTAAGGCATCCACCGAGGCACCCATCCCAGCCCATTATTAACTTTTCAATCATTGGCGGTCCTCAAGAGAAAAGGCTTCCACCGAGGCACCTGTCTAAGTTTATATCCACAAGTCATACATACATCGGATCCATCTCTCAATCTCTACCATGTGCACACGGTCCTGGTGAAACCCATTAGGTAGCCCGTTCTACTAAAATTTCTCAAAACTAATTTTAAATAAAATGCACTTAAATCTTAAATAGCAGTATTTAAATTAAATAAATCATATAATAAATACTAAAAATATGAGTGCATGTATCTTTAAATAAAATACACACACATATCAATTTATCAACTTACTAGACGAGTGAGAAGGCTGATGACCACGTGGCTTCCTCGATCCAACAGCTCCCGCTCTTCTCTAAAAAAAATAACAGACCTATTTTAAAAACACGTCTATGGAATTAAAATAAAAAATTGACAGAAATAGCAAAATTCTAGACTGACTTAAGGAAGACCGGATAATACTCGGTAGATAAGGAAAACCCCTAATTTACACTAGGAATTTACAGAAGATGTCATATTTTACAAGAAATCTAACGTAATTGAAAAGAGTCTCCTTTGTAAAATGAACATCTTTATACTAAAAGTAAAGTCATTCCTGCTCAAAACTGCATTTTAGTACTACCCATAACTCCATATCTTAGGTTGGGCCCCTGAACTACACATTATGTCCAACCGAGAAATAATACCATAACACATATAAAAGCAATATAATTTTTTCTCAAATCCTTATATATCATAAAAATTTAGTTTACTACCAAAATTAATTTTTTTTTATATAACAGAAAAAAAGAAAGATTTATTTCCAAATAAATAATAAAAATTCTTGTTTATAAATAAAATATTGCTAATGGAAATCAAATTCTCATTTTTACAATCAAATTAACATAAAAGTATAAATAATTATTAAAATTACTTAATTATATCATAAAAATTATTTTAGACTCATTTAAGCTTGAAAATAATAAATAAATTTATTATTCATTTATTTTCCCCAAAATTACTACTAATCAATAAGTAATTGAAAATTAATTATAAAAATATTTTTATACTTTTATTATTTAAAAATAATCTAAATAGAATAAACAACAATAATTTAATTAAAATTAAATAATTTACTAATTTCTAATAATTTTTTCCAAAAATACATATTGAAACATAATCTTTAAAAATTCATAAATTAAATTATATAAAGAATTTCACAAAACTTCCTTCACAAAGTTTACTATATATAATTAATAGAATTTATTACAAATATAAAAACTTCTTGAGCTTGGAACAGTAACATGAATAGTAACCAAATGCCAAAAAATTTGAAAAATATAGAAAAATAAAAATTATATTTAGCAAGATCTCGACCTAAATGTCATTTCATATAACTACAACACAACCTAATTTAACCTAATTCAAACTCAATTTCAACAAATTAAGCATAAAGCCTTAAAATAAAATTACCCAAAATTGAAGTTGTTCCTAGTGTTACACGATCAAATAGACTTGGGGGAAATGAAACATAGGAGGAGAGGATTCAAATGACATTGACAACATGTCCAGGGGTGGCCAGAGTTGACACCAGCGAGCTCCTTCTTAATCATGTGAAGAAGAAGAAAATCGAGAAGGAAAGAGAAAGGAGGAAGAGGGAGGGGAAGCTAAGCATCGATGTGGGCTATCCGGTAGTGGCTGGGTGATGCTGGTAATGAGAGTGGCGATGATGTCAGGTGAGGAAGGAAAGAAAGGAAGAAGAAGAAAAAAAAAGCCACCTTTTTTAATAAAGTACACATATAATAATAATAATAATAATAATAATATTGCTCCTAAATATTTATACACATAAGTATACAAAGATATATAATATACTCTTAATAATCAATAAATTTACTATAATACTCATTTAACAATAATTCCATAAAAATAATATTTAACAATTTAAAATTCATACCTACTTTAATAATTAAAAATACAGGTCATTACAATCTTCCTCCTTACAAAAATTCATCCTTGAATTTTAGTAGATAGAAAGGAGTACAAAGTTTCCTCAAGGAAAAAGATATGAATATGCCACCCGCATTTGTGCCTTAGTCTCTCATGTGTGCTCTTCCACATTGTTGTTCCTCCATAAGACTTTGACCATCAAAATATGTTTAGAACTCAATTGACAAACTTGATAGTCAATGATTGCAATTGGTTCTTCCTCATACGTCAAATTTTCATTCACTTCCACATTTTGGGGCTGTAAAACATGCAAAGGATCTAAAATATACTTAATGAGCATCGACACATGGAACACTAGATGCACTTGAGACAAATTCAGAGGTAAAGCCAACTGATATGTAACCATGCCAACTCTCTCTAAAATCTCAAAAGGTCCCTTCTTGCTAAATCTCATAACACCTTTCATCAATGACACCTTTAAAAGTACATAATCCCCAATTTAAAATTCCACATCCTTACACTTTAGATTTGCATAACTCTTCTGCCTGCTAGTTATTGTTTCCAATCTCTTTCTAATCAAAGTAACTTTCTTAGACACACCTTAAATAATTTCTAGTCTAGTTAGCTCTCTTTCTCCAATTTCATTCCAACAAAAAGAGGATTTATATTTCCTTCCATATAGAGCTTCATATGGTGCCATCTCAATACTACTACGGTAACTGTTGTTATAAGCAAACTTTACTAATGGAAAATGATCATCCCAACTGCCTTCAAGATCCATAACACACATTGTCAATATATCTTTAAGTGTTTGGATCATTCTATTAAACTAACCATCCATCTGAGGGTGGAAAGCAATACTAAAATTAAGCCTAGTACCCATTACTTCTTACAACTTCTGCCAAAATTGCAAGGTAAACACCAAACCTCTATATGAAATAATTAAAATAGGCACCCCATGAAGACACACAATATGCTTAATGTATAACCTAGCCAATGTAGCCATTGAATAAATAGCTTTAACTAGTAGAAAGTGAGCTAATTTGGTTAACCTATCTACTATCACCCAGATGGAATCGTATCTATCCTTTGAACGAGGCAACCCTGTCATAAAATCCATAGTGACACTCTCCCATTTCCACTCAAGTATTAGAAGAGGTTGAAGTTTTCTAAAGGTTTTTAATGCTCTACTTTCTTTTACTAACATGTCAAGCACTTTGAAAAGAAATTTGCTACATCTTTCTTCATTCTATCCTACCAATAAAGATCCTTTATATTGTGGTACATCTTGGTAGAACCAAGATGTACACTATAAGTTGCCTAATGAGCTTTTTCTAAGATCTCTTCTCTCAGATTGTCCATATCAGGAACACATAATCTTCCTCTAATCCACATAATAACTTCATCATCAAGATTAAAATTAGTAAATTTCCATTCACGGACCTTCTCCATAAGCTCCACCAAATTAATATCTCGGCTTTGAGCTGCCTTGATCTTATCCCTCAATATCTATCTAACTCTAAACTGAGCTAACAATCCTCTTGACTTAGTTATCTTTATCATTAACCCTTAGTCCACTAACTTGTGCATCTCTCAGATCAAAGGTCTCTTTTCCACACTAATGTGAGCAAGACTACTCAAGGCATCTGCTACCACATTAGCCTTACCTGGGTGGTACAAGATATCATAATCATAATGATTCAGAAGTTTTAGCCATCTTCTTTTTTTTCAAATTTAGATCTCTTTGCTAAAAGATATACTTCAAGCTCTTGCAATTAGTGTAAATTTTGCATGTCACCTCGTGTAGATAATGCCCCTAATTCTTGAGAGCAAAGATAACAGTGGCCATCTCTAGGTCATTAATAAGATAATTCTGCCTGTACTTCTTTAATTGCCTAAAAGCGTAAGCCACTACCCTATTATTCTACAATAACATATACCTTAGGCCAACTCTGGAAGGATCATAATACACGATGAACTTGTCTTCTCCATTAGGCAAAGTCAACATTAGAGCTATAGTCAACTTCTCCTTTAGTAGTTAAAAACTATTCTTACATGCTTATGACCATATGAACTTTATATTTTTCTAAGTTAGGCAGGTCAAAGGTGCTACAATCCTTGAGAAATCTTGAACAAACCTTTTATAATATCATGTTAAACCCAAGAAACTCTCAATTTTTATAATTGATGTCGGTCTACGCCATTTAGATACTACCTCAATCTTTTTATAGATTAACCTAAATGCCATCCTTAGACACTACATGCCTAAGGAATGCTATACTTTCAAGCTAAAAATCCCACTTGGAGAACTTAGCATAAAGCTAATGCTTCCTTAGTGTCTGTAGCATTGTCCTCAAGCAATACATATGCTCTTCCATGCTCTTCAAATATACTAGTACATCATCAATGAATACCACTAAAAACTTATCTACAAATGGTATGAACACCCTATTCATCAGATCCAAAAAAGCTACTGGTGCGTTGGTTAATTCGAAGGACATCTATAGACGATGGGGTTTAGCGTGCATCTAAGATTTTAGCAACCACAACACTATTTGAGCTTAAGGCTCTAGAGAACACACTAACCACTGTCACAAAGACATGGTGTGGAGATGAGGAGTCACCACCCAGGGTAATACCTGGGACAAATCGAAAAGGTGGTACTCGATTCCCTAAAAGAAAGCTAGCACCATAACCAGGAGATTCTGAATACGAAATACTAACTTCTCTTAGTCTCATGTTCATTTAGAATAGTTTTATAAATGATTATTTCATCCTCTAATTATATGAAATTTTATTAAACCCTATTTGACATCCATCTAACCCTAGGCATCTCGTCAATAAAATTACACAAAAAAAATACACTCAATATCGCATTGTCCCTAAGTCTAAACTATATTAATTTTATTAAAAAGTTAGCTAGATTTACATTTTATTTACAAGTGAGAAATGGACTAAAGGTGGGCCTAAATTTTTATTAATTACTGAGCCTAGAACTATTTATTTTAGTCTATCTAAGAAATGGACTTAAGTTTATTCAATTTTTAAAGGAAAGTCAAATTAGTAGGCCTAAGTCTAAATGAGTTTTATTTTAAGTGAAATGTGGGCCTAGGTCCATTTATTTTAAAAGAAATGAAATTATGTGGGCTGAGCTAAGTCTAAACAAGTTTTAATTAACTAAGCGAGCCCAAAATCTAATTGACCTAATGGGCCTAAATTAATTTTAATTATTTAAAGTCCTAAACCATTTTTAAGCCTATTTAAAGTGAGTTGGACCTAAGCGTGGGCTTAAGGCCCAAAGTAATATAAAAAGCCCAAAAACATAAAAAAAAAGCATAAAAAATATAGCAAAATCAAATTAAAACACATTCACATATGATTTCTAAAAAATCTAATTTAATTACAGACAAACCCTAATTAACTAAACCCACCATTAATTTTATAAAAGACTACCTAGTGAACCTAGTTTTACTAATTAATTTTAAAGTGCAAAAAATTAAATCTTTTACTATTCCTACTACTAGGGCTATTATAAACTACATTCAAAATCTGAAATTAAACAATTATACACCCATAAATAAAAAAAACTGCACAGGATATCAAAGTGCAAAATAAAGATAAAAAATCCTAAGTTCTATTGGAAAATAACACAGGTTCTTCCATGGCATTCCATGGACCTTTAGTGCATCAAATTGCAGACAGTATCCTCCTCAATCCACATGCAGACATCCAAATAAAATAGAAAAGTAATCAGATTAATAGTGAAATTAAGTAATCAAAACAATAATAAAAAATAAAAGAAAATTCATAAAAAGAAAATAATAGAAAAGAATAAAAAAATGAAATAGAAAATAACACTGATAATTTAGATATTGTGCAAATACCCTTTTTAGCCCCCTAAGACTACGATTTTCATAGTTGAAATTGAGTTGTTGATTCTGGATCCGAATTAAAAAAAGAAAATGGTGAACCGTTCTTATTGAAAGAAACGTATAAAAAAGAGCTTCGATAAAAAATGGAAATTTTTGGTACACCAAGTGTTCCAATGGCGTCTAAGTTTTTTTTAGGGTTTATGTGTGAGTCTCTACTTTTTTCCATCTATGTGAGTCTCTGTTAAAAAAAAAATCCCCCCTTTCACACGCATGCAGACTCTACTTTTAAATGCAGAGTCTGCACATATTGGCTTCTTCCTATGGAAGAACAGACTCATCTCCTCTGATAAGGATTTGATTTTTGAAAGTTGCATGTTTTGAATGCATCAAAAATATTTTTCAGATAAAACTAATAATAAAAATTCAAATTTTAACCAATCAAAACACTAAAAAAAATAGATAAAAAATAAGAAAAAATACGTAAAAAAGTGAAAAATAGGACTTTTATGCGTTAGCATTCTGCAATGCAGTCACCATTTTAAATGTTGATCCTAATTTTATTTTACTTTTTACTTTTAATTACCAAAAGACCCCAAAAAATTGACATATTTGTAATCAAAATCCTAAAAAATGTTGCAATTTAGTCGTTAAAGTCTAGAAAATTGACAACTAAGTTTAATTTTTGAATGAATTTCATCATAGGGGCTTATGTCGCAATTGTGTACAATTGCATCTCGAAATTGGATGCTTATAGTTGCCCCCCTTTGTCATTGTTTGCTTGACAAATTGTGGCAAAGCAATAGAAGCACACAATTTTGAAAGAAAGAAATTAGGACACTTAATTATATCCTAAATGATATATTGATGCTCAAATTGTTGAGCAAGGTATGATGTTTGACAAGTCTCACTATATTTCCTGCTGAACATTTAGTGGACTTTATGCAAATGAGTTTCGCTATATTCCCTATGGGACGTTTAGCGATGATAAATTGAAAACTTGCTATAGTTCCTATGGAACGTCTAGCAATGATGATTTTTATTATATTCCCTGTGGGATGTCTAACGATGCACACTATATTTCTTGTGGGATGTATAATGTTGATAAATTGGAAACTTGCTATCGTTCCCGTGGAACATCTAGCAATGATGAATTTTGTTATATTTCCTATGGGACGTCTAATGATGCACACTATATTCCTTGTGGGACGTCTAGTGATGATAAATTGAAAACTTGCTATAGTTCCCGTAGAACTTTTATCAATGATGAATTTCTAAGTTTATATCATAATTGCTATGCAGTACATAATATAATGAAGGTTATGATTACTGTGTAGCACATAACATAATCATTTGAAATTAATATCATAGCTACTGTGCATCATATGAATCCTTTGATTGAAATGATGCATGTAAAATGAAAAAAAAAAGAATTCTATAATCTTGTTTTGTATTTTATACTTGATAGAAAATTCAGAATCACAAATTGATTATGCAGTTTTAATAATTCAATAAATTATTAATTTGATGAATGTCATGATTTAATTAGGAACATGTTCCTAATTAGAATGCAATTATGGACCAAATTGCAAGTAATAAAAGATGGATAAAAATGTAAGTAAATTGGAAGGATTAAAATGGATATTTTCCATTATATATATATACCTTTCCCCTTCCTTTTGTCGATCACTTCCCTTCTGTTTTTATTCTTTTCCCTTGTTTCTTCTAATTGATTCTAATTTTTATTTTCTTGATTTCTTGACCATTTATGGTCCAATTTTTCATCCGTTTAATTCGATGGTCCACCTGCAACATGGGCCACGTGGGAGATCAGGCATGCAAGTAGATCCAATTATTTTGAGTCCACGTTTTCCACATAATAGACTTGGAATATAAGAAGGTGACATCATCCTTCCTTTAACCCATTTGCATCTTCATAGGTCTTCACATACTAGCAATGAGGTATTTTTCTATCCCTTCTACTTCATTATGTAAGATTAATTCAAATAATAAGTTGTAATGATTAAATATTACAGTGTAAAATCTATATGCATGCTAACTAAATTAAATTAAAAAATTAACTGGTATATATAAGAAAGAATTCAAATTAAATGTTGAAAAACAATTGGGAGTCATCGGAATTATGTGCATGACCAATCAATTTTCTAGATTGCTGACCGGATAACTAGATTTTCGATCGAAAATCTAGAATTCCGATCGGAATTAGGAATTTCTAATAAAAAATCCATAATTTCAATTTCCAAATTATTTTTTAATTTCATTTTACATATAAATAAATTAATTAATTAAATACATAAAAGCAATGTAGAGAATGATTTTTGGTTTCTGAATAACTGAAATTTGCAGGATGATTCCATTTGGCTCGAGAGTTATTCCATGGTTTGCCAAAGAATGTGACATAGATCATCTGGGCCTTAGGCTTTAGATGTTTCATTACTACTGTTCTGATTGCTCAGGTTAGATCATATCATTATTCCTTATTTGCACTGATTGAGAGGTGGATGGACACCACTCACACCTTTCATACCCCTATAGGTGAGTTGATGATAACACCTATGAGTTTCTCCGCTATTACTGGTATCGCATTTAGAGGGACTCTTGTACCCTTTGACATCAACTACTGCAACCTTCCTGAGGGGTGTAGGAATTAACTTATGTGTGATTTGATTGGATTTGTCCCGTGGAAGAACTGTAAGAACATAGTTCTTTCCTCTCTGGTTGAGGGCTTCAGATGTCTACCCACTACTACTCCTCGCCAGATTGGTCAGCTTGATTAGGGGTCTGTAGCACTTGCTTATCTCTACTACAGACTCGACACTATTTATAGAGGTGCAGTGACCATGTGTGGATTTTGGCATGCATTACATGTATGTTCTTATTTGCCTTTAATTTTGCATATTTCCTAATCCCTCTTCTGATTTTACCAACTCCTTTTCTTTCTCATATATGGAGTATTAAGATTGGGCTGGTTCAAGGTTTTGGTTAGCTTGGATAGGAGTCTACCTTTAATGTAGAGATAGGGTTCATCTCACCTTGCCAGTATTAGGAACACACTTCAAACATACCGTGAGCATCTGAATGCTCTAGAATGGAACCTGGTAAGAAAAATAATAAAATCATTAGTATTAGTTAGTGAAACTTAATTTAGCTAATGAAAATAAAAATTTGTAGGTTGATCCTAGTTGGTTGGAAGGTGCTGATGATTTCCAACAATATGACTTTATGGCTGGTGCAGCAAGGCTAGACACAATGAGGATTCTACTTCCTAGATATGGTTACAAGATGTGGTATCTTAGAGAAAGAGTATATCACTGGTTTACAAGACCTACTAGGCAACGTGTCCCTTTTGATATTCCTACTTCTATGCTATGGAGTTTTGATCTTGCTAGATCAGAGCTGAGGGAGGCGCTGCAGGGGCATGATGCTTTAACTTTGCTTGAGCGATCCCGCCATTATCGACAATATATTCAGGAGAACCTTTTAAAGCAGATTCCCATTGGTGATGTTGAGGTATCTCCTAATGATTTCAATTATCTTTCTGGAATTTATGAATAACCCCTTTTTTTTTGTTCGAGGAAGTCCGTTCTCCTACTGTTGAAGCGGAGTAGGTAGAGATGAGACCAGCCCTGAGACTGAGAGGTTTGAGTCTAGGCCTAGTCCACAGCATATTGGGACTAGCCATGATGGGGCCTTTATTAGTGCTATGCTTGGTAATGTCTCTCTTCCAGACAAGTCTATGTTCTATTGGGATCCCACTGTTCAGGCTCCAGTTAAGTAGCAGATGCAGTTTGGTAATGCTCAACTTCCTAGCTTTTGTCCACCAGATGCTTCTCATGTGAGTTTGTTTGATTTATTTATTATATGTATCTGTACACTTGACATTGATATTAGTAAAAATTTTAAAAAATAGGTTCCCCAAACATAGGCAGAGTATTTATACGGACTTGCCTCGTCTCAGAGATTATTCATGATGCAGGTTATAGACAGTTGGCGGGTAAGTGTCTACATTGAAAAAATGCAAAATGTATGCTTTGCTATGCATGAAATGCATATGATACGATGTTTTCTGTGTATGCAGAGCTATTCCAGCTGTTTAGAGCGGGAGAACGAGATACTTCATCATCAACTTGCAGACTTGGGCTTTGATCCATACAGTGCTGGGACTTCATCTGCTAGACCTTCAGACACTTATCCTCATGATGACCCTACCAGAGGATGGAGCCCATGGCTTGATACCAGAGCTCGAGATGAGTGATTTAGAGTTTTTGTATTCCTGACTTTCTGCATTTCTATATCTAATATGTTCTCTATTATACTGCTATTTTTATTCCTGCACTGTCTTGAACATTATTAGATAGAACTAAAATAGTGTTTGCATTTTAACAGATTTTTTTCTTTCCTTTTTTTTATCCTTAATAAATAACTAATTAAAAAAGATAGTTAATGAACATTATCCTTTTTAATTAATTATCCATTTATCTTAATCCTTTACCAAGATGGATAATATTGGATAGATAAATAATTAGAAGAATGGATTATGTTCCTAATTATCTATTTATCCCAATCCTTCTTAGATTTTATCACCTTATCCACATCTTTCTTTGCTAGCAGAATCCTTTTCCCATATAAACTCATCTTCTTTCCCTATATAAGACCATACAAGGGGCATTCTCCTTCATTCTGTACACCCTTATCATGACTCAAGCATCTCTCCAAACAATGAAGAAATTTCTTAAAAGTCTCAATGGCAATGATTGGAATAAGCTTTAACCTTTCCACATCAAATCTCTGAAATCTCTTCAGCACCTGACTATCGATAACAATCTCCTACATGCTGCTACTACCTTATGGGATATGAAGGACCATGTACTTAGGTTTAATGAGCAAGAGCTTTGTCCAATGATTGAAGAGTTTGCTACTATCCTAGGATGCACATTAGACTTGACTGCTATGATAGCCCTTCCTGATTTGGAGATACAGTTTCCTGACAGATTGGTTATGTTCTTTGATTTGCCTACAGATGATATTTATATGTATGCGTATAACCTTGGCACCATCAATCTTTCTTCTCTGATCATCGTCTGTGGGACTCAGGACAAGAACACTGCTTCTTGGATTGGAACAGTTGCTTTCTACTTATATGCTCAATTTTTGCTAGTTTCTCTTCATGGTCATGTCGATACACACATTATCAGTATTTTGGAACAGGTGGAGCTTGGAGCTAACCCTATGCTAGTTATCCTTGCTGAGACCATCATTGGGCCAGACAGTTTTAAGACTCATAACCATTTTTTAAGCAATTTTACTTATTTTATTTTGCCTTAATTTTTACCGAAGCCGCCCTTTTAGGTTTTCAGCTTAGCAAGCTTGCCCTAACTTTTGCCTAAGCTGCCCTTTCATGTTTTTCAACTTAGTAAGCTTGCCCTAATTTTTGCCTAAGCTGCCCTTTTGGGTTTTCAACTCAGTGGGCTTTTATTTTATTATTCTTATACCTTTTTTTTAGATTTGGTTATAGGAAAAGTTGAGCTTCCTTAATATACCCCTCAATCCTTTGACTTATCAACCTCATCAGCTATAATCTCGTTACTTAAAAATGAAGGACAAATGTTTTATGGACCAATGGGTTGACTAGTTAAAGAAGATTTCAAATGCTGAGATCACATAGGTCTGCCCTTGGTGGAGATTGAAGTTCATGACTATAGAGCTATATGATCACTATATTCCTATTCTAAGGTTGTGCTTCTCTACCTTTTTTACCCCTTTATGCCTTTGCTATCAGTATGGTCACCCTCAGTTCATTGTTACTGTTCTGGCTGACTTTGAAGGCTTTCCTCTGAGAAAAAATTCTCTAGTTAAGATTAGGAGCTTATGGCCTTATAGAGCTCTTGAATGGAACATACACTTGGATGCTGATGTTACTATTGATGATGATTACAAAACTTAGGTTGTTATCCAAAAGACAGAACCACCAGGATTTGCTAAGTACAAGAGAACTCAAGCTTTGTATGATGAGTCACAAAGGAAGAAACAAAGACATCACTAGATAGAATAGTCTCATAGAGCTAGTCTTGGGCTTTCTTATGTTTTCTTTTCAAGTACCTATGTTTTATGATAAAGAAGGACATGCAAAGTTTAACAAAACTTCAATTTCATTTTCATTTTCATTCATTAATTAGGGGAAAAATGCGTACATTTAATACATCACATAACATGACTCCTGTTATCAGCTAGTCCTCACGGATTTTCTAATTGAATATTTTTTGCTCACCTTTTATTTCCCTAATTTTTACCTAACTAGCCCTTTACAAGTTTTTTAATCAGCGGGACCATTCCCTTTATTTATTTCTTTATTTCCCTAACTTTTTCCTGTCAACCATTTGAGGGTTTTCTAAACAGCAGGAATGTCCTAACTTTTGCCTGACTAGCCTTCTTAGGTTTTCTAGCCAATGGACTTTGTTTTCTTTATTATACTTTTATTCATATATTTTTTTACAGGTAGTACTTCTTGAGGCAATCCAGATTAACAAGTTCCATGAACTCATTCCTTTCAAGATCTAATATCTTAGCTGCTCCTTTAGGTAAGACCAATTTGACCAAGTACGGTCCTTCCCAATTCAATCTAAATGTACCTCTTGGATCAAACACCATGGCTCTAGACTACTTCAGCACCATATCTCCAGCTTTGATCTTCCCAGGCTTAACCTTCTTGTTGAATGCCCTTGTTATCCTTCTATGATATATCTGAGTGTGGAATAAAGCATCCATCCTTTTCTTATCTAGAGATACAAGATGATCATATCTCCTCTACGCCCATTCATTCTTAATTAGTTTAGCTTCAATGACTACTCTTAAGGACTTAATCTTGGTTTCTATGGGCAAAATTGCCTTACAACCATACTAATGAGAATGATGTTTGGCATGTTGCAGTTCTAGCTATAGTCCTATATCCCTATAAGGTAAAAGGAAGATATTCAGACTAATCCTTATAACTTTTAACCATCTTAGAAAGGATTTTCTTGACATTTTTATTAGCCACTTCCACTGCTCCATTAGCTTGAGGGCGATAAGGTGAAGATTTATGGTGCTCAATCCATTACTTTTGTAACAACTCCACTATTTTTGCTTGAAAATTGAACCCCATTATCTATCATAATATGATGTGGAACCCTATATCTATAGATAAGGCTCTTCTCGATGAATCGTGCCATCTGTTTTGATTTAAGAGTGTTGAAAGATTCTGCCTCTACCCATCTCGAGAAGTAATCGATTGCCACCACTATGTTTCTATGCCCATTTGATGCTGTCGATCTTATTTCTCCTATGATATCAATTCCCCATGCTGAAATTGGAGGATCTGACATTGATGACATTGTCTTACTGTCCTGATACAATCTTTTTTCATGGTCATCCAATAGTATCCTTGTATGATTATTTTCTTGGCTAGTATTATCCCATTCATATAAGAATCACATATTCTTACATGAATTTCTTTCATCACCTCCTCAGCTTCATCTTTCTTGAGACATTTGAGCTGCATCCCATTCGGCATTCTTTTGTATAATACTTGATCATGACTTGCATAGTTACATGCAAGAACACGAAGAGCATATCTTTCCTTTGAGGCTGCTTCATCTGGATAAATTCCTTATTCAATGAATCTCTGGACATCATAAAACCAAGGCTTTTCTTCAGGCCCTATTTGAACATTCATAATCTACTCACCCTTATAACATGGTGCACTACACTTTATGATCACTAAAGGTTTCATGGCCAACCCAATTGCACTATCCCATATTAAAAAGAGTGTTGCCAATGCATCCGCCATCTGATTATCATCTCTGGATAGATGGATAAAGAGACATTTGGTGAAATTCTCCCTTAAGGCTTTCAAATAGCAGATATAAGGCTTCAGCTTTTCCTCTTTTACTTCCTATTCTTCATTAGCTTGACTGATGAATAACATTGAATCCCCATAAACTAACAAATCTTTTGCTACAGTTGCCATAATTGCCTCAACTCCATAGATACATGCTTTGTACTTGGCCATGTTGTTTGTGACCTTAAAATCCAGTTTCTTTGCCATTGGTATGATTTCTCCTTCTGGTGTAACAAGAATCACTCCCAATCTAGCTCCTTTATTGTTTACAGCTCCATCGAAGTAAATTTTCCACTCTCAGTGCTCTACAACTACTAAGTTCTCATCTGGAAACTCCAAATCCCACTACTCTTCACCTTCAATTGCATTTTGAGCTAAGAATTCTACTACTGCTCTTCCTTTGATTACCTTTGTAGTAATGTACTCTATATCAAATTTAGTTAAGAGTACTAACCATCGAGACATTTTTCTAGTTAGAGTTGATGCTTAAAATATATACCTTAGAGGGTTTATTCTTGAAATAGCTTGAACCACATAAGATTGAAAATAATGCTTCAATTTCCTTATAGCCCAAATCATAATCAAATATGTCTTTTCTACTAAATCATATTTGTCCTCATACGACAAAAACTTCTTGCTCAGGTAGTACACTATGTGCTCTATTCCATCTGACCCTTATTGTGCTAACATTGCCCCTATTGCATCCTCTTCTAAAGCTAAGTATAAAACTAATGGCTTACCCTATCTAGGTGGTTTTAGAACAGGTGGATTAACAAGATACTCCTTGATCTTATCAAAAGCTTTCTGAAAATCATCATTCCACTTATCCAGCTGATCTTTTGTTAAAAGCTTAAAGATAGGGTCACAAATATTAATGAATTTTTCAATAAACCTACTAATATACTGCAACCTGGCAAGGAATCCTCTTACTTTTTTCTCTGTCTTTAGTGCCAATGTTTCCTAGATAGCTTTCACTTTATCTAGATCCACTTTAATTCCTCAGCTGCTCACTATATGCCCTAATAGCTTCCCTAAGGTAACTCCAAAAATGCACTTCTTTAGGTTGAGTCTCAAGTTGTACCTCTCAAATCGAGCCAAGAACTTGTCTAGGGCTTCAAAGTGTCCTCCTCTTGTCTTTGATTTGACCATCATGTCATCCACATACACTTCAACCTCTTTATGCATCATATCATGGAAAAGTGCAGTAGCGACTCTTTGATAAGTTGCACCTGCATTCTTTAGTCCGAAAGGCATCACCTTATAACAATAGGTCCCCCATTCTATGATGAAAGCTAACTTAATCTTGTCCATGACTGCCATCATTATCTGGTTATACTAAGAAAGTTTGTCCATAAAAGAATACATTGTACTTGCTGCAGCGCTATCCACTATTACATTAATGTGAGGTAATAGGAAGTCATCTTTTGGATAGGCTTTGTTCATATCCCTAAAATCTACACACATCCATACTTTGCCATCTTTCTTAAGAATATGTACTATATTTGCTAGCCATTGAAGGTAGTCTACTACTTCTAGGAAGTTAGCCTATATTTGCTTGGCAATTTCCTCCCTTATCTTTTTTGTCCATTATGGTCTTAATCTCTGTAATTTTTGTTTAACCAGCTTGGTTTTTAGATGAGTTGGAATGTGATGCTCTGTTATTCCCCTATCCAGACCTAGCATGTCTTCATAAGTTCAAGCAAACACTACCTTTCTTTTTGTTAATATTCTCTTAAAAATTTTCCTCTCTTCAGGAGTTACATCATGTAAGATAAAAATGTTCTTTGGATTATCATTTGTGCCCATGTTAAATGAATCAAATTGAATTGAATTAATGTCAAAAATGCATGAGTGATCTAGATTATAATGCATAGAACTATCAGGATGCACATCACACAAGTAAGCAAAACCAGAATTCATATCATTGACCTTAGGAAAAATAACATCCTCATCCACATAAAGATCAGACGTTATTACATCAGTTTCTTCATAAAAAAACATCAATAAAACTATCACTAATGATAGTAGCTAAGTCCTGGGGTGGTTCCTCCTCAGGTGGTAGACATAGCAGCTCCTCGACAGCATCATCACCCATCCTTTCAGTTACTTGCTTTATGACTTCCTCTTTGTTGCTGGCTACTAGGTTCTTCACAATCTACTCCTTGAAGATCTCAAACCTAGGGACATCCTTTCCATCTATGTTAACAGATTCTTTGGTGCTCATATAATACTTGCCTTCCCCTAGCTTGATGAAGTTCTTGCTTAGTGGTCCAATTCTTCCCAAGGGCTTATTTCTTTTTGCTTTCTCCTTGTTCTTTGCTCTTCCACTAGCTGGCCTACCTCAGTATATCCCAAACCCTTTGTATGGTCCTGGGCCTTAATGTTTAGGGGCCTAGGACTTCTTTATTCATTCTTTCCAAGCCCTTGTCTAGGTTGATAATTCATGCTTTCCATCATTTTTGCAACCCTAGGATCCGTCTCGTCAAATATTCTAGCAACTTGGAAACTAGGTGGAACACACACTTGCTTCTATTTATCAAGTATAGTTACCACAACTGCAATGGTTCCAGCTTCTATTATTACGACATCTCCTTTATATGGGAATTTTATTTTTTAGTGCACAGTCAAACGTACTCCTCCTAGGACATGAAACCACGGCCTTCCCAATAGTAGGGCATAGGTAATAGTGATGTCCAATATAGTAAATTCAATAATTGACTCTACAGGCCTTGTTTTGACTAAAGCCTAAAATGTTCCCTCCAGATTTTTGGCACTGTCATCATAAGCTCTGATTATGAGGTTTGAAATCGTCAAGTCATCTACTTTTAGGCCCATATTAGGTAGGATCTTTAGCGGGCATACATTTATAACTGAACTATCATCCACCATTACAAAGTTGGTTCTCTTCCTTTTTACTTCAGCTGGGATAAATAATGCCTTGTTATGGTTTCTTCCTTCTAAAGGCAATTCATCATCTAAGAATGATATCAGCCCATGTTTCTTTTCTGTTACCTTTGTTGCTATAACCTCAGGCGTAGCTGCTATTTCAATGCTCATATTCAATAAAGCTTTAACCAAAGCCCTTATGTGACTACCCGAATGCATCAGTAATTCCCAGATGCTCACATTCACTTTAGCCTTCTTGAGTTGTTCCAGGATCAAGTCTTCTTTCTGTCCTTCCTCTACTTCTGTGTCTTTTATTTCTTCTGTTTATATTACTCTTTCTATTTTCTTTTTTGCTGCTTTATAATTCTTCCCACTTCTAGTGACATGATTCACTTTAGGATCATCACTTCAGACATCAAAACTGCTTGGGCTTTCTTCATCAGAGTCATATTAGATGTCAATAATTCCAATGATTTAGTCTCTTTTCCCATCTTTCCACACTTCCATTGTGCATGTTTCCTTCCCTTTCAGATCTCCCATATTAAGCTTGCCTAAGTGTTGATTCAACAAATCTTCAACTCCTTCTTAAGACTTTTCAGGGGCTAAAGGGTTATTCTCAAATTTGTCACCCCACCCTATAGGCACAATCGATTCAATGGGGATGTCAACGAAAGTGGGCTTAGAATAGAATACTCTGTAATCAAACTTGCTAGAAGGTTGTCCCAATAGATCTTCAACTCCTCTTAGTGGTTGCTCAAGAATTTCAGGCTCTTCTTTTTCTAACTTATCATCAAATTCATCTCCCCAACCTGAGGGCTTAATTGATTCAATAGGGATATCAACAAAGAGTGGCTTGTAATTAAACACTTTGTAATCAAATTTTCTAGAGGGTTCTCCCAGCAAATCCTCCACTCTTCTAGGGGCCTTAGGAGATTTCTCAATGTTTGCAGGGTTTAGATTCTTAAGGGAGTTTAGTACTTCTTCTTCGCTAACTCCTGAGTTGATTATCATAGTGGCTGGTGGTGGAACATTTCGATAGTCTGGGAAAGGGTTGCTTTTAGTATTTATGTTGGAATTGGATTTCTCAAGGTCGGTGATTTTTCCAAACTCTATCAGGTTTTGGATTTCATGTTTTAGGTGAATGCAGGTATCTGTGGAATGGCCAGCTACACGATGAAACTTGTAGTGACTGTTTGGATTATAGCCAGGGACATTTGCATTTAGGGGTTTGGAAAAGGTCGAGGATCTGAGCATGCCTTTTTGGACTAGCCTCTCTAGGACTTTAGAGAGTGGTTGGTTGAAGTTAAAAAATCTCCTGGGTGGCTGAACTGCATGCACCTCTATAGCTCAGCTAGTACTTCCTTGTTATATGCCCCTAATTGAGTAGTTTCGAGTTCCCATGCCTCTAGCAGTTTTCTTTTTCTTACTCTCAATTTCCTCAGCTTGTAACCCATCATCATACAAATCCATAAAGGTTTTGGAATTCATCATCTGTAGCCTCTCGACCAAATTAGGTGACACATTATGAACTATCATTCTAACTTGATCCTTCTCAATAAGCTTGTTTTTCATCATCCCTGCTTTATTCATGAAATGAGTTAAGAAATCAAAAAAAAAAAAACTCATTTGATTTCTGTTTAGCTAACTCTAAATCCTTGATGGATACCTCAAATCTGGTATTGTAATCATATTATTTCAAAAAATCATTACACAATTCTTTCCAGTAAGCTCCAATAGACTTTTCTAACCCATGGTACCAGTTCATAGACATTCCTTCTAGAGACAACACAAACAACCTAGTGACTACCGCTAGCAGTGCTTTTGTAGTGCTCATAGTTGTAGTGTATTAACTCAGTGAATTCTAAGGTCTCCTCTCCCATCAAATTTCTATAGCTGAGGCATTTTGAACTTGTTAGGCAGCTTGTCACCCTTCATTTGCAGCATATCATCAAAGTCAAATGAATACTTCATGCCTTGTCCTCTAATTAGTTCTTCCATCTTGGACATTTTCTGGGTCAGTGCTTGCATATGCTTGGACTTAATGTTTTGAACCAATTCAAGTGATTCTCTCTTAGCTTTCTCTATCAAATAGTTCTTAACATCTTCTTCCTTTACCTCGACAGCAGGTGAATTCTTAGCAATAGGTTGCTCCCTAATATTATTGGCAACGGGCGAAGCATCTGCAGCAGCAGGTGGAATAACAGCAATAGGCAGTTGTTCAAGTGCAGGGGGAGGTACAACAACATCAACAGGTTGCATTAGTCCAGATAAAGCATGTCTTAGTTCATCCTGCATCATATCCCTTATGTCATCCATCAAAGCCCCCTTAATGTCTTCCATGGTCCAGTTCCCTCTTTGTTATTGTTCCATTTCTGTATGCTCAGTTGGAGTTGGTTTAGCTTCCAAATAGAGTAGGTTGATAGGACTCCCCTCTAGTCTCTTCAGTCTGTAAAGAACACTTTAAGCTATGGACTTCGGACTTAAATCAACTATGCTCAATCTACCACCTCTTCGTCCCCAAACACGAGAAGACCCAAATGAATCTATGATGGCTACAAAACAAGGTATTAGTATGATGCATGGACTATATGTTTGCATGTATGCATGATGCATATGTTTATGCAACAAGTAGCAAGCAAGCACTTGGCAAGTAATAAGTATCAGGGAACATTCAACAGGCAACATGCAAGCATAAGCCTTCCAACCTTATTCGTCTAAGACACATATTTAATGGCGAGTTTTCCTAGGATTTTTTATCTTGGCCTTCATATCAACAGGGGATATTAAGAGCCAACGCACATGCCAAATCTCTCTTTAAAACAAAAAGCCTAGAAACATCATTTCTAAATATAAAGGTCTAGCCTAATCTTTATTAGCCTAAATGAGCTTTAAAGGTATAGGCTTAGGCTTTTATAAATAGAAATACCTCATGGCAATTCAAACAAACAAACTTTAGGTAAAAATGCTAGGGGAAGTAACTAGGCCATTATATATGGTTAGGGTCTGGTGAAAAGTTAAGGCTCTTTTAGCAAGATGCTCTCCATTATGGACTTTGAGTTACAGGCCAAGGTCAAAGGGGCCTAGCATCCTTTACCAACTTGAGAGAAGATTACCCCCCTTAAGGAGTTGGGTTACAGACTCTAGTTAGATGAGCCCGATAATCTCTCTTGAACTGAGTTAAGGCTAAAAGTGATGGTTAGTCAATCTACAACTCCATGAAGCTAGTGGAATCATGGAATCATAAACCAACGCCATTGGTTTAGTAGGGACATGCAGAATAAATGCAAGAATGAAATAATAATTGATAAAATAACTCTAAAGAACACAAGTAGAATTAGTATCTCTTATCCCCAGTGGAGTCGCCACTGTAGACGACGGGGCTTAGAGCACATCCAAGATTTTAGCAACCGCAACACTGTTTGAGCTTAGGGCTCTATAGAACACACTAACCATTGTCACAAAGACATAGTATGGAGATGAGGAGTCATCACCCAAGGTAATAATTGGGACAAATTGAAAAGGTGGTACTCGATTCCCTAAAAGAAAGCTAGCACCATAACCAAGAGATTTTGGATATGAAATGCTAACTTTTCTTAATCTCGTGTTCATTTAGAATAATTTTATAAATGATTATTTCATCCTCTAATTACATGCAATTTTATTAAACCCTATTTGACATCCATCTAACCCTAGGCATCTAGTTAATAAAATTACACATAAAAAATGCACTCAATATCGCATTGTCCCTAAGTCTAAACTATGTTAATTTTATTAAAAAGTTAGCTAGATTTACATTTTATTTACAAGTGAGAAATGGACTAAGGGTGGGCCTACATTTTTATTAATTAGTGAGCCTAGATCTATTTATTTTAGTCTGTCTAAGAAATGGACTTAAGTCTATTCAATTTTTAAAGGAAAGTCAAATTAGTGGGCCTAAGTCTGAATTGATTTTATTTTAAGTGAAATGTGGGCCTAGGTCCATTTATTTTAAAAGAACTGAAATTAAGTGGGTTGAGCTAAGTCTAAACAAGTTTTTATTAATTAAGGGGGCCTAAAATCTAATTAACCTAATAGGCCTAAATTAATTTTAATTATTTAAAGTCCTAAACCATTTTTAAGCCTATTTAAAGTGAGTTGGACCTAAAAGTGGGCTTAGGGCCCAAAGTAATATAAAAAGCCCAAAAACATAAAAAAAATATAAAAAACATAGCAAAATCAAATCAAAACACATTCACATATGATTTCTAAAAAACATAATTTAATTACATACAAACCCTAATTAACTAAAGCCACCATTAATTTTATAAAAGACTACCTAGTGAACCTAGTTTTACTAATTAATTTTAAAGTGCAGAAAATTAAATATTTCACTATTCCTACTACTGGGGCTATTACAAACTATGTACAAAATCTAAAATTAAACAATTATACACCTATAAATAAATCAAAACTAAACAAGATATCAAAATGCAAAATAAAGATAAAAAAAATCCTAAGTTCTACTCGAAAATAACACAATTTCTTCTATGGCATTCCATGGACCTTTTGTTCGTCAAAACACAGACAATATCCTCCTCAATCCACATGCAGACATCAAAACAAAACACAAAAGTAATCAGATTAGTAGTGAAATTGAGTAATCAAAACAATAACAAAAAATAAAAGAAAAATCATAAAAAGAAAATTATATAAAAGAATAAAAAAATGAAATAGAAAATAACATTAGTGATTTAGATGTTGTACAAATACCCTTTTTAGCCCCTCAAACTAGGATTTTCACCATTGAAATTGAGTTGTTGTTGATTTTTGACTCAGATTAAAAAAATGTTGAATCATTCTTGTTGAAAGAAACTTATAAAAAAGAGCTTTGACAAAAAAATGGAATTTTTTTGTACACTAGGTGTTTCCAGTGGCGTCTAAGTTTTTTTAGGGTTTATGTGTGAGTCTCTACTTTTTTCCTTTTGTGTGAGTCTCTGCCAAAAAAAAAATCCCCCCGTTCGTACACATGCAGACTCTGCTTTTAAATACAGAGTCTGCACGTACTGGCTTCCTCCTTTAGAGGAATAGACTTATCTCCTCTATAAGGATTTAATTTTTGAAAGTTATGTTTTGAATGCATCAAAAATATTTTTCAGATAAAACTAATAATAAAAATTCAATTTTTAACCAATCAAAACACTGAAAAATTGACAAAAAATAAGAAAAAATACGCACAAAATTTGAAATACGGGACTTTTATGCGTCGACATTTCAAATGCCGTATCCTAATTTTAATTTTTTTACTTTTAAATACCAAAAGACCCCTGAAAATTTGACTTATTTGCAATCAAATCCTAAAAAACATTGCAATTTAGCCCTTAAAGTCCAGAAAATTGACAACCAAGTTCAATTTTTGAATGAATTTCATCATAGGGGCTTACGTTGCAATTGTGCACAATTGCATCCTGAAATTAGGTGTTGACAACATCGCTCTAAACTCATAATGGCCATATCTAGTATGAAATGCCATTTTAAAAATGTTGGCTTCTCTGATTTGTAATTGCCTATAATCAATACATAGTCTAAGTGTGCCATCCTTCTTCTTCACAAACAATACTGGTGCACCCCAAGGAGAAATGCTAGGTCATATGAAACCTTTATCCAACAACTATTGCAACTGCACCTTTAACTCTTTTAATTCGGCAGGAGCTATCCTATAAGGTGGCATAAAGATAAAAGCCATGCTTAGAACCACATCAATATAAAATTCTATCTCCCTGTGAGGTTATAAACCCGGTAATTCATTAAGAAAGACATCAAGAAATTCACATGCTATAGGAACATCTAAGATAGATGTTTGTTCTACTGTTGAATCCTTGACTAATGCCAAGTATCCTTGACACCCTTTTCTCAGCATCTTTATTATCGTAATAGCAGAGATAGGAATTTGAGGTGCAGAACTCTTATCACCCATGAACTTGAATTCCTCTTCACACAAAATTCTAAAAATCACCTCTTTGTTGTGACAATCCCTAATGGCATAATGCTAAGACAACAAATCCATTCCTAAAATTACATTAAAGTCCATCACATCCAGTAACACCAAGTCTATTGGAACATCTCTACCTTCTACCATATCCTAAACTCTGACCACTACTCCTATCGGTAGCACCAAAACCAAATCTGATAGGTCTGTGGTCTTTACTATGGCAACATTTGCTACTCCTGTGAATCCTGTGCTGAGGTCTCTAGCCCTACTGAATAAATTCTCTAGGCTGACTACTAGAGCCTATCTAAAATGTCGTACATGGAGTACCTTGATGTCCTCCTACTTTGGCACCTCCAATAGGGTAATAGTTAGGCATAACTCCCTGGCAAATGAGCCTAAGCTCAATCTGCTTGGCTAACTCAATCATTGACTCAAGAGTTAGGCCTACAGTAGGCATCCTAGCAAATAAAAAACCCAAACTGGTTATATAAGTGGTGAAGTGAAGTACTGGTCCCTCATTATATCATCAACAAATTTGGAAAATTTAAGAAACTCTCTAGTGTACTTCTTTACTAACTTATCACCTTTAGAAATATTGGTCAACTAGAGTCTGTAACTCATCCTCATCAGTTTTAGGTAGAATAATCTCATAAACTACTCTTTGAATTGAGCCTAAGTGAGCATAGTCATATAGGGCATAATCACTTGAATAAACTAGTTTAACACTAGCCCCTCAACTGATAACTCAACAATGAGTAACCTCTAATACTTAGTGTGCATAGTTTGAGTCCTCAACTTAATCGCTTAAAGAAAATCTAGCAGGTCTAAAGTCCCATCAAAAGAATTCTTGTCGACTCTAGTATAAAATAATACTACCTCTGGGTCTAACATACCTTGAATTCCATGCAGAAATAAAGGTTGTATTGGCAGTACAACCTAAGGCATAGCTATTGCACCCTACTAAACTCCTAGTGCATAGGCAGCATCATTATAATCCTGATCTGTATGCTCCTCATCCTATTATTCTCACTATCTATAACAATTTGCTTCTCCTCTAGGTCTACATCTACCTTTACCCTTACATGTAGCTGATGACATAGAGAGTAGAATGTCTTCCTAGTAGGACTCTCAGTCACCGACCTCATCGAATAGTAGAGCAATTCGCACTCTCTTCATTCTAAAAGAAAAGAAAATAAAATACATAGTTCAGACAATAACAGTTATGTGGAAATATAAAACTAACAAAGACTATTGAAAGACATAATCTAACCTAATTACTACAATAATTTCAAAGAAAACTCAAACTCTACCAACCTAGGTCACAGAATACTAAACTTAGGTTCTAATACCAAATTTGTCACAACCTAAACCCAGCAGTCATGACTGACGCTAAGGAACAAGAATTCACATGAATTTAAAACTTATAGCAAGCCTAAAACACTAGTTCACACCAAACACAATCATAAATATACTAAATAATTAAAAATTTTTAAAGCATAAGAAGTGGTGTGGCCACGGGAGCTCAGTTGACCTTTCAAAGTCTTGGGGCCAATCATGCCAGTAGGGGAATTGTGGTAGCTCAGTTGACCTTTCAAAGTCTTGGGGCCACTAGGTAGTACATTCTATGGCTATCTTCCAAAACATTATATCAAATATAAAATGTTAAAATCATCTTAAAATATATATAATATCTAATAATCACAATTAATATTCACCTTTATATATATGAAAACATATATATAATAATAATAACAATTAACATTTAATGCAATATAGCATAATGAAATTTATATTTAATCAAAATATGGATGCCAATAATGTTTTCTATATGCAATACATATATATAATAATAACTCATAGGTAGGATGTGCACCTCGATACTGACTTGATTGGCTATGACCTAAAGGCCTTACACTCAATGCGGCTATAGGAAAATAATAAAAATAATTAGGATTAAAAATCCTAACCTTAAACATTCTAAATATCTAAGGAAAAATTCAATCTAAGACATAACTTTAATAAAACTCAAAACAAACTTGATGTCAGGTTTTATGAGAAATATACTTTAGCAGATTGTCCTCTATAAAATGAATATTTCTCTACTAAAAGTAAAGTCATTCATGCACAAAACTACACTTCAATACTACCCACAACTCCACATCTCGGGTTGGGCCTCCGAACTACACATTATATCTAACCGAGACCTAATACAATAACACATATAAAAATAATATAATTTTTTCTCAAATCCTGATATATTATAAAAATTTCGTTTACTACCAAAATTTAATTTATTTATATAATAAAAATATAAAAGGATTTATTTCCAAATAAAAAAATTCTTATTTATAAATAAAATATCACTAATGGAGATCAAATTTTCATTTTCACAACCAAATTAACATTAAGTATACATAACCATTAAAATCACTCAATTATATCATAAAAGCAATAAAAGACTCATTTAACCTTAAAAATAATAAATAAATTTATTATTTATTTATTTTCCCTAAAATTACTACTAAGTAACCAATAATTAAAAATTAATTATAAAACATATTTTTCATACTTTTATTATTTAATAACAATTTTAAAAAAAATAAATAACAATAATTTAATTAAAAACTAAAAAATTTACTAATTTCTAATAATTTTTTCAAAAATACATATTTAAACATAACATTTAAAAATTCATAACTTCAATTTTATAAAGCATTTCATAAAACTTCCTTAACAAAGTTTACTCTACATAATTAATAGAATTTGTTAAAATTATAAAAATTTCCCAAGCTTGAAACAATAATGTGAATAGTAACTGAATGCTCGAAAAATTCCAAAAATATGAAAAAAATAAAAATCGTATTTAGTAAGATCTCAATCTCAATGTCATTTTATATAACTATAACACAACCCAATTTAACTGAATTCAAACTCAATTTCAATAAATTAAACATAAAGCCTTAAAATCAAATTACCCAAAATTAATGTTGTTCATGGTGTTACTCTGTTAAATAGACTTAGGGGAAATAAAACCTAGTAAGAGAGGATTCAAATGACATCAGTGGCACGTCCAGGGGTGGTTAGAGTCAACACCAATGAGCTCTTTCCCAATCTGGCAAAGAAGAGGAAAACCGAGAAGGAAAGAGAAAGGAGGAGAAAAGAGGAGGGAGAGGAAGCTGAGCAGCAACATGGGCTGTTTAACAATAATTCCATAAAAATAATACTTAACACTTTAAGATTGATATTTAATTTAATAATTAAAAATACGGGTCATTACATTTCCTTTCACTTTTTTTTTTAATTTCTTTTTTCTTTCTTTTTTATTTTTATTTTCTCCTTATTATTATTATTATTATTATTATTATTATTATTATTATTATTATTATTATTATTATTATGTTAAGACCTGTATTTTTATTTATTAATATAAATTGTGGATTATAAAGTTTTAATTATTGTTTTATTAAATTAGAGTTAAATGAGTATTTTAATAAATTTTATTAATTATTAAGGGTATTTTTTATTTATTGTGTGTGTATATATATATATATACACACACATTTTTTTCTTTTCTCTTTCTTCCTTCCTTTTCTTTTCCCTTTTTCTTCTTCCTCCCAATCCAGTTGCTGCCATTGCCACCTTTGCACCAGCAGCCTCTATGGTGGATGTTGTAGCAACTCCTAGACATCACCAACAACCACCAATATCCAGCCGACCACCTCCCCTCCTCTTTTCATCACTTTCTTTACTTGGCCAAACAGAAAAGGGCCTCCGTTGCTAGCTCTAACATCACTTGGTGTCGCAGTAGGTCTTGTTCAACTTGTCTTCCTCCAGGTAGTGATAGCCCTCAATCAATTTTACCATATATCTTCGGCAACCACTACGATTTGAGGTAAATTGATTTTGGGTATTTTGGTTATTTTATTTAATTTTAGTTAGAATTAGGCTTGGTTGTAGTTATATAAATTGAAATTAGAGGTAAGATCATTCCATTTATAATTTCTGTAATTTTCTGAAAATTTTGGACTTTTCGGGTCTCGGGTTACTCTTTTGGTACTATTCCAACCAGAAAATATTTATATTTATATTAAATTTTATGAATTATGTAGATTAAACTTTAGGAAGGGAGTCTTATGAGATTGTTTGCGGAATTTAAGATATTAATTTTTAAAGACTATGTTTAAAAATGTATTTTTCGAAAAATATTAGAAATTAGTAATTATTTAATTTTAATAAAATTTATTGTTAGTTATTCTGTTTTAGACTAAATCTAAATAATAAAAGTATAAAATTAATTTTTATAATTAATTTCAAATTTTTAGTTAATTAGTAGTAATTTTGAAAAAATAAATGAATAGTAAATTTATTTATTATTTTTAAGCTTAAATGAGTAATTTATTGTTTTTATGATATACTTGAGTGATTTAAATAGTTATTTATAATTAATGCTAGTTTAGTTATAAAAGGGAAATTTGATTCCATTAACAAAATTTTATTTATAATCTAGAATTTTGCTAATTATTTAGAAATAAATTTCCTTTATATTTTTATTATATAAATAAATTAAATTGTATTGGTTAACTAAATTTTTATGATGTATTAGTGATTTGAGAAAATTATATTTGTTTTTATATATATTGTTGTGTTGGTTCTTGGTTGGGTATAAAGTGTAGTTTGGGAGACCAACCCGAGACGTTGAGTTGTAGAAGTTATAGAAGCGCTATTTTGTACAGGAACAAATCTACTTTTAGTAAAGAGATGACCATTTTATAAGGGAGACTTTGCCGAATTTTTGATAGATTTCTCAAAGAATGTGACTGTCACGACCCAAATCAAGATGTCATGACTAGCGCTATGGAACGAAAATTCTTTTGAATTTGAAACCCATAGCAAGCCTTAAAAATAAAAATGCATGAAATAAATAAATAAAAACAAGAATTAAAACTTTAGTTAATATGAAAATAAATCTTATATAATAACATAAAATATCTCGTACAAGATTCAAATACAACTCTGTGATAAAACAATACAACAACTACAATAACACTACTACTAAAGTTTCTAAAATAGAATAAAAGTTTAGATAATAAATTTACATAATCTAGCCGATGCTGAAGAAGACCAGCGAAGAGGTCTACTACTAAGGTTTAAAGTAGAATAATCTCCAGAAAAAAATATCAAGGGGGGATCAGACCTCACTAAGTGAATTATTATATTTTATATACATGCTACCTAAGTCATATACAATCAAGCATCAATATAAAATATTTATGTGTGTGTGTGTGTGTGTGTGTGTGTGTGTGTGTTTATATATATATACATGCAATTCATATAGATGTTGAAATCCACTTTGATAATAATAACAAATGCAAAAAAATATTTTTGGTTGAAGGATCAGAGCAAAACCCTAAATAGTCCACAACCTTGATCACAAAATCATTAGCCAACTAGCTTATCCAAAACTCTAAGTATTTGTTTACCTAACTCAAGGTAGTAGACCGGCCCAAGTACATTAGGTCAACCGAGGATCCACAATCTCACTATCATCATGACTGGCCCCGAGTACACTAAGTCAACTGAGGATCCACAACCTTCCTTTCCAATAACCAACATCTCGACAAACAAATATCATATTTTCAACCTAATTCTACCGTACTGTTGTGCAACAATCATAGCGTAACCCACTAGGTAGCACATTCTACTGCTATCATTCAAATAAATCTTATAATTATAAAAATAACAAAAATGCATAATGTAAATGTGATAGCATCCATTTATAGAGAAATATACCAATTATATACATAAAATATAACAAATGTATACTAAAAAAATACTAAATGTATACCAAATATATGCTAGGTATTTATATCATAAATATACAAAATATATACCGAAAATAAACCAACTATATACCAAAGATATATTAAAATATATTTCACATTTAAGGAAGTAAATCATTCTTAAATACATTATAAAAATTATGGATGCTAATTATTATGCATTCTACATGCAATGCATATATAAGATAATAACTCACAGTTTTGCACTCCTTTAAACAGACTCGACTGGCATAGTCCTATAGGTCTCATTCTCGGTGCAACTATTGAAAAATAAATAATGATAATAATATCAGAATAATTTATAACTTTATACTTCTAGAAATTCTAAAGAAAGACTCTACCTAAGACACGACTCAATTAAAAAAAAAAGCTCAGGATCGACCCGACTATCACATTTTATAAGAATTTTACTAAAAAATTGATAGAGATTCCTTTATAAAACTGATGTCTCCCTACTAAAAGTATAACCGATCCTATAAGCAAACACACTTCTAAAATACACAACTGCACAACTTCTTTGGTTGGGACCCCGAACTACATAACTCCCAACTGAGAATCATACTTAACATTAATAAATAATTAAAATATTAAATATTAAAATCACTAAAAATCCATAAAATCAATAAAATACCAAAAATACAATTTATTTAGATAACAAAAAAATTAAATATAATATTTTCACATTAACTAAATAAAATCTCAAATAAATTATATAATATTAATAAAAATCCAATTTTTCAAATACTTAACGTCAAATAGTAAAATTTATAATAAATTATATAAATTGTTTAAATATATAATAAAAATAGTTAAAGACTCATTTATTGACAAAAAATAATAAATAAAACTATTATTTGAATATGTTTCCAAAAATTATTATTAATTAGTTAAAAATAGTAAATAATTTGTAAAAATTATTTTAATACCATTTATTATTCTAAAATCACTAAAAACATATTAATTAACAATAATAGCAATTAAAACATAAAATTCACTAATTTATATAAATTTTTCCAAAAATTATTTTTTTACATACACTTTTAAAAATTCACAATAAATAATCGGGACAAAATTTCAATATAATTCCTTCATAAACTATACTCCAAATAATTCAAACAATTTATTAAAAATAAAAAGATTTTCTAATGAGGGTCACTAGAACAGTGACTTGCTGGAAAATTCAAACCCAAAAATCCAAATAATTCAAAAAAATTGACAAAAATTATATTTGTAAAGATTAAGCTACCATAAACAACATTTCTAAAGACACTTAGCCTAAAACAAAGGAAAGGAAGCTTAAAAAATAAAAACAAAAATTAACCTAAACAAAAATTTACAAATGGAGAGATATAAGCTCAAACCGAGTTTAGAAATGGCTTCCTTGGAGCTCAAGGAGTCCAAAGAACCCAAAAATGCAAGCAAAGGTAGTAAAAAAAAGCTACCGATGACCATGGAAGCTTCTCTACTGCTGCTATCATTATGCGTGCTTCAGCGTCAATCAGGCACTCTGTTGGTGGTGCGAGGAAGGAGAGAAGAGGGGAGGTGATGGTGGTAGGTGGTGGTGGCATTTGGTGGCTCTAGTGAGGTAAGGGTGGTGTATAGTGACCGAGAAAGACAGGGAAGAAGAAAAGAAACTGAGAAATAAAGAAGGGGAGAAGGAACCCAAAAAAAAAAATCCTGATTCTTATTATATATATATATATATATATATATAATAATAATAATAATAATCATAATAATAATAATAATAATAATAATAATAACAATAATACTAACAATAATCACGATAATAACATATAATAATAATAATAATAATAATAATAATAATAATAATAATAATAATAATAATAGCAATGATAATAACTTTAATGTTTTTAAATAATAAAACCTCTAAATAAATTATTTTATGAAAGAAAACATATTTAATATAAAATAATGAATTTTGATCACAAATAATGATAATATATAAATAATATTTAAAATATTATTAACACTACAAATCTCAAAATATACTTTAATAATTTAAAATAAAGGGACATTACAATCTTCCCTCCTTACAAAAATTTGTCCTCGAATTTCAAATTAAAGAACATAAAGCAAGAAATTCATCGACGAAAAAGGTAAGGATAGGCAACCCACATCTTAGCTTCAGTCTCCTAGTGTTCTCTTCTATATTATTGCTCCGCCACAACACTTTGGCCATTGGAATATGCTTGAATGCAACTAACAAACTTGATAGTCCACTATCATGACTGGCTCCTCCTCGTACATTAGGTCTTCATTCACTTCCACACTCTCAAGCTATAACATGTGTGAAGAATTTGAAATATACTTCCTCAGCATTGAGATATGGAACACTGGATGCACTTGAGATAAATTTGGAGGCAAAGCCAACCAATATGTAACCATGCCCACTCTTTCTGAAATCTTAAACGGTCCAATATATCTCGGTCCTAATTTCCCCTTCTTGCCAAATCTTATCACCCCTTCATTGGATACACCTTTAGATACATAAAATCTCTAACCTAAAATTCCACATCTTTTCACCTCGAATCTATATAGCATTTTTGTCTACTAGTTACGGTCTCTAATCTCTTTATGATCACAGTGACATTTTCTGCTGCATCCTAAACCATCTTAGGTCCAGTCAGTGCTCTCTTTAATCTCATCCCAACACAAAGGAGATCTACACTTCCTTCTATACAAAGCCTCATACAGTGCCATCTCAATACTACTATGGTAGTTGTTTAGGAGTTTTAACCATCTCCTCTGCCTCAAGTTCAGATCTCTCTATTAGAAAGTGTACTTCAAGCTCTTATGATCTATGAAGATCTTATAAGTCACTCAATACAAATAGTTTCTATAGATCTTGAGAGTAATTATCACTGTAGCCTCTCTAGGTCGTGAGTAGGATAATTCTATTCATGTTTCTTCAACTGCCTTAAAGCATGAGCTACTACCCTACCATTCTGCATCAACACATAACCTAGGCCAACTCTAGAGGCATCACAATATATGATGAACTTATCTACTCCATTTGGTAAAGCCAAAACTGGAGTTGTGGTTAACTTTTCCTTCAACAACTGGAAGCTATTCTCACAAGCATTAAACCATAAAAACTTTACATTCTTTTGAGTTAAGTGAGTCATAAGAGCTGTAATTCTAAAATAATCATGCACAAACCTCTTATAAATAACTAGCTAAACTTAGAAAACTATGAATCTCTATGACTATCATTGGTCTGTGCCACTCATACACTGCCTCTATCTTTTATGGATTAACCTTAATACCATCTTTACACATCACGTGCCCAAGGAATGCAACACTCTCCATCCAAAAATCACACTTCAAGAACTTAGCATAAAGTTAATATTCTCTCAATGTCTGCAGTACTATCCTCAAGTGATATAAGTGCTCCTCTATACTCTTCGAATACACCAATATATCATCAATGAAGACTACCATAAATTGATCCACAAACGTATGAATACATTGTTCATCATATCCATAGATGCAGCTAGTGCATTAGTCAACCCAAATGACATCACCAAAAACTCATAATTGCCATATCGAGTGTGGAATGTTGTTTTATGAACATTAGCCTCATTGATCCTCAATTGATGACAACATGACCTCAAGTCAATCTTAGAAAAGAACTGTGAACCCTGAAGTTGATCAAATAAATCATCTATCCTTGAAAGAGGATACTTGTTCTTCATTGTCACCTTATTTAGCTCTTTGTAATCTATGCACAGTCTCAGTGTACCATCATTCTTCTTCATAAATAGGACTAGTGCACCCCAAGGAAAAATATTGGGACTAATAAAACCCTTATCTAACAAATCCTATAACTACTCATTTAATTCCTTTAACTCTATAGGAGCCATTCTATAAGGTGGCATTAAAATAGGAGTTGTACATAAAACCACATTTATACGAAACTTAATCTCTTTATGAGTTGGTAAACTTGGTAACTCCTCAATAAAAATGTTAAGAAACTCACAGGTAATAGAAAAATCTATGAGATATAACTTCTCCATTGAAGTATCTCTGATAAGTTCAAAGTATCCTTAACAACCTTTCCTCACCATCATCCTAGCCATGATAGCGGAGATGAGATTCTAAGGTGTAGAACTCTTATCACCCACAAACTTCAACTCTTTTTCATCCAGAATTCTAAAAATCACCTCTTTACTCTGACAATCCATAATGGCATAATGCTGAGACAATCGATCCATACTGAGGATCATATAAAACTCCATCATATCTAACAATAGCAATTCCACTGGCAATTCTTTGCCTCCCACTAACACCGGACAACCCAAAAGAACAACATCAGTGTCCACTAAATCGCTTAGAGGAGTGGTGATAAATAAAGTAAAACCATCCTCGAAGCTTACTAACATGACTTTAAAGCAAAAACATAGATACAAAAGAATGTGTGGCACCTGGATTAATCAAAACTCTAGAATTCAAGCAAATGCAGAACCTAGACTAGTCACAATGTTATAACAGTGAAATACTAATCTCGCATCAGGTCCTTTACATATCTACCCAATATGAGGAACTCTCTAGTGTAGTCCTCAACAAATCTATCTCCTCTAGTAATGCTAGTTAGCCAAAGTCTATAGCTCATTCACAGTGGCTCAGAATAAAATCTCCTTATAAACCTCTCTCGAAACTGAGCCCAACTCATCATCGTCATGTGCGGTTGAATAACCTAAATGAACCAATCCAAGGCTGGTCCCTCTATTGATAGCTAAATAATCATAATCCACTAGTACTCAGTATGAGTAGTCTAAGTCCTCATCTCAATAGCATGCAAAAAATCTAAAGGATCTAAAGTCCTATCAAAAGCTATATGGCCCACTCTAGCATCGAACAATGCTGCCTCAGGGTTAGATATACCCTTTTGATAGATAGGCTACATCTGCTGTGCAACTAGAGGTATCTCAACTTCCTCATACTCTGGCTCTACATGCTCCTCCTCCTATAGATCTTTCTATATATGGCAACTTGCTGCTCCTCGAGGTCTACCTTTGCGCTTGGCTAGCAGTTAAGGAGTTAAAACCTTATTCTAAAAGGACTCATCAACCTTAGCCTCAATGACCGATGGAGCGACACGTGCTCGCCTTCTCATTTTGGAAAAAAAAAACCAATAGGATTCAGGCAACAAATAGACTTCCTAATGATTATGTGGAAAACTTATCAAAGACATAATCAAACCTAATTTACTGTAGTAGTTTTAAAGAAAACACAACTCTGATAACCTAGGTCCACAATACTAAAAACCTAGACCTTTGATACCAACTTTATCATGACCCAAACTAGGGAGTCATGACCAGTGCTAGGGAACGAAATTTCTTTTGAATTTGAAACCCGTAGCAAGCCTTAAAAATAAAAATGCATGCAATAAATTAATATATAAATAAAAATAAGAATTAAAACTTTAATTAATATGAAAATAAAATATTATATAATATCATAAAAATAACTCATGCAAGATTTAAATACAACTCTTTAATAAAACAACATAACTACTATAATAACACTGCTACTGCAGTTTCTAGAATACAATAAAAGTTTAGATAATAAATTTACATAATCTCATCGGGGCTAAAGAAGACCAGCGAAGAGGTTTACTATTGAGGTTTGAAGAAGAAGAATCTCCTGAAAAAAATATTGAGGGGGATCATACCTCACTGAGTGAATTATTATATTATATATACATGCAACCTGAGTTATATACAATCAAGCATAAGTATAGTATATATACATATATGAAATTCATATAGATGTTGAAATCCACTTTTGATAATAATAACAAATGCATAAAAATATTTTTAGTTGAAGGATCAAAGCAAAACCCTAAATAGTTTGAAACCTTAATCACAAAATCAATAGCCAACTGGCTTATCCAAGACGCCAAGTATTCATTTACCTAACTCAAGGTAGTAGACTGGCTTCAAGTACACTAGGTCAACCGAGGATCCGCAACCTCACTACCGGCATGACTGGCCTCGAGTACACTAGGTTAACCAAGGATCCACAACCTTCCTTTCCAATAACCAACATCTTGATAAACAAATATCATATTTTCAACCTAATTCTACCGTATTGTTGCGTAATAATCCTAGCGTAGCCTACTAGGTAGCACGTTCTATTGCTATCCTTCAAATCAATCTTATAATTATTAAAATAATGAAAATTCATAATGTAAACGTGATAGCATCCATTTATAGAGAAATATACCAATTATATACAAAAAATATACCAAATGTATACTAATAATATACTAAATGTATACAAAATATATGTTGGGTATATATATCATAAATATACAAAATATATACTAAAAATAAACCAAATGTATGCCAAAAATATATCAAAATATATTTCATATTTAAAGAAATAAATCATTCTTAAATACATTATAAAAATTATCGATGCTCATAGTATGAATTCTACATACAATGCATAAATAAGATAATAACTCACAATTTTGCGCTCCTCAAAACAAACCCGACTGGCCTGATCCTCTAGGCCTCGGTCTCGATGCAACTATAGAAAAATAAATAATAATAATATTAGAATAATTTCTAACTTTATACTTCTAGAGATTTTAAAGAAAGACTCGATCTAAGACTGACTCAATTAAAATAAAAACTCAAGATCGACCCGACTGTCACGTTTTATAAAAATTCTACTAAAAAATTGATAGAGCCTCCTCTATAAAATGGACATCTCTCTACTAAAAGTAGAGTCGATCCTATATCCAAACACAGTTCTAAAATACACAACTGTATAACTTCTCGAGTTGGGACCCTGAACTACACAACTTCCAACTAAGAATCATATTTCACATTAATAAATAATTAAAATATTAAATATTAAAATCACTAAAAATCCATAAAATCAATAAATACAATTTGTTTAAATAACAAAAACATTAAATATAATATTTTCACATTAACTAAATAAAATCTCAAATAAATTATATAATATTAATAAAACTCCATTTTTCAAATACTTAACGTCAAATAGTAAAATTTATAAATAAGAAGTTGGTATTCCATACCCAGAATCTATTGGTTATGGTGCTAACTTTCTTTTAGGGAATTGAGTAAAACCATTTTTTAATTTGTCCTAGCTATTATCTTGGGTGGTGACTCCTCAACTCTATGCTATATCTTTATGACAGTGGTTAGTGTGTTCTCTAGAGCCCTAAGCTCAAATAGTATCGCGGTTGCTAAAATGTTAGGCGCATGCTAAACCTCACCATCTATAATGATACTAATGTATTTGAAATATAGTCTTCTGCATTTGATATTGATGGATTTATTTTAATATTGTTGTTATGTTAATTATTTTAAATTTATAAAAATTGTTAAGGCTTACTATGGGTTTTGAATGCATTTTTGCATTTCTCATTCCCTAGTACCAGTCATGTACCTTCAAGTTCATATCATGAAAAAGTCAGTATTAGAGCTTGTGGTTTATTTATTTTATCTTTACATCATTAGAATATATCTTTTTTGAACTACTATGGTAAATAGGTGGTATTTGTCAATTATTGTTATCTTTGTTTATAGATCTTCATGTATTTGTTGATTCCTTGTTATGTTTTGAATTTTGTTGGTTTTATCTTTTTCAAAATGAGATGGAGGGCACATAATGCTCCTACTACGGATGCAACTTATGACTAGGACCAACAATCTATTTAGGATGAAGCTGCTCTCACCCCAAGACATAAAGGATGGGGTAGACCTAGAGCTGATGCTACAAAAAAAATAGGCGCAACAGTAACAAGTTGAGCTAAAAGCATAAAAAGTGGATCATGCAACTTTTGCAGCTAGTATGGTAGGGATTAACCAAGGCTTAGTAACCTTGAATCAAGCTATGCCTTTTGTATAATAGATGTTATAGTATAAGATACAACTCTATTTTGTTTGAGAGTTGGCAGAGTTTCTTTTAATAGGACTTGTGATTCCCTAAATTTCATTAACACCATTACAGCTAGGACCAGGACTAGATATACAAATTATTAGAGGATTATGATAGTGGAGTATCAATACATGCTACAGCTCATGACTAGTTCATGCAGACCATTCAGTTGTTCATGACTACCATAACTTGGCTAGAGTTTAAAGAGCAACTTTTGAGGTATTTCTACCCAACATCCATGAGAGATAACTACATATGGTAGTTGTTGCATATAGTCAGGGGTGATAGATCAGTTAAGGAGTACACCCATGAGTTCTTTAGGCTCTCACGTCATGTTGTGGATGTAATGTAGGATAAGTGGAGAGCCATGGACTTATTTATGATTGGGTTAGGCCCAGCGTATATTAGTATCTGGACTGAAGAATGGAATTTGGAAAGTGTCATTGAAGAAGCTAAATAACTTAAGAGGAGACACATTAGGTATAGGACTATTCCTTATCTCTTTATAAGTAGCATTAGAGGATCAGTAGCAATTTAGGGGACCCATTAGCCTATGTTCCAGATAGGCATTTTTGGTATTCAGACTACGAGTACCTCCTAGTAGCTTAGAGCTCAATGGGGACATAGATCCTTGAGATATAGTCACAAGTAGAGTAGACCTATCAAATTTGGACCTGAAGACAATAATGGCAGTAATAGTCAGAGTTCTAAGTACAATAGCATAGACTCAGGGCCCAGTGCATGTTCTACTTGTGGTTGTGTACATCAAGGGCCATGTCATTTGTTGATAAGAACATGCTTCAGGTGTGGGAAGATAAGACACCTTACTAAAGCTTATCCTAACTTTGGTTATTAGTCATCATTTGTTCAAGGATCTTTATCATCTATAGTTTTTAGTAGGTGCATTAGCCTTATCAAGCACATGTGCATCCTTAAAAGAGATTGAATCAGTTTATGGGCTAGTAGGGCCAAGGTCTAAGAAGTATGCCACAGGGGAGACTGAGTGGTAGAGGATTTTCATAGCCATCTACTTCTTAATAGGTAGGACGTCATCAGGCTAGGGTATTCACTTTGACTCCCCAGGATGCTTATACATCTAATTTAGTTGTGGTAGGTACTCTCTCAGTTTATTCTCAGGATGCTAGAGTTTTATTTGATCCTGGTGCATCACATTCATTTTTTTCTTATATTTTAGCTTTGAGAATGGGATGGAAACTATCCAAATTGTTGATTCCTTTTTATGTAGCAAATCCACTTAATGATGAGTTAGAGACACATATAGTCTTTCCATCTTATCCTATATTGGTAGAAGGTAAAGAGTTACTAGCAGACTTAGTTTTATTAAATGTGATTGATTTTGATGTGATATTAAGGATGTATTAGTTAGCTAGACAATATGCCAATCTAGATTATCAAGAGAAAGAGGTAATCTTTAGAATCCCTAATGATGAGGAGTTTCAGTTTAGAGGCAATAAGAGTTCAATGCCTTAGAATATAATCTCTACAATCACAACTAGAAAGATGATTCAAAGAGGATGTCAAGGCTATTTAGCTATGGTTAGGGATATAAAGGTGTATAAGGTGATAGTTGAAAATTTGCCAATGGTATGCAAGTTTTTTAATGTTTTCTTTAAAGAATTACCAAGAATGCCATTGGATAGAGAGATAGAATTATGTATTAATGTTGTACCGGGTATAGATCCTATCTCAATGCAACCTTATAGAATGGAAGAGTAGAAGGAGCTTAAGGAGTAGTTATAAGAGTTGCTTGACAAAGGTTTCATTAGACTAGTTCATCTCTTTAGGGTACTCCTATATTGTTTGTGAAGAAGAAAAATGATAGCATTTGACTATGTATCGATTATAGATAATTGAACAAAGTCACCATTAAGAACAAATATCCTCTCCCAGGGATTAATGACTTGTTTGATTACCTTTAAGGAGCTCAGTGTTTTTCTAAGATTGATTTAAGATCAAGGTATCATTAGTTGAGGATTAAAAGTGGAGATGTACCCAAGACTATGTTTCGAATGAGATATGGCCACAATGAATTTTTGGTAATGTCCTTTAAGTTGACTAGTGCCCTATCAGCCTTTATAGACTTGATGAATTAGGTGTTTAGGCTATTTTTGGATCGATTTGTGATAGTCTTTATTGATGATATTTTGGTGTATTCCAATAGCAAAGCTAAGCATGTTATGTATTTAAGAATGGTGCTTTAGACTTTAAGAGAGCATCAGTTATATGCTAAATTCTCTAAATATGAATTTTGGTTGGATCAAGTGGCATTCTTAGGCCATGTGATGCCTAAAGATGGTATACAAGTGGATCAAAAAATGATTAAAGCTATTATAGAGTGGCCAAGGCCTACAACAGTGATAGAAGTTAAGAGTTTTCTAGGTTTAGCTAGCTACTATATGAGATTTATGAAATATTTTTCCCAGATAGCTATACCTTTAATAGGTTGATCCATAAGAATGCTATGTTTGTATGGATAGACAAGTATGATAAGAATTTTCAGATGCTTAAAGATAAAAGATAGGTTAACTTCAGCTCCAGTGTTAACTTTACCATCGAGAAATGAAGGGTAACCTGTATATTATGATTCTTCTCAAATAGGATTAGGTTGTGTTCTAATGTATAATGAATGGGTAGTTGCTAATGCTTCATAACAGTTAAAGAAGCACAAACAAAACTATCCTACCCATGATTTTGAGATAGTAGTTGTAGTGTTTGCTTAAAGATTTGGAGGCATTACTTATATGATGTGACTTGTGAAATCTACACTGATCATAAGAGTTTGAAGTACATCTTTTAGCATAGAGACTTTAATTTAAGGCAACGAAGATGGATGGAACTCCTAAAAGATTATGATTGCTCCATTCTTTACCATCCAGTTAATGCTAATGTGGTTGCTAACACTTTGAGTAAGAAGTCAGTGGGAAGTCTAGCTCACATTAGCTCGGGAAGTAGACTGATTATTAAGGAGTTGCACAAGCTGATTGATCAATGGTTACAATTGAAGGTAACCAAGTAATGTATTTTAGCTCAATTCAAAGTACATTCTTTGCACTTGGATAGAGTTAAAACAATGCAGAGAAGGGACCCACAATTGCAAAAGATAAGGATAGAGGTACAACGAGGTCAATCTTGAGATTTTCTAATTGACAGTGAGGGTATATTATGCTTGGGCACTAGGTTATGTGTGCAATGTGGATGATTTGAGAAAGGAGATCATGGAAGAAACTCATTTTTCTGCTTACAATCCCTAAGTTAGTCTAATCTACATTGATTTTAATTAAATGGGATAAATTTGCATGTTTTAATTTTACAAGTGAGTCTAAAAGCTAATGCACCTAATTCTTACTTAATTTTAGTTAAGCAAAGCAAGGTCTACTTATTTTAATCCTATAAAAGGGTCTAAATCTATAAATTATGAAGTATTTAAATTAATGGACCTAATTCTACATATTTTAATTCTAGGATGATCTTAAACCTACAAGTTATAGAAAATGCTTAAATTTAATGGGCTAAGTCTAAATTAATTTTAATTAACCTAGGTGGGCCTATCTCTAATTAACTAAATGGGCCTAAGTTATCACTAACCTAATTTGTAATTAATTATGGGCCTAAAATGCATTTTAATTAATTAATAGGCTATTAAATCAAATGGGCTAATTAAAAGGTGGGCCAAAAAGAACTACTTAAACCTAAAATTATTTAAATAGGTTAGAGCCTAATATGGGCTTAAGGTCCAAAACACATAAAAAAAATAAACAAGCCTAAAAATAATAAAAAATATCAAAAGAATCAAATAAAAGATCAAACAATCAATTAAATTTATTTCTTCTAAAAACCTAATTTAGTTAAAGTGACCTTAAACAACAAATTATAAAATAATTAACAAGCAACCATAATTCTATCCACTTAAATCTAATTCAATTTTAATTAAAAACCTAATTATCTCTATAGCCATTAATTTTAATTAATCACCCAAATAAAACCCTAATCTTGCTACCCAATTAATAAACATATAATCACACACACATGATTTCATTATTCCCACTAATGGGGCTATTACAATGATAAAAAAACTAATACAACCCAAAAACTAAATAAAAAATAAAATAAACAACCAAAAAAATAATAAAAAAAATCTAAAAACTATATTCAATTACAAGATTCAATCCATGGCATCTCATGGATCTTTATGGATCTTGTTCTCTATAATGAATTTGTTCTGTAACTCCCTCTATAATCACAAATAAAAAAAATAAACAATGATTAGTAGTTAAATAAAAAATAAAAAAAATTAAAATTAAATGAAACTAAAATAATCAAAAAAATAAAAAAAGAAAAGGGTAGAATAAAAGATTATTGGATTAATGCAATATTAAATTGCTCCTCGGAGTGGTACAAATCACCATTGTTTTTTAGAATAGATATCCAATACTTGATTTTTCCTCCTAAAATTCTAGTAATTCTTCTTCAAAGAATAATACCTCTCAAGAAAATATTATTTGAAAACTATGTAAAATGAAAAGGAGAGCTCCAAGAAAAAGTCCCTTTCTAAGAGAGTTGAGTTGGGTTTATATAGAAAACCCTAGCTAAAAAATGTATCATATTATGACTTCCTCTCTTCACAGTGATAGAGTTTTAGTTTAATAAGGACTTTTGATTTCTTGAAAAATTTAGATAAATCCTAAAACGGGGATTTATCATATTGTTTTTACCAATTAAAATTCAAAAAATGAAAATTTTATTTATTATAAAATAAAAAATACATACATAACATGTTTAATTCTGACTGGGATTATATAATTCTAAATATAATTTCATAATTTCAATCAGTTTTATGTAATTTCAATTGGAATTATAGAATTCCAATCTCTTTTTTTAACTTTTAAATACAGAAAGACTCTTAAAAGACCTTAAACTTTTCAATTAGGTCTTTAAAGAAAGCATTACAATTAAATCCTTAAAAACCAATTAAGTTCTTTTCAAAATGCATTTAGGCTTTTTGAGGTCTCAAACATCAAGTTTTGAAGATCTATTTACAATATTTTCATCATTGGAGTCCTCTATTGCATCCACGCTCCGTCATCCCCAAATTAAATGCTTACAGTTTCCCTCCTTTGTTGCTATTTGCTTGACAAATTATGGCAAAGCAAATAAGCACACAATTTCTTTTATATACTTATGTGTGCACCTTAAGGCTTTTGCCTATAAGTGATTTTTGATTCACAATGAATGCTTATGTTGCTATGCAACACTAGGTATAATACTAAAACATCTATGAATACACCATACTTTGATTTATAGCATTGATTTGAAAATGCACTACCCTCAAATGTGTAGTATTGAGAATAAACTATACTCAAACATAAAATGTTGATTGAAAAGATACATTATACTAAGATGTATAATGTTAACTATACTCTGACATATAGTATTTTTTGAAAAGATACATTATACTCGAACATATAATGTTAACTATACTCAGGTATATAGTATTGTTTGAAAAAGATAAATTATACTTGGATGTATAATGTTGACTATACTTAAATATATAGTATTGATTGAAAAGATACATTATACTCAGACATATAATATTGATTATACTTGGACATATAGTGTTAAAAAGATACATTATACTCAGACATATAATGTTAACTATACTCTGACGTATTGTATTGAAAAGATATGTTATACTCAAATGTATAATGTTGACTATACTTAGACGTATAATATTGAAAAGAGACATTATACATAGACATATAATGTTGAATAGACTCAGATGTATACCATTAAAAAGATACATTATACTTAAACATATAATGTTGACTATACTTGGACATATAGTATTGATTGAAAAGATACATTATACTTGGATGTATAATGTTGACTATACTCAAACATATAGTATTGAAAAGATAATTATACTTAAATGTATAATTTTGACTATACTCGAACGTATAGTATTAAAAAGATACATTATACTTGGATGTATAATGTTAACTATACTCTAATGTATAGTATTGAAAAGATACATTATACTCTAACATAAAATGTTGACTATAGTCAAATATATAGTATTGATTGAAAAGATACATTATACTCGAATGTATAATATTCACTACACTCAGACATATATCATTGATTTCTTTTATGCTAACAATTTAATAATTCAATGAATTATTAAATAATGTAACATTACAATTTAGGACTAAATTGCAAGAAAAATATTATACTTAAATGTAAATAAAGTTGAAGGACTAAAGTAGACATTTTCCACTTTAATATAAACCTTCTTTTTCTTCCATTTGCTTATTCATTTTTCTCATAGTCCTATCCCTTTCATTCCTTTGTTTTTCTTTTCCTTCATTTTCAAATTTTCTTTCTTTATTTATTCCTTCATTTGACATCCAATTGAAATCTGTCTAGCTCACCCAAAATGCAAACTATGTGGGAGCAACTCCAGATAATTAGATCAAGTCATTTTGTAGCTATATTTTCCTCAAAACAATATAAGACTCAATAAAAGGGAATATGTACTCCTTTTGACTCATTTACATCTCTATATATGCTCTTAGGCTAGAGATAAGGTAAATTTTCTTTTTATCAGATTGGCTAGTTAATGTTAAAGACATACAGTGATATGATTTCATGACTATGGCTATGAGGATTTTGCTTCGTAGTTACGGTTGCTAGATAAAGGGCTTGTAAAAGGTTGCCTCATATCCCTCTCTTTTATTTTCTTTCATCATGATACAAACCACCCTTATTTTGATTAAGAAATTTCTCAAAACCTTAATGGAGATTATTGGAATAGGCTACTACCCTTTCATGCCAAATCCTTAAAATCCCTTTAACATCTAAAAATAAATAATAATTTTCTTCATATTGTTGCCATCTTCTAGGATATTAAGGATCATGTATTTAGATTCAGGGGACAAGAGTTATATCCATTAATCAAAGAGCTTGCTGCTATTCTTGGATGTTCATTAGACTCAACTACTATGATTGCTCTCCCAAATCTTGAGATGCAGTTTCCCAGTATACTATTGGCATTCTTTGTCATGTCCTTAAGTGGCATATACATGTACACACATAATCCTAGGACTATAAGTCTTTCCTCTCTGATTACTTCTTATGGGACTAGGGATAAGAACAATGCTACCTCGATTAGGACTGTCTCTTTTTGCTTATATGCCCAATTTCTGCTAGTGGCTTCTCATGGAGATGTTGACACAAGGATTGTCAGTATCCTAGAATAAGTGGAAGCTGGAGCTTATCCTGTGCCTATCATACTTGCTAAAACTATCATTGGATTGGATAATTTCAAGATTCAGAACTAATTCTCAAGCAGTTTGCTTCTCTTACAAGTATGTAACCCCTTTTTTTTCCTATGTTGCCCTTTTGGGTTTTCAACTTAGCAATTTCTTTTTATTTTAGATTTGGTTGTAAGAGAAATTGAGTCTACTTAATGCCCCTACCAATGCTTTAATTTATCAACCTCATCATCTACAATCTTATCTATTGAAGATGAAGGACAAGCACACTATAGATCAATGGATTGATTAGATGAAAGGCATTGTAGATGTTAAGATTACATGGGTCTATCCTTGGTAGAGGTTAAAGTTTCTAACCATTAACTTGTATGACCAATGCATTCCTATTCCTGGATTGCACTTTTCAACATTCTCTTCCCCTTCATGCCTTTGTCATTAGTATAGTCGCCTATAATTCATTATGGCAGTTATATCTAACTTTGAGGGCTTCCCTCTGAGACAAGATTTTCTAGACAAAGTGGAGAACTTATGGCCTCACAGAGCATTAGAGCAAAGCATGCACTTGAATGCTTATATGACTATTAATGATAACTATAAGGCTTGGGTTATTATGCAAGCTACAAAACCATTATGATTTGCTAAGTACAAAAGGACTCAATTATTACTAGATGAGTTACAAAAGAAGAAACAAAAATATAACTAGAATAGTGATCTTATAAGTCTGGTTTTTTTTAACTCTCATGTTTTCTTTTTCCTTTAAGTCTTTATGCTTTATAATAAAGATAGAATATACAACATCCAACAGAAATTCCATTTCAATTTGATTAATTAATTAGGGCCAAAATGAGTACATTTATTACATCAAATGACATAACTCCTGTTATCAGCTAATCCTTTTGGATTTTCTAACTAAACATTTTTCTCTCAATTTTATTTCCTTAATTTCTGCCTGACCAACCCTTTATGATTTTTTTGATAATCAGGATCACCTCTTTTATTTTATTCCATAATTTTTACATGTCAACCCTTTCTGGGTTTTCTGAACATTAGGAATGTCCTAAGTTTTGCCTAACTAGCCTTTGTAGGCTTTCTAGTAAGCATACATTATTTTTTTAAAAAGGTAGTATTTTTTAAGGCAATCAAAGTTGATTGGCTCAATTAAGTCATTCCCTTCTAGATTTGATATCTTTGCAGCTCCCTTGGGCATAATCATTTTGACTAAATATGGTCCTTTCCAATTGGGTTTGAATTTTTCCATTGGATCAAACACCATTACCCTTGACTGCTTTAGCACCATATCTCTAGCCTTTATCTTTCCAAGTTTAACCATCTTATTAAAGGCTCTCATTATTCATCTTTAATAAATCTGAGTGTGAAATAAAGCATTCATCCTTTTCTCATATAGAGATATGAGTTGGTCATATTTCTTTTGTATCCATTCACTCTCATGGATTTTTGCATTCATAACAACCTTTAAGGATTTGATTTTTGTCTCTATAGGCAAAACTACTTCACAACCACATATTAATGAGAATGGTGTTTGTCATGTGGTAGTGTGCATCATAGTTCTATATCCCCACAAAGTAAAAAGGAGATCTCAGACCAATCTTTATGCATTTTCACCATCTTAGAGAGGATTCTCTTCATATTCTTATTAGCTACTTCAACTGCACCATTAGCCTGAGGTCGATGTAGTGAAGATTTATAATGCCCAATCTTATATCTCTATAACAACTCAGCCATCTCTGCCTAAAACTGAACTCCAATGTTCATCACAACATGATATAGGATCCCATATCTGTAATTGAGATTCTTCTCAATAAACTTTGCCATCTATCTAGCCTTCAAAGTACCAAAGGATTCTACTTTTATTCATATAAAGAAATAGTTAATTGCCACCACTATATATTTATGCTCATTTAAGGTTGTTGGTTGTATGTCCCCTATTATATTTATCCCCCATGTTGTAAAAAGCCATGGAGATGTTAAATTGTTTAACACTGTAGGGGGTAGATGATTGAGATTCCTATGTATTTGGCACAAATGGAATTGTCTCACTATTTGAATACAATCTTTTTTTATGTTCATCTGATAATACCCTTGTTGAATTATTTTCTTTATCAGAATCATCCCATTCACATGAGATCCAAAAACCCTTGCATGAATCTCACTCATCACTTGTTTTTCTTCATCCTTCTTAAGACATTTTAGCTATATTCCATTCAGCATTCTGTTGTATAATACCCCATAATGACTTACATAATGGCATGCAAGAACATGAAGAGCATATTTTTCTTTTCAAGTCACTTCATCTCGGTACTTCCTTTCCTAAATAAATTTTTGGATGTCATAAAACCATGGCTTTTCTTTTGGCCCTATATGAATACTCATAGCCGATCTTCACCATAACCTGGAGCTTTCATTTTCATTATTACCAAAGGCTTCAACATGAACTCTGTTAGTTTATCCCATTTAGAATAAAGTGTTGCCAAGGGATTTGCCATCTGATTCTCATCCTTTGGTAAATGTATAAAGAGACATTTAGTAAAGTTTATCATTAATGTCTTCAAATAGCATATGTATGGTTTCAACCTCTCTTTTTTCACTTTCCACTCCTCATTAGCATAATTAATGACTAACAGGGAATCTCCATAAACCAGTAGGTCTTTAACTCTAACTACTAGTGCTGCTTCTACCCCATAGATATATGCCTTATACTCAGCCATGTTGTTTGTAATTTTGAAGTCTAATTTCTTAGCCATAGGAATGGTTTCTCCTCCTGGTGTGACAAGGATCACTTCTAACCCTACTCCTATATTATTCACAGCTCCATTAAAATAAAGCTTCCATTCACATTGTTTAATTATTGCTAAGTTCTCATATGGAAACTCTAAATTCCACTACTCATTTCCTTTAACTGCATTTTGTGCTAGGAATTATGCTACTACTCTTCCTTTAATGACCTTGGTAAAGATGTACTCTATATTAAACTCAGTTAAAAGTACTAACCAATGAGACGTCCTTCTAGTTAAAGCTGGTGCTTAAAACAAGTATATTAAGGATCTATCTTTGAAACAGCTTGTACCTTGTAAAATTGGAAATAATGCCTTAGCTTCCTTATAGCCCATATCATAATCAAACATCTTCTCTATAAGATCATATTTTTCTTCATATGGTAGGAACTTTTTACTAAGATAATACACTGCATATTCTATCCCTTATCATCCTTCTTATGTTAGCATTGCCCCAATTGCCTTTTCCTTTAAAGTCAAATATAAGATTAATCATTTACCTTGTCTTAATGGTTTTAACATAGGTAGATTAGTAGGGTATTCTTTAATCTTATGAAAGTATTTCTGACATTCTTCATTCCATTCCACTAGTTGATTTTTCCTTAAGAGCTTGAAGATTGGATCACAAACCATGGTGAATTTTGCAATAAACCTATTAATGTACTATAGTTTCCTAATAAACCCTCATACTTTTTTCTCTGTTCTTGGTACTGACATCTCTTAAATGGCTTTGATATTGTTTGGATCAACTTCTATTCCCCTATTATTGACTATATGCCCTAATAACTTTCCATAAGTGACCCCAAAGATACATTTCTTTAGATTAAGCCTTGAGTTGTATCTTTCTATTATGGCTAGAAAATTATCTAAAGCCTTAAAATGTCCTTCCCTAGTTTTTGACTTAACCATCATATCTTCAACGTACACTTCCACTTCCACTTCCTTGAGCATTATACCATGAAATAGAGCAATTGCTACTCTTCGATAGGTCACTCCTGTATTCTTTAATCTAAAGAACATCACTTTATGGTAATATGTCCCCTATTCAATGATAAAAGTAGTTTTGATCTTGTCTATAACTGCTATCATTATTTGATTATAACCTAAGAACCAATCCATAAATGAGTTCATTGCACTAGATGTTGTATTATCAATAATCATATTCATATGGGGTAAAGGAAGCTCCGCCCCTATTATGTAAACGTAAGCGCTTCGCTTCTACCAGATTTCCTCGCCCTTGCTATTTCTTACTTGCTGAGACTGTAGGATTGCACTTGAAAAGACCTTAAGAGAGAGAGAAGTTTGAACTCTTTTGAGTCGTGAACTGGGGGACAAAGACCTCGGTTCTGGTATGTCTTAAATGCTTGATTTAATCCTCAATTGGTGAGTCCCTTCCTTTGCTTTGTGTGCTCTAAAGTAATCCTTTAGGCATGCTTTATTCAGATCTCTAAAATCTACACATATCTAAACTTTTCCATCCTTTTTGGGAATTAGCAATATATTTGCCAACCATTAAGGGTACTCTACCACTTTTAGAAAATTAGCCCGAATTTGCTTAGCAATTTCTTCCTTTATTTTTGTTGTCCACTCTAGTATTAACTTATGAAGTTTTTACTTAACAAGTTTAGCTCTTAGATATATTGGAATGCAATGTTCTACAATTTCTCTATCTAAACCTGGCATGTCTTCATAGGACCAAGCAAATATTACCTTTCTTATTGTTAGTATTATCTAAAATTTTTCCCTCTCTTCAGGAGTTAAATCATGTGACATAGAAATGTGTTTTGGTTATTCATTTATGCCCAAGTTTAATGAATCTAATTGAATTGAATTAATGTCAAACATGCACAATGATCATTATTAAAATGCACAAAACCATTAGGACCAACATCACACAAATAAGCCAAACCAGAGTTCATATCATTGGCCATAAGAAAAATAGAGCTTTTGTCCTCAAATATACCGGACATTATGTAATAACCCTATAATTTAAATAATATTAAATTATTTTGAGATATGCAATGTTAATAAAATTTTAAAATTTATTTATATATTATTATTGTTATTTGTAAATATTATTTATTTATTTTATTCAAAGAAATTTGTTTACGTAAAATTATATATTTAAGGGTTTTATTACTTAAATGAATTAAAGTAATTATTATTATTATTATTATTATTATTATTATTATTAGTATTAGTATTGTTAATATCATAGTTATTATTATTATAGTTATTATTACTATTATTAATAATTAGATTGAAGGGCATTTTAGTTATTTCATAATTAAATTAAAAAAGAAAAGAAAAGTCAAAAATCGTTCAAGCCTTTTTCTCTTTCTTCTTCTTCTTCCTCTTCTTTTTCCTAAGAACAGTCCTTGTGCCACTGGAGCCGCCACAACCACTACCGACAACCACTACCACCTTCAGCTTCTCCTAGACATCATTAGCCACCTTCAACTTGCTGAAGAGCTCGCCGGAGATGCAACAATCATGACTTGTAAAGAAGCCTCCATTGTTGTTGGTGAGGATTCCGACCACCATTTGACATTGTACTAGTCACGTTTGGACCTCCAAGCTTCAGTTAGTCCATTTCCGAGCTCGTTTTGAGCTTAAATCCCTTTGATTTTGAGTTATCTTCAATTTTTAGTTTTAATTTTTTTAACTTAATATTGATAGATTCATGAATTCTTACTTCACAAATGTTGATCTTTGCAACTTTAGCTTCTAAAAAAAAAATTTTATTTTTTTGAATTAATTTGAATTATGGGTAATTTTTTATTATTTTAATATTAAATATTGAATTTTTTATAATTATGTTAATTAATTATTTTTAATGTAATTTTAGTTAAATTAGTGTTATTAATGTGAGTTATTAATTTTAGAATTATTAAAATAATTTTGGTGAATTTATATAATTTTTGAGAATAATATTAGTATTATTTGCATTTTATATATATAGGTTAATTATGTATTTTTATGGAAATTATAGTAAATATTGTGTTTTAAATTATTTTAGAATTATATAAGGTATTAAAATGATTTTTATAAATTATTTACTATTTTTAATTAATTAATACTAATTTTTAAAAATTATATTCAAATAATATATAATTTACTATTTTGTTGATTAAATGGATTTTTAATTACTTTGAATATATATTTTAGCTATTTAAGCTATTTGAGTATATAAAAGTGAATTTTTACTATTTTATATTGAATTATTGAAAATTTTGATTTTTATTAATATTATATTATAATTTGGGATTTTTATTTAATTGTTGTGAAAATATTTATATTTACTGATTTAATGTTCAAATATATTATATTTTGGTATTTTTTGGATATTTATGGAATTTAATGATATTTTATATATTTATTATTTTATATGTATTTTTAGTGAATTGTGAACCTCGGTTGGGAAATTATGCAGTTCGGTGGTCCCAACCCGAGGTGTTGAGCCTTGTGTTTTAGAAGTGTGTTTTCCTTACAGGATTGGCTCTACTTTTTAGTAGAGTGATGTTCATTTTACAAAGGAGGTTTTGTTTAATTTTTGGTAGAATTCTCATACAATGTAACGTTGGGTCGATCCTAAATTTCTGTGTTTGTTTAGATTATGTATTCCTAGGTTAAGTCTCCTTTAGAAGTATAAGTTAGAAATTTATTCTGATTTGTTATTATTATTTATTTTTTAGCTGTGCCGAGACTGAGGCCTATAGGACCGGGCCTGTCAAGCCAGTCTTGAGGAGCGCAAACTAGTGAGTTATTATTCTATATATGTACATTGTATATAGAATACATGCTTTTGAGAATCCATGTTTTTATTTATGTTTAAATATGAATTACTTTATTAAATGTCAAAGTATATTTTTGGTATATTTTTGGTATACTTTAAGTATGTTTTTGATATATGTGACATTTTACTTAGTTTGTTTTTAGTATATAATTTGTATATATGACATATATATATGTTAGCATGTTTTAGTATATTTTTCATATATTCAGCATATGCATTTCGTATATTTTGGTATACTTTTAGTATATAAGTGGTATATCCTTTTTAAATGAATGCCACTTGTATTTTAATTATGCATTTTACTATTTTTAATAATTATAAGAATGATTTGAAGGATAGCAGTAGAACATGCTACCTAATGGGCTACACTAGGACTGTTGCACGATAGTACGGTAGAATTAGGTTGAGAATCTGATATTGTTATTGAGTTATTTTGGGAAAGGCTGACTGTGGATCCTCAGTTAACCGACTGTACTTAGGGCTTGTAATATTGATAGTGAGATTATGGATCATCGGTTGACCTAGTGTACTCGAAGCTAGTCTACTACCTTAAAATGGATAAATGAATACTTAGAGTTTTGACTATCTATAACTGTGGACACAATCTTGTTCATACTAGCATCTAATGTTAAGACTTCTCTATCAAGTATGAATTTGACCTTTTAATGCCCACTTGAAAGCACTCCTCTAAAAATATGAAACCAAGGCCTACTTAAAAGCAAGGCATAGGTGACAGGGATATCTAGCACAGTAAATTCCACCATTGTTTCTATAGGCCCGATTTTTATAGGAGCCATACATGTCCACTTTAAATTCCTTATGCTATCATAATAAGCTTTTATTACAATGTCTAATTTTGTTAAATCCTCTACCTTCACTCCTAGATTAGGCAAGAACTTTAGTGGGCAAACATTAATTATAGACCCATCATCCACCATGATATAATTGGTTATTTGTTGTCTTACTTCAGCTGGAATGAATAAGGCTTTATTATGATTCCTCCCTTCCACTGATAAATCCTCATCAGATAAAGTAATAACAACGTGCTTTTTCATAGTAACCTTGGCCACCATTGCCTCAAGAGTTGTAGTAGTTTTAATGTTCATTTTAGTTAGAGCCTTAACCAAAGCCTTCTTATGGCTACTAGAATGCATTAAGAGCTCCCAAATGCTCACATTTGTTTTTTCCTTCTTAAACTATTCAAGAATTAAGTCATCATCATGTTCATCTGAGTCTTTTCTTTTAATAACTTCTTCTCTCTATATAGTTTTTTCTATTGGTTTATAAACCTTACCACTTCTAGTAACATCACTGACTCCTGGATTGTTAACCTATACATTATAGCCTTTAGTACCTTCTTCATTAGAATTGTACTTAATCTTAATAGTCTTATCCTTCTTTCCATCTTTCCATACCTCAACCATGCATTTTTCTTTCTTATCTACCAACTTATCATCATCAAATTCATCACCCCTCCCTATAGGCATAATTGACTCAATGGGCATATCAAAAAAAGGTGGTTTGGAATAAAACACCTTATAGTCAAACTTGCCTAAAGGTTTTCCTAATAAGTCTTCTACTCTTTTTCCATATTTATGGGCATTTCAAGATCACTCATTAGTTTTAAGGTCTAGGTACTCAAACAAGTTTAGCACTTATTCCTTGCTTACTCTTGAGTTGATAATCATGGTCATTGGGGTGGCATGTTTCAATAATTTGGGAAAGGGTTATTTTTGGTGTTTAGGTTTGGATTTTATTTCTCAGGGTCTATGATTTTTCTAGAGTCTATGAGGTTTTGAATTTCATGTTTAAGGCACATGCAAGAGTTAGTGGAATGGTGAGCAATTTAGTGAAATTTTTAATAACTGTTTAGGTCAAAGTAAGGAGATTTGGGTTTGGTGGTCTAGAAAGGGTCAAGGATCTAAGGAGTCCTTTTTGGATCAAATGGTATAGTACTTTAGATAAGGGTTGGTTAAAATTTAAGAATCTCCTAGGTTGTTGAATAGCACAAACTCCTACAACCCGACTAGCATTTCCTTACTTTTTGGCCCTAGTTAGGTAGTTTATTGCTTTAGTGTTTCTAGTAATATTATTTTTCTCACTTTCGATCTCCTCAGCTTGTAACCCATCATCATAAAGGTCTATAAATGTCTTAGGGTTCATCATTTGTAACCTCTCAACCAAATTAGGTGACACATTTTGAACAATCATCCTAACCTAATCTTTTTTAGTTAGCTTTTTTCAATAATCTTACCTTATTCATGAACCTAGTCAAAATATCTGAAAATGATTCATTAGGCTTCTACTTGGTCAATTCTAAATCCCTGATAGACACTTCAAGCCTGTTATTATAGTCATATTAGTTCAAAAAAGTGGTACATAATTCTCTTCAGTCCACTAAGATAGACTTTACCAATCCATGATACCAATTAATAGCCATACCCTCAAGGATAGTACAAACATCTTGCATTTGAGTCTAATGTTCATCTAAGAATAGCAATAAACTCTTTAATTAATGGACACAACTCTTGTCCTTTGAATCTAAATACATGGTCCTTAACATCACAGAAGGTAGGAGTAGCATGAAGAAAATTGTTGCCTATTTTTAGATATTGAAGGGATTTCAAGGATTTTGAATGAAAGGGTAGCAGCTTGTTCTAATAATCTCCATTAAGGCTTTTAAGAAATTTCTTCATCAAATTAAGGGTGGTTTGTGTTATGATGAAAGTAAATAAAAGAGATGGATGGGAGACAATCCTTTTACAAGCCCTTTATATAGGCACAAAGACTAATATATATGGGATTAGAATTTTCTATGCTTAATGTTCTTAGATCAAATTCAAATCAGTATTCAGAATGGAAAAGATTGAAGAACTAGAGTTGAATTTTTTATCAAAAATTCAAAATTCCGATCGAAATTCTAGAAATTTGAATAGAAATCCAAAATTCAAATTAGAATTCTAGAAATCTAATAGGAAATCTATAATACCAATCAAATTTCCAAGATTTTTTATTAAAAAATCAAAAAATAATATGATAATAAATAAATTTTAGGGTTTGATCCAAAGTACAAAGTCCATAATCGATTTATAAGAGGAAAAGTAGTTCAAAGTGAAACATTTAAAGTACAGTCATGTCAGCACATGTCCTAATGATAAGAAGATCAGTTATCTTGAGCTCTGGTGTATAGCCAAGGACTTTACCCTTTAGCTGGATCATCGCTCTAATCTGTGGGTATAAAAGTCCCATCGCCATGATCATAAAAATTAAGACCAACAAGCTATTGGTGAAGCCTCTCATTCTCATGCTTTAGATCCCCAGTATAACATTGATGCATCAAGAATAGTTAGAATCATGCATATTATACATAACATGCATACATTTGCATACTTGTTATAAATACTAATCCTCCAAGTATCTATGATCCGCATAGTAAATAATCTCTGAGAAGAGGCAAGTATATACAAATACTCTGCTTGTGTCTAAGGTAGCTGTAAAATAAATTATACTAATTCAACAACAAGTGTTAGTTTGTACAGGATTGGAAATACAAATTGCACTTAAATATGAAGCATTAGGAGGAGAGAAGCTAGGAATCTGAGCTACATCAAAATACATGTTTTGCTTAATAAGAGTCTGTACAGTAGGAGCCTAGTAGTACATGGACTTATCAAGTGGTGGAACATTGCCTATAATGGTACTCGAGGAAGTATCACCTCAAGCTGCTCGAATGAGCTAAGTATATTGAATCTCCTGCTCAATCCTCTTGGTGTCACCCTCAATCTCCTCCTCCATAGCAACATCAGTAGCTTCTTTAACCTATACAGAAAGGCAAATATCATATGCAATAATGAAAGAGATGAAGTAAAATGGTGATAGTGATGAAAGGGACAAAGTAAAATGGTGACTGAAAGCATACCTCAGCTGGGTCTATAGGAACCTTCTCTAAAAGATTCCCCTGAATATACTCCTGATAGTGATAAGAATGCTTGAGTAGAGTCAAAGTGTCATACCCCTCTAAAGTTGCTCTAAGCTCAGGACTAGTGATGTTGTAGCTCCATAATATCAAAGAGGGAATAGAAAAAGGAACACACCTCCTGGAATGTCCCATATGCCAATGATAGACATGCTCACTAAGATACTACATTTGGCAACTGTAACTAGGAAGCAAAATCCTCATAGTCTAAAGCCTTATAGCTATAGTCATAAAATCATATCATTGAATGTCTTCAGCACTAACCAGCTAATCTAATATGACCTATAAATTCATTTAAATAAATTATATTTAACTTTTAAAATTAGTGTAATATTAAAAAAATTAAATTTATCTTACCAGGTTTCACTCTAAAGAGTTTAGGTGGTCCCGATAAGTTTGCAAATCATACTTGATGCTAGTTAGACAAGAAGAACCTCATCTCTGTATCAAAGGAAGACTCCTGTCAAAGTTAATGGCATTGAAGCCTCAGATCACCCCAATCTCAAGAAGAGGTTGTAAAAGAACAAAGTTAAAAGGGGTTAAAGAAATACGTACAGGACATGCCAGAAGTTGAACATTATCACACCACCTCTACAAACAATATTTTGTTGTTAGTAAAGAAAGCCAAGAGCTACAGATCCCCAATAGAAAGTAGTGACTTTAGCAAGGTCCTAAAGTGGACCAAGAAGAGTGATGCTAACCTCATGACCAATCTCATAGAAAAGGGTAGTGCCTAGGAGTATCAATAAGGAACATCTCGCATTCTGAAGGATCTAATGAGGTATGGTGGTGGTTAACCTCCAAAAACCCTGAACAAGAGAAGAAAGGAGCCCTTTCTTCTAATTTTTCCATATTAGAATGAACTCGAACAAGTCACAAACATAACAACTCCTAGCATCCTCGAGAAGGGTACAGTAGTGGATATCAAAAGAACTAGGGCACCCTTGAAGGTAATACTAATGATGGCAGAGAAGCTCATAGAGAAATAGTTAGCTCACCTTGTGAGTGGTATCCATCTACCTCTCGATAAGAGTAAAAAGAAAATAGTGGTCTAACCTACCTTAAGCAGTCGATAGAGTAGCAGTGGAGCATTGGATGCCAGATGCCCAAATATGTTGTACTACCTATCTAGAAAAATCATGAAATAATTCTTGAGCCAAGTGAAAGCAACTTGAGAACTTCAGTGATTTATAAATAAAATTTAGAAAACAATAAGGTTACTTTCTTTTACAAACTCTTAATTTTGGTCTATCATTGTTTTTATTCTTTATTTTTTATTTTTTGTAAAAAAATTATCGAAAGATTGGATTTCTGATTGAAAATCCAAAATACTGATCGAATTTCTGGATTTTCAATTCGAAGTCCAAATTTCTAGATTCCTTATCCAAAATTTAGATTTTTGATAAAAAATCTAAAAGTCTGACTAGAATTCTGTTGGTTCTTTAGGACATGCTGATACTAATTTTGTAAAATTTTGTTTTTAAGTAGACAATTTCATGCAATTTTATAATAGATATTATATAATTGCATACATGAATATATCAATTTACATATTAATAGGAATATATTTTTTTCAAGATTAAAGATAGAAGAAGAAAATTTACCTCATCTCTAGCCTAAGAGCATCTATAGAGGTGTAAATAAGTCAAAAGGAGTACATCTTCCCCTCCATCGAGTCCTAGATTATTTTGAGGAAAATGAAGTTGTGAGAGGACTAGATCTGATTGTCTGGAGCTACTCTCATATAGTCTGCATTGTGGGTGAGCCATAGGATTAGAAAATTTTCAAATTAGATGTCAGATGAAGGAATAATTGAAGAAAGAAGATTTGAAAAACAAGGAAAGGAAAAACAAATGAATGAGATAGATAGAAAAATGAGAGAAATGAATCAGAAAATGGAAGAAAAAGAAGGTTTATATTAAAGTGGTTGTTGACCATTTGCATGATCAAACTCTAAAATTTGGAATTTGATAAACAATTTTTATACTAATAATTTCAATTAAGTGTATAGGGAATTATATACCAAACATATACCAAGCATATACACTTTTGGATGAATAGTGACTTTTTGGGCAAATTGGACCTCTGAGATTCAAAAAAGCTTTTGACATCTTTAGAGATATTAAATAAGAAAATAAGCTTCTTCACATTTGAAGTAGACATCTTGAGCTTTCTAAATTGCCCTTATTTTTCAAAATCCAAGTTTATTTAGTTATGCAAATTTTGAGTCAATACCCACGTGTACGTCTGCCATCTCAGACTGCACAGTTCTTAGTATTTTGGACATATCTTGAGTTACAAAAGTCCAATTAAGGTGATTAAAAATTATATGAAAAGATAAGTAAAAAATATACAACTTTCATGAAGAAAGTATGGGAAATTAAAATTTCTTCATTAGCAAATCACAACTTCAACTTGTGTATAGTTGTCTGATAGTATTCTGTATTTTAGATTGCATAGCTCTTAGTATTTTGGACATATCCTGAGCTAAAGAAGTAAAATTTAGGTGATTAAAAATGATATGGAAAGATAATTCAAATATCTACAAATTTCATGAAGAAAATATAAGCAGATTCAAATGTCTTCAAGAGTAAATTATGTCTTTAACTTGGGTATAGCTGTCTGATAGTATTATGCATTTCAAATTGCATAACTCTTAGTATTTTGAACATATCCTGACCTAAAAACATCTATTTTAGGTGATTTAAAATGATATGGAAATAAAATTCAAATATCTATAGCTTTAATGAAAAAAGTTAGGGCAAATTCCAATGTCTTGAGCAGCCAATCATGGCTTCAATCCCTAAATAGTTGTCTAACAGCATCACTTTCAATTATTCAAAATATTAATGTTGGACACATCATTTGCACCTCTAACAACTATATTTTTAAATATAAATACCTTTAGAGCTGAATGGAATTGAATAAACTTATTGATTATTCATTCTTTCTTAGGCATTCATTAAGCTCTCAAATTCTCTTAAACAATTCATTATTTGTATAACTCATATGAGAGTTGGGTGTGAGTTAGAAATAGAATTTCTCTTCATCTTAAATCTTGGGTTAGATTAGAAGGGAAGTGAGATTTATTTCTAAAGGAATTCATTTAAGTGTTGTCCATTAAAACACTTGGGTTTTAGTTTTTTGAGTGAGCCTTAAAAACTCATGTTGTAAGGTTATAAGAGTGAGCCATAAAACTCTTGTATAATCTCAATCCTGTGAATAAAATTATGGGTGATTGAAAATCCTAACTTGGGGATAAGTTAGGTGGAGACATAGGATTGTTGTTAAATATAAACTCTTTAAAGCTTTATGTTCTTCATTCTTCCTTCTCAACCTCTATTTAATTCTTATAAAGAATTCTTTTAATTTCTCATTTTTATTTGATAGTCCTATTCACCTCCCCTATAGGACTATTTTCAATTGGTATCAGAGCTTGAATTCTAGGTATTTCATTGCTAGAATACAAGATTATGGGGAGTGAATTACAAAACATCTCTTCTCTTAGACCATTTTTTTATAGTAGTGACTATCCACATTAGAAAATCAAAATGGAATTATATCTCAATATGATTCCATTAAACTTTGGGACATTGTCCTAAGAGGTTAGGAACCACCTACAACTATCATTGATGGTGTGGTAACTACTCTTATAAGAAGGTAATGGAGTATTGATCAAAAGGAAAAAAATCACAAAAATAAAAAAGCTATGATTACTCTAGTCTCTTCAATTATAAGGGAAGAAGAAGGCAAGCTTCAACATTGTATATTAGCCAAAGAAATTTGGGAGACCTTAGAAAACCATTATGAAGGCAACATTCAAGTAAAAAGTAAGAAGGTTTAACTTTATATGTATGAATATGAACTATTCAAAATGAAGCCTCATGAATTAATCACGGAGATGACAAATTGTCTCAATGCTCTCCTCACAACCCTTAAGAAACTTGGAAAACATTTCTCCAAAGAAGGGGTACACAATAAGATTCTACGAATCCTACCTAATAAGGATTAGGAATCTCGTGTTACTTCAATTGAGGAAGCTCAAGACCTCTCCACTTTATCAATTGATGTGTTCATTGGTAAGCTCGTAACATATGAGCTCACTATCAAGTAAAGAGGTGAAGAACAATAAGAGAAAGAAGAAAAGAAAAAGAGCATTACTTTAAAAGCTCTTCAAGAAGATAGTGAAGAGGAAAGCATCAAAGATTCTAATGATGAAGATAATGACATTTCCATGCTCACTAGGAACTTCAAGAAGTTTTTGAGAAAGAAAAACTTCTTAAGAATAAGGAACTTCAATAAGAAGTTCGAAGGAGATGGGAAAAAGAAAACTAAGGAGGTTACTTGCTATGAATGTAAGAAATTGGGACATATTAGAAGTGAGTGTCCCAAACTTAAATTCAAGAACATGGGAGCAAAAGATAAGAAGAAAGCATTCAAAGCTACTTCGGATGATTCCTCTGAATCCAAAAAGGAAGAGGAACAACAAGAGGTGGCTAATCTTTGCTTCATGGCCCTTGAAAATGAAAATGAGGTACCATCTACTTCTTATTCTTCTTTTGATGATTGTGATAATTATTGTGATAATGATGATGATGATGATGATGAGAGCTCTATTGTGAGTAAATTACTTGTTAAATGTAAAAGTTTATTATTTAAGAAGAAACATTATAAGCATAAGTTAGGTAGCTTAAATAGAGAATTATAAATTTTAAAAATTAATTTTGCTAAACTTGTTGAATCAAATGAAAAACTTATTAGTAATGCAAAATCTTTTAATTCTTTAGAAGATCAACTTAAGAAAGCAAATGATGAAAATCATAAGCTTTCTAAGAAGGTTTTAGAATTAAAGAATTCCATTGCTAAATTTAAGAGAGGAAAAGAAACTTTAGATAGTCTTCTTGACTTTTAAAAATTTCATGGAGATACCTATGGAATTGGATATAAGAATGAAATGTCTTCATCACCTTCATCACATATTAATTTTGTAAAAGCTTCGCATGATTCCACTCCTTCAACCTTCAAATCAAATGAGACCCAAGCTTTGAAAGCTAAAAGATCTCATGTGTTAAATAGTAAAGGAAAGACTTAAGAGATTCATCCTTCATTAACACAAAGAGGTAAGGCTCAAACTAGAACACCTAAACCCAAGCATGCTTATATGTACATTAGACACAATTATAATACACATGCTACACAAAACAATGCATATAAACATATTGCACAAAATTATCGAAATTTATATCACCATTGCTAATGCATGTCTCACTTAATGACATAAAACAATAGGGGATACACACAACACCAAAGCATGTTGCACACACTAGGAAAGCATTTCATCCTAGAAAGGAATAAATTTAAAAATATTGTATGTTCTTATTGCATGATTAAAGGGCATACTAATAATGTGTGCTTTTATAGAAGACTGCATATGAATTTACTTCCTACAGATTATCTTGAAACTAACCAACCTAGACCAAGAAAGGTTTGGGTCCAAAAGAACACTTAAATTTTACTATATAAATGTGCTTAAAATCCATAAGAACAAAAAGCAAATGGTATCTTGATAGTGGATGTTCAAGGCACATGACAGGAGACAAAGAGCAATTCAATAAACATAATGCTAAGGATGGAGGACACGTTACTATTGGAGATAATGCAAATGGAAAAATTATTGGCATTAGAGAAATAGGTAATCCTAAATCCTTATCTATACATCATGTGTTGTTTGTTGATGGTCTTAAACATAATTTGCTTAGTATAAGTCAATTATGTGACATAGGAAATAAAATAACTTTCTATCCTAAAAATTATTTTGTTACTAGTCTTGATGAAAACAACATTATTTTTAGTGGTGAAAGAGTAGACAATGTTTATGTTATTGATTTGAATAAAATTGATAACAAATATATAAAATGCTTAGTGTCTATCTCCTATGACACATGGACATGGCATAAAAGGTTAGGACATGCAAATTTTAAGCTTTTGAATGATCTTTGTAAACATGAACTCGTAATTGGTTTACCTAAGCTTAAATTTGCTAAGGATAAACCTTGTGATGCTTGCCAAAAGGGAAAACAATCCAAGTCCTCATTTAAGCTAAAAAATGTAGTGTCCACCTCGAGGCCACTTGAACTTATACATATGGATTTATTTGGACCAACTAGAGTTACTAGTCTCAGTGGAATGCACTATGCATATGTATTGGTTGATGATTACTCTAGATTTACAGGGGTATGTTTCTTTACTCATAAGAATGATGCATTTAAAGCTTTTGAATAGTTTGCAAAAAGAGTTCAAAAAGAAAAAGGCTTTTATATTTCTTTTATTAGAAATGATCATGGAATCGAATTTAAAAATGAATTTTTTAGAAATTATTGTAATGAAAATGGTATTTCTCATACATTTTTATCTCCTATAACTCCTCAACAAAATGGGGTAGTTGAAAGGAAAAATAGAACTCTTGTGGAAATGGTTAGAACAATGCTTTATGAGTATAATTTGCCTCTATACTTTCGGGTGGAAGCCGTTAACACATCTTGTTATATTTCAAACCAAGTTTTTAAAAGACCAATTTTAAATAAAACATCTTATGAGCTATGGAACAATAGAAAACCTAAAATATCATATATAAGAGTATTTGGATGCAAGTGCTTTATATTGAACACCAAGGATAATCTTAGGAAATTTGATTCTAAAGTAGGTGGAAGGAATTTTCCTAGGCTATTCTATTTCTTGTAAAGCATATAGGGTCTTTAATAAGAGAACTCTAGTAGTTGAAGAGTTAATGAATGTGGTATTTGATGAATCAAACTCACTTGATCCTAGAAAGGATGTTTGTAGTGTTGATGATCTTATATGTGACAATGAGATTATGGAAACACAAGAAGAAAATGCTAGTAAGCCTTTGGAACTTGAAGATCCAAGCAAGAAGGAAAATGAGGAGAAATCTTTACCTACCTTAAAGGATGAACTTCCAAAGGATTGAAAATTCAAGAAAGCTCAGCCTCAAGACCTCATTATCGGTGACACTATAAAAGGGGTAACTACTATATCTCAATTAAAGTCTATTATTAATTTAGCCTTCATTTCTCAAATTGAACCCAAAAATATTGATGATGCTTTGTATGATGAATTTTGGGTCCTTGATATGCAAGAAGAGTTAAATCAATTTAAGAGAAACAAGGTTTGGACCTTGATTGCTAGACCTAAACATCATCCTATTATAGGCACCAAATGGGTGTTTAGAAATAAGATGAATGAAAAAGATGTCATAACTAAGAGCAAAGCTATACTAGTAGCTAAAGGTTATAATCAAGTGGAAGGCACTAATTATGATAAAACCTTTGCCCTCGTTACAAGCTTATAAGCTATTAGGATGCTACTTGCATTTGCATCGTACATGGATTTTAAACTTTATCAAATAGATGTTAAAAGTGCATTTTTAAATGGTTTTATTAAAGAGGAGGTATATGTTGAACAAACTCTGGGTTTTGAAAATTTTAACTCTCTAAATCATGTTTTTAAATTGTCAAAAGCATTGTATGGATTGAAACAAGCTCTAAGAGCTTAGTATGAAATATTAAGTAACTTTTTACTAGAGAAAGGTTTCTTTAAAGGAAAGGTTGGCATAACTCTTTTCATAAAGAAATCCAAGCATGATTTATTAATTATTCAAATTTATATTAATGATATTATTTTTGATGCTACTAACCATTACTTGTGTGAGGAATTTTCTAACCAATGCAAGGAGAATTTTAGATGAGTATGATAGGAGAACTCAAGGTCTTTTTTGGACTTCAAATCAAGTAATGTGAAGATGGGAATTTCATTAATCAAACCAAATATGCAAGGGACATTCTCAAGAAGTTTGGAATGGATGGAGCTAAATCAAGCAAAACTCCAATGAGCACCACAATCAAACTCAACAAGGATGAGAATGGCAAACCGGTTAATAACAAGCAATTTAGAGGTATGATCGGACCCTTCTTTATTTAACTGCTAATAGACCTGATATTATTTTTGCTACTTGCTTATCTGCTAGATTTTAATCAAGTCCTAGAGAGTCTCATTTGAATGCTATCAAAATAATTTTCAAATATCTTTATGGTACAATGCATTTAGGACTTTGGTATCCTAGGAGTTCTTCCTTTGATTTGATTATTTATTATGATGCTAACTTTGCTGATTGCTTACTAGATAGAAAAAGCACTTTCGAAACTTATCAAGTTTTAGGAAATTGCTTAGTTTCTTGGTTTAGTAAGAAACAAGTTTCAGTTGCCTTGTCCACTGCTGAAGCATAATATATGGCGGCTAGTTGTTGTTGCACCCAAGTTCAATGGCAAAAATAAGAACTTCTAGACTGTGGCATTGATATTAATCATAATCCAATTAAATGTGACAATACAAGTGCTATAAACCTTAGTGAAAATCCTATTCAGCATTCTAGAACTAAGCATATTGACATTAGACATTATTTCTTACGTGATCATGTACAAAATGGTCATATTTTTCTTGATTTTGTTGATACTAATCATCAATTAGTAGACATCTTTACCAAGCCTCTTTATAAGGAAAGATTGAATTTTATTAAGCATAAGCTTGATATGATTGATGGCTCAAGCTTGTCTTGATCACTTGTTAAATTGATGAATTGATGTTTGGATTCTTATGTGATCATGTGCTTTAGAAAAAATTTTCAGCATCATGTATATATTTTGTTTTAAAAGTATTTGCTTTAGCAAATTTACTTCATATACATGATATATTGTATTTCCCATTTGAATGATTAACTTTATTTGATTTGGATTTATGTGGATTCATTCAATTTTTTTCAAAAGCCCTCATACTTTTCAAATTAATAATTAATTATTGAGCTAAATTCAATTAATTAATTATTTTAATTTAGCAAAAATATTTCTCCTCCTCAATAAGATTTTTTTAATATTTTTTAATTCATTTTATGCTAGTTTCTATTTGGTTTATTTTCAGTATAATTTCCATATCCAAGTTTTGAGTTCTTAGTCTATTTTTTAATTCATTTTTTGTCAGTTTTTTTTTGGTTTATTTATAAGCCATGAGCTGTTTATTTATTTTATAATTATTTTATGACAATTTACGCTCAATTTATTTTCTGGATTTTTTTGGATATAAGACATGAGCTGTTAGTTTTATGTTTTGTCTACAATTGGTATTTTAATATCATTGTAGGTCTCTCTTTTTAATGCTATTTTATTTGCATATGGACAAGGGGGAAGAAATATTTGAGTTTATTTTTTTTATTATTGCGTTTACGCATGAATATTGTTTATTATATTTATACATGCATAATTAATGTTTAATTTATTCGTGTATCAATTCCACTAAGGAATTGTTTTGATCTTTGATGAGGCATGAATATTTTTTTAATATTTGGTCTATCTTTGCTTTTGTCAAAGGAGGAAAAAATAATTGAGTTTGCATGCGTATTTAGTTAATTTCTTTTAAGGAAGAAAAATATTTTTTACAAAGATGTGTTTGTGTTAGTGACATAACTATGTGATAGTGTGTCCTTAATATCAATTTTTTTAATTCATTGAAATAGAGGGAGAAAATTGTTTGAATTTATTTCATAGAAATTTTTTTATGCATGCATAGTAACATCGTAAGTGTGGCTAGTTTTGTCCTTGTGATAAAAAGCCTTGTTTTGCTTACTTTGTTTATATATGACATGACTTTTCTCATTTATGCATGACTATCAATTATGCTTATACCTGCAAAATTCATATTCATATATAAATTCTTTGTGGGAATGGTTTTTATCTTTAAAAATGAAATGACTTTCATAAAGATTTCGAGTATCTTTGCTTTCATTGTTTTGGTTCTTGATTTTTTATTCCCTCTGGTATTATTGGCTCCCTTAGGTCTATTTCCCTTATATCTCTCTCTTTTCTATTTGTCTTTGACAAAGGGGGAGAAGAGACTATATGCTTAGGGGATAAATAATTGTGTTTGTATTTAAGCTATGCTAAGTACCACATGATTATGTATAATTGATTGACTAGATAAACTTTCTATAATCATGTGATGTTTCAATATAGCATATGTACTATTTTATGATGCATTATAGTAGCACTATATGCATATATGTTTGAAATTATGTTGTCTAACATTTTTTTTTTAATAATCATGTTATCATCATTTATTATGTTAGGCCATGTTCTTAATAATATTTTTTATGTTGTCCTTATTCTTGATAAGAAGGGTAATAAAATTTGTTTATATTTCTTATCATATCCAAAAAGGAGGAGAAATAAAAAAAATATATTTTGTTAAAGGAATAGATTTGTTAAACCCTTATACATGCTATGATAATTCATTTATATACTTTGATACATGATAAATATTGAATTTATGCATATTATAAAGGGGAGAAAAATACTTTCTCATTTTGCATCTATTTAATTTGAAAGGGGGAGCTATTTTAATTAGCATGCTTATACATGTTATTTATTTTTGTCACACTCACACACATTATTTATTATCTTTTAAAATTGGTTGTCAAAGCCATAAAGGGGGAGATTGTTTACCATTTGCATGATCAAACTCCAAATTTTGGACTTTGACAAATAATTTTTATACTAATAATTTCAATTAAGTGTGTAGGGAATTATATGCCAAACATTTACCAAGCATATACACTTTTGGATGAATTGTGACTTTTCGGGCAAATTGAACGTTTGAGATTCAAGAAGGCTTTTGACATCTTTAGAGCTCTTAAATGAGAAAATAAGCTTCTTCAAATTTGAAGTAGACATCTTGAACTTTCTGAATTGGGCTTATTTGTCAAAATCAAAGTTCATTTGGTTATGGAACTTTTGAGTCAAAATCAACATATACATCTGCCATGTTAGACTGCACATCTCTTAGTATTTTGGACATATCTTGAGTTACAAAAGTACAATTAAGGTGATTAAAAATGATATGAAAAGATAAGTAAAAAATATAAAACTTTCATGAAGAAATTATGGCAAATTAAAATTTCTTTAGGAGCAAATCATGGCTTCAACTTGTGTATAACTTTCAGATAGTATTCTGTATTTCAGATTGCATAGCTCTTAGTATTTTGAATATATCCTGAGCTAACTAAGTAAAATTTAGGTGATTTAAAATGATATGGAAATATAATTCAAATATATACAGCTTTCATGAAGAAATTATAGGAAAATTCAAATTTCTTCAGCAGCAAATCATGGCTTCAACTTAGGTATAGCTGTCTGATAGTATTCCACATTTCAAATTGCATAGCTCTTAGTATTTTTGACATATCCTAAGTTACAGACATCCAATTTAGGTGATTCAAAATGATATGGAAAGCTAATTCAAATATCTACAGCAAAGTGAGGGCAAATTCTAATGTCTTAAGTAGTCAATCATGGCTTCAATCCATGAATAATTATCTAACAACATCACTTTCAATGATTCAAAATATAGACATTGGACACATCATTTGCACCTCCAATAGCTATATTTTTAAGTATAAATACCTCTAGAGTTGAATGGAAGTTAAGAAACTTGTTGATTATTCATTCTTTCTTAAGCATTTATTAAGCTCTCAAATTCTCTTAAACAATTCTTTATTTGTATAACTCTTGTGAGAGTTGGGTGTGTGTTAGAAATAGAATTTCTCTTCATCTTAAATCTTAGGTTAGATTAGAAGGGAAGTGAGATTTATTTTTGAAGGAGTTGGTTTAAGTTTTGTCCATTGAAACACTTGGGTTTTGGTTTTTTGAGTAAGCCTTGAAAACTCATATTGTAAGGTTATAAGAGTGAGCCATAAAACTCTTGTATAATCTCAATCCTATGAATAAGATTGTGGGTGATTAAAAATCCTAACTTAGAGATAAGTTAGGTGAAGACGTAGGATTGTTGTTGAATCCAAACTCATTAAATCTTTGTGTTCTTCATTCTTCCTTCTCAACTTCTATTTAATTCTTGCAAAGAACTTTTTTAATTTCTCATTTTTCTTTGATAGTCCTATTCAGCCCCCCTCTAGGACTCTTTTCAATGGCAAATTTCTACTTTAGTCCTTTAACTTTGTTTGCTTTTAAGTCTAATTTTTTTCTTACAATTTAGTCCTAAATTCCAATGCTACATAATTTAATAATTCATTGAATTATTAAATTTTCAGCATAAAATAAATCAACAATACATGTCTAAGTGTAGCATATTCTTAAATCAATAATATACGTCTATGTATAGTCAACATTATGCATTTGAGTATAATGTATCTTTTTAATACTATAAGTCTAAGTATAGTCAACATTATATGTCTGACTATAATGTATCTTTTCAATACTATATGTCTGAGTATAGTTAACAATATACATCCGAGTATAATGTATCTTTTCAATACTATACATCCGAATATAGTTAACATTATATGTCCAAAAATAATGTATCTTTTCAATTAATACTATATGTCTGAGTATTGTCAACATTATATGTTCGAATGTAGTCAACATTATACATCTGAGTATAATGTATTTTTTCAATATTATACGTCGAAGTATAGTCAACATTATATGTCCAAGTATAATGTATCTTTTGAATATTATACATCCAAGTATAGTCAACATTATATGTCCGAGTATGATGTATCTTTTTAATACTATACATCCAAGTATAGTCAACATTATATGTCCGAGTATAATATATATTTTCAATTAATACTATACATCGGAGTGTGGTTAACATTATAGGTCCGAGTATAATGTATCTTACCAATACTATACATCCGAGTATATTCAACATTATACATCAGAGTATAATGTATCTTATTAATACTATACACTCGAGTATAGTCAATATTATATGTTTGAGTATAACATAATTTATCAATTCTATTTATTTAAGTATAGTCAACATTATACATGCAAGTATAATGTATCTTTTTAACACTATACATCTGAGTATAGTCAACACTACACGTCCGAGTGTAGTGCATTTTTAAATCAACACTATACATCTGAGTATGATGTATTCTTAGATGTTTTAGTATTTTGCTTAGTGTTGCATAGAAACATAAGCATTCATTATGAACCGATGATCACTTACATGCAAAAGCCTTAAAGTGCACAGGTAAGTATCTAAAAGAAATTGTGTGCTTATTTTCTTTACTGTAATTTGTCTAGTAAATAGTGACAGAGATGGACAACCGTAAGCGCCCAATTTTGGGATGATGGAGTTAGATGTGACAGAGGACTCCAATGATGAAAATACTATAATAGATCTTCAACACTTGAATTTTGAAACCTTAAAAGCCTAAATGCATTTTCAAAAGAACTTAATTTATTTTTTAAGGACTTAATTGTAACATTTTTTATAAGGATCTAATTGAAAATTTTAAATTCTTTCAAGGGTCTTTCGATAATGAAAATTAAAAGAAAAAAAGATTAGAATTCTGTAATTCTAGTTGGAATTACACAATTCTGATTAGAGTTCTATAATTTTGATTGGAATTATATAATTCCGATCGAAATTACATAAAGCTTATCAGAATTATGTAATTCTAATCAAAATTACATAATCCCAATTGGAATTAAACATGTTTTGTCTGCATTTTTAATCTTTCAGTAAATAAAATTTTAGTTTTTGGAATTTTAATTGATCAAAATAATGTGATAAATCCCTTTTCTATGATTTATCTAACTTTTTCTTGAAATCAAAAGTCCTTATTAAATCAAAACTCTATCACTGTGAAGAAAGGAAGTCATAGTAAGATACATTGTTTTGCTAGGGTTTTCTATATGAACCCAACTCAACTCTCTTGGAGGGAGGACTTCTTCCTGGACCTCTCTTTTTCATTTTTCGTAATTTTTAAATAATATTTTCTTGAGAGGTACTATTATTTAAAGAAGAAGAAGTAAACTTTTAGGAAGAAAAATCAAGCATTGTAGATCTATTCTAAAATAACAATAGTGATTTATACCACTCTGGGGAGTAAATCAATACTGCATCCATTCAATTATCTCTTCCTCTACCCTCTTCTTTCTTTTTATTTTATTTGATTATTTTAGTTTTATTTAATTTTAATTTTATTTATTATGTTTAATTACTAATCATTGTTTATTTTTTGTGTTTTTTTGTTTGTGATTATGGGAGTTACATAATGAATTCATTGTAGAGAACAAAATCCATAAAGATCCATAGGATGAAATGGATTTTATAGTTGAATATAGTTTCTAGATTTTTTTATTTATTTTTTTATTATTATTTTGTTTTTTGTTTTTTGTTTTTTTTTTGTTGTATTATTTTTTTAGATTATTGTGATAGCCCTAATAGTAGGAATAATGAAATCATATGTGTGTGGTTTTGTGTTTATTTCAATTAATTGGGTAGTAAGATTAAGGTTTTAATTGGGTGATTAATTAAAATTAATAGCTATAGAGGTAATTAGAGTTTTTTAATTAAAATTGAATTAGATTTAAATGGAAAGAATTAGGGTTGCTTGCTAATTATTTTATTTATTAATAATTTTTTATTTAAAGTAACTTTAACTAAATTAGGTTTTCTAGAAGAAATAGATTTAATTGATTGTTTGATATTTTATTTGATTATTTTGGTATTTTTTTTTATGTTTTTGTGCTTATTTTTTTATTTTTATGTATTTTGGGTCGCAAGCCCATGTTAAGCTCTAACCCATTTAATTAATTTTAGGTTTAGGAAGTCATTTTCTTAGCCCATTTCATTTAATAGGTTATTAATTAATTAGGTATAGATTTTAATTAATTAAAATGTGTTTTAGGCCCATAATTAATTAGAAATTAGGTTAGAGATAACTTAGGCCCATTTATTTAAGTAGATATAAGCCCACCTAGGTTAATTAAAATGAATTTAGACTTAGCCCATTAAATTAAAGCCTTTGCCATAACTTGTAGATTTAAGATCATCCGATAATTAAAATATGTATAATTAGGCCCACTAATTTAAATAATTCATAATTTGTAGATTTTGGTCCATTTTTAGAATTAAAATAAATAGACTTAGGTTCACCTAATTAAAATTACATAGGAATTAGGCCAATTAGTATTTATGGTCACTTGTAAATTAAAACATGCAGATTTAACCAATTTAATTAAAATAAATGTATATTAGACTAACTTAAGGATTATGAACTAAAATGAATGCATTGTTTACATGTATTTTTCATGAATAGTTTGCATGGGATTAATTGTTTAACTAAGGGTTTATATGAAATTGCATGTAAATAGAGGATAATATAGTAATTCATAAAGTAATTTTAAATGAACACAAGACTAAAAGAAGTTAGTATTCTATATCCATAATCTCTTGTTTGTGGTGCTAGCTTTTTTTTTAAAGAATTAAGTACCACCATTTTCGATTTGTCCTAGTTATTACCCTGGGTGATTATTCCTCATCTCCATGTCATGTCTTTATGATAGTGGTTAGTGTGTTCTCTAGAGCCGTAGGCTCAAACAGTGCCGTGGATGCTAAAATCTTAGACACATGCTAAACCTTGCTATCTACAGACACATTTCGAACAATCATCCTAACTTGATCATTTTTAGGTACCTTTTTTTCATTAATCTTTCTTTATTCATGAATCTAGTTAGAAAATCTAAAAATGATTCATTAGGCTTTTGCTTGGTCAATTCTAAGTCCCTAATAGACACTTCAAGCGTAGTATAATAGTCATATTATTTCAGAAAAGCGATACACAATTCTCTCCAATCCACTTAGATAGACTTCTCCATTCTATAATACCAATTACAAGCCTCTAAGGATAGTACAAACTATTAGTGATATGCACTAGGTCAATCATTTGATTATGCATTGACTTTCTTATTTTATTAATAAAGAGGTATTTCATTATCATTTGATTTTATGATAATTATATGAATGGTTAATTCTTACTAAGGCCATCAAGTATGTGACTTGATAGTAAAACCCTTAGATTAAAATAAGAGTTCTATTCTAATAAATCCCTAGCCATTTATTCATTATATAAATATTAAATTATTAAGGCTAGTATGATGTTGACTGATGGTTATGTTTTACTAATCATGAATATGAGATATTAAGTCAATTCATAGGTACATGATGAAAGATCATGTACTGGATTGACCCACTATGAGAATACTACATAGATTATTATCATAAGTATTTCTCATCACAGTAATTTTATTTCAGTCCTTTGACCTTGAAATCATCATGGATTTTTACATAGCTATTTTATATTTTGACACATTCTAACATTGTCCTTAACCGGACGATTAAATTGTAATGTTGTTGGATATAAAATTAGTTATGTGAGGAATATGAGTGATTTAGAAGGAATTTATCCCTCATTAATATGAGAAAGATATCTATGGGCCCCTTGATGAGATAGATTAAAGAAAATTGCATGGCCATGCTGAAATGAATTGACAAAGAGTTATCATTTTCAGTCTAGTTAGAATCAAGTCATAATATTAAACTATATAAGGATAACATTCTATGCCTTATGTTCAATTAAGATATCATGTGATAAAGGGATGATAAAATTCATTGTAATTAGGTTATGTTGGATTATTGACTTCACATGACTTGGGTAGTCATAATGTCTTGCTAGAGGCCACTTATGACTTGTAGGCCTAAATAGAGATTTAGGCCCACTACCAATGTTATGTGAACCTACAGGGTCACATACTTAGAACAAGCCCAAAACGAATATGGGTTTAATTATCCCAAAATAAACTCTGTGGAAATAAATAATTAAAGTGTTTTATTTATTTATTTATTTATTTATTTAAGATAAATGTTATTTTAAATAAATAAATAAGATATTATTTTTTATTTTTTTTTAAACAAAATCATAATATAATAAATGGAAAATTACCAAAAGGTCATTGGTAGGTGAAACCCAAATTTGGAGTCTATAAATATGTTATATTCTCTAGGGTTTCACACACTAGTTTTTCTTGCCTTTAAATTTGTTTTCTTTCTTCTTAGAAAAAAAAGACAGAGTTTTTCTTTTGTTCTTGATTTGTGAGACAATCAAGGAGGTTGCTAGCACACATACTCCAATTCATTTTGTGAAGGGTTGTTCATGTGGATAGCTATAAAGGACGCATCCTTTTCGAGATGTCTTGATCCGAACAACCAAGCCAAAAAGCTCGAGGTAAGGTGTCATCGATGTGAACCTCCTCTCATCCTTCCAGAAAATCTCCTCTTCTGCATTTTGGTGAGATTCTTGAAACCCTAGATTCAATGAAGTAGTCGAGATTCAATGAAGTAGTCGAATTACATGGATCCAGGCTTGGGAACGTGATAAAATTTTAATTTTTTTGCTACGTTTGTATCATGAATCCCAACACAAATAACTTGGTAACTATAGACAAAGGAGCATTAATAGTGCTCATAGTGGTTATATACTGATTAAGGTGGATCCTTGGGTCCCCAGTACCATCAAACTTCTATAATTGTGGCATCTTGAACTTATTAGGCACCTTATCTTCCTTAAATTACATCACGTCATCAAAATCAAACAAATATCCGATGCCTGTGCTCTCATCAATTCTTCCATTTTGGACATCTTCTGAATTAGTGCTTTCATCTGCTTGGATTCCAACTCTTGAAATTACTCAAGGGATTCCCTTATTACTTTTTCAACCATGTAGTTCTTAACATCCTCCAATTTCATTTCTACATCAGGTACATTCCTGGCAACATTTAAATGTTACCCTAAGCATTATCATTATTAGCAGGTGGTACAATCGTAACTAGAGGTGCAGTAGCAGGTGGTGGCATTAATCTAGCTAGAGCTTGTCTTAGTTCATCTTGCATCATTGCTCTCATGTCATCCATCAATGCTCCTTTAATGTCCTTTAGGATCCAATTTTCTCCCTCTTCTTATTCCATTTCTTCTGCTTGTTTAGCTGGAGTTTATACAGCTTCTAGGTAAAATGGATTGATAGGACTCCTTTCCAGCAGCAAATATCAAGTTAAGCCAAGTGTACATACATCCTTCTAACCTTATTCCTCCCACACATGTATTCAATGACAAGTCTTTATAGCCTAGGATTTTTAATCTTAGCCTTAACATCAGTAGAAGATATCAAGAACCGACACACATGCCAAATCTCCTAAAGCAGTAAAACATTTCTAGGTATAAAAGATTAGCCTAATCTTTATTAACCCAAATGGGCTTATAAAGTATGGGATTGGGACTTTGTAGATAAAATGCCTGATGACAATAAATACAAGTAATTTGGGTAATCCTAAAGGAAGTTACTAAGCCACTATATGAGCTGAGTCCAATAGAAAAGGTCAAAGTTCCCTTAGCAAGGTGCCCTCCTTTAAGACTTAAGTCAAAGGCCAAGGTTAGAGAGGCCCAACATCCTTTGCAAACTCGAGAGAAAACTCCCCCCCCCTTTAGGACTTGGGTTATAAACTCTGGTCAGATGAGCCCGGTAATCTCTCTTGAACTAAGCTAATGCTAAGAGTGATGGTTAGCCAATCTATAATCTTATAAAGCTAGTAGAATTATTGAACCATAAACCAATGCCATCAGTTAATAATGACATGCAGAATGAATGCAAGAATAAAATAGTAATTAATAAAATAATTCTAAAGAATACAAGTAGAATCAATACCTATTATCCTTAGTGAATTCATCACTATAAATGACAGCGTTTAGTGCACGTCCAAGATTTTAGCAATTGCAATACTATTTGAGCTTAAGACTTTGGAGAACACACTAACCACTATCATAAAGACATGGCATAAAGATGAGGAGTCAGCACCTAGGGTAATAACTAGGACAAATAAAAAATGGTGGTACTTAATTCTCTAAAAGAAAGCTAGCACCATAACCAGGAGATTCTGGATACGAAATAATAACTTCTCTCAATCTTATGTTCATTTAGAATTACTAACTTATCCTCTATTTACATGCAAATTTCATATAAACCCTTATTTAAACAATTAACCCTAAGCAAACTAGTCATGAAAAATACATGTAAACAATGTATTCAGTTTAGTTCACAATCCCTAAGTTAGTCTAATCTACATTGATTTTAATTAAATGGGCTAAATCTACAAGTTTTAATTTTACAAATGAGTCTAAAAGCTATTGGACATAATTCATACTTAAATTTAGTTAAGTGAACCTAGGTCTATTTATTTTAATCCTAAAAATGGGCCTAAATCTATAAATTATAAAGTATTTAAATTAGTGGGCATAATTGTACATATTTTAATTCTAGGATTATCTTAAATCTACAAGTTATGGAAAATCCTTGAATTTAATGGACTAAGTCTAAATTAATTTTAATTAACCTAGGTGGGCCTATCTCTAATTAACTAAATGGGTCTAAGTTATCACTAACCTAATTTCTTATTAATTATAGGCCTAAAATGCATTTTAATAAATTAAAATCTATTACTAATTAATTAATAACATATTAAATGAAATAGGCTAATTAAAAGGTGGGCAAAAAAGAACTACTTAAACCCAAAATTATTTAAATGGGTTAGAGCCTAATATGGGCTTGGGGTCCAAAACACATAAAAAAAAATAAACAAGCCCAAAAACAATAAAAAAAAAATATCAAAACAATCAAATAAAAGATGAAACAATCGATTAAAGTTATTTCTTTTAAAAATGTAATTTAGTTAAAGTGACCTTAAACAACAAATTATAAAATAATTAACAAGCAACCCTAATTCTATCCACTTAAATTTAATTCAATTTTAATGAAAAACCCTTATTATCTCTATAGCCATTAATTTTAATTAATCACCCAATTAAAACCCTAATCTTACTACCCAATTAATAAACACACAATTACACACACATGATTTCATTATTCCCACATTAGGCTATTACAATGATAAAAAAAATAGATACAACCCAAAAACTAAATAAAAAATAAAATAAAACAAACAAAAAAATAATAGCAAAAAAAACTAGAAACTATATTCAACTACAAGATTCAATCTATAGCATCTTATGGATCTTGTTCTCTACAGTGAATATGTTATGTAACTCCCTCTATAATCGCAAATAAAAAACACAAAAATAAACAATTATTAGTAGCTGAACAAAAAATTAAAATTAAAATTAAATGAAACCAAAATAATTAAACAAATAAAAGAGGGTAGAATAAGAGATAATTGAATGGATGAAATATTGATTTGCTGCTCAAAGTGGTATAAATCACCATTGTTTTTCAAAATAGATCTCCAATGCTTGATTTTTCCTCCTAAAAGTTTATTGCTTCTTCTTCAAAGAACGGAACCCCTCAAGAAAATATTATTTGAAAACTCTATAAAAGGAAAAGGAGAGCTCTAAGAAAAAGTCCCTTTCCAGGAGAGTTGAGCTGGGTTTATATAGAAAACCCTATCTAAAAAATGTATCATACTGTGACTTCTTCTCTTCATAGTGATACAGTTTTGATTTAATTAGGACTTTTGATTTCCTGAAAAATTTAGATAAATCCTAGAAAAGGGATTTATCATATTGTTTTAACCAATTAAAATTTAGAAAATGAAAATTTTATTTACTAAAAAAATTAAAAATATAGACGGAACATGTTTAATTTTGATCAAGATTATGTAATTTCAATTGGAATTACATAATTCTAATTGGAATTATGTAATTTTGATCTCCATTTTTAAACTTTTACTTTCAAAAAGACCCTTCAAAGACTTTAAACTTTTCAATTAGGTCTTTAAGGAAAGCATTACAATTAAATCCTTAAAAACCAATTAATTTTTTTTTTAAATGCATTTAAACTTTTTGAGGTCTCAAACTTCAAGCGTTGAACATCTATTTATTATATTTCATCATTAGAGTCCTTTGACGCATCCACACTCCATCATCTTGAAATTGGGTGCTTACACACGTCCTTCAGCCTCAAACAATAAAGCTTAGCAAGGATTTAACTTATGAGGAACATCTAGTGGTGACAATGGATTGACAAGTTCATCAGCTCCACACTAAGGAGATCCCTATGATTAAAGTGTTGTGCAGCAATCATGCAGTAGAAGACTGTACTTGGGAGATTGAGGCAGAGATGCGGGTGGCATACTCTTACCATTTTCATTAGTAAAATTTTTTATGTTTTTTATTTTTGTTAAAATTCGAGGATGAATTTTATAAGGAAGAAGATTTTAAAGACCTAAATTTAATTATTGATATTAAATATGGATTATTAAGTTTAATTATAATTTTATTCAATTAGTGTTAATGCATGTGGTAATAAAATTTTATTAAAATTTAAGAGTATATATATATATATATATATATATATATATATATATATATATATATATATATATATATATATATTCTCTTAAATTTTAATAAAATTTGGATGAGATATTTTAATTTTAAAATATTAAAATTGGTAATTTTAAAATATATATTAAATTTTACTTTTGGTACTTTTGTTTATTTAAAAAAAATGTGACAGACGCCCCTTCACTTTTCTTTTCCCTCTTCTTCTCTACCTCACCACCCCCACCACTAACGTAGCCACCATCATTACACCACCTCCTCCTCGATGTGCTGCTACAGCGACTAGCAAATTACCAGTTCCTACCCCTTCTCTTCTTCTTTTAACATGTCACAACCTAAATCAGGGAGTCATAGCTAGTGCTAAGGAACGGGAATTCTTACAAATATGGAACCCATAGCAAGCCTAAAAAATAAAAAAACATGCAAACATACCATAAAATATCTCAGAATTAAAACTTTAATTGATATAAAATAAATCCTTATATCATAACATAATAAAATATATTCATACAATTATTCAAATATAAAATCACTATTTAATACAATACAAATACAACAATAAGAAGCAATACTATTGCAACATTTACTAAAATACAAGAAAAGTAACGGTTCAGTATTTACATAAGTCAGTCAGGGAGGAAAGAGTCTGGCGAATAGAACTAATATAGAGGTTTGAAGTAGAGGATCCTGAAAAAAATATTGAGAGGGGTCAGACCTCACTGAGTGAATTATTTTTATATATATACATTCAACCTAAAAAGATAGATACTTAAGCATCAGTATAATAATATATTTATATTTATTTCATATATACATGCATTTTATATATATGCGTTAAATCCATTTTTTATTATAACAATAAACGTAGAAGAAGTTTGGGTGGAGGATTAGAGCAAAATTCCTAAATTTTTTGCAGCCTCGATCACTATATTTCCTTCACCAACATGCTTTCCATAACTCCCAAAAAATATTCTTTACCCAACTTTTTGGCAGTGAACTGACCCTGAGTATACAATGGGTCAATTGAGGATCCTCAGTTCCACTACTGGTGCCAACTGGCCTTAAGTACCCCATAGGTCAACCAAGGATCTACAGTCACACCCTTTTTATCCATAATTCACAACAACTATAATTTCCATATCCAGAATCATTCAAAGTTCAAAACCTAATTCTAGCGTACTATTGCACAGCAGCCCAATTTGACCCACTAGGTGGCACATTCTACAATTAACCTCCAAAATATTGTTTCGTAATAAAATAATGAAAATTCATAATAAAAAATAACAACATACATTATTCAAAATAAATATTCTCAATTATACATATGAAAGCATATATATAAATGTTAATAATAATAAATATCATTTAATGAAATAAAGCATAATTAAATTCATATTTATTAAAAATATATGGATGCTCATAATATTTATCTACATTTAATGTATACATATAATCATAACTCATAGTTTAAGTGTGCCCCTCTACCGTGGCTCTACTAGCTTGGTCTAATAGGCCTAACTCGCAGAGCAACTAAGAAAAATAATAATATATTAGAATCAAAATCCTAATTTTATTGTAATAACCCTAGTTTTAAATTTATTTTATTATATAATGATATATGCAATGTTAATAAAATTTAAAAGTTAAAGTTAATTATTTTACTATTTTGTGATTAATTATTATTATTTTATGTTTCATTGAATTTTCACGTAAAAATATTATTTTGGAACTTATTATTCTGGACGTTTAAATTTCATTGTGTATATTTAATATTTTCGAACACTATTATTTTAATAACATTAATTTAGTGCATGGTTGTTTTAACATTATTTTTAGGTACTAATATTATTTTATTAACTGATGTGATTTTGAGTATTATTAATATTTTTAAAGTATTCCACCACCATTATTAATGTTATTATTGTCATTGTTATTTTATATGAGTTATTATTATAAATATCGTGTGATATTATTATCATAGTATTATTTTAATATTAATATTTTGAGTACATCATTATTATTTTATTTTTATTGACTTACATTATTGCATTATTAAATTATTTCATAAATATTGTTTATATTATTGTTATTTTCAAATATGTTGTGTGTTATTATTATGATGGTTATTATTTTTATTATTATCATTAATATTATTTTGATAGCACTAGTTATGTGCATTATTATTTCTATTATTTTTATTTTTATTAAATATACATTATTTGTATTATTAATTATTTAATAATTATGATTTATATTATTGTTCCTTTTAAATGATATTTTATGTGTTTATTTTTTTATGTGTGTGTGATTATATGTGTGTCTATATATATATATATGTGTGTGTGTGTATATATATATATTTATTTGTGCTGGAGATTAATTTAAACTAAAGTATTATTATTATTATAATATAAATTTTCAATATATATATTTATACATTTGCAAAATCAAAGAAAGTGAAAACAAAGAACAAAACTTACAGTAAACTTACCCTCTCCCGCACACTGCAACCTAAGCCACCTACCTTCATTATGCCTCCTCCCACAGCTCACCGGACCACCTCTCACCGCCACCATCTTCTTCCCTCTTCTTCCTCGTCTTGTCCATCGTTGTCTATATGTCGGAGCGTCGCCGGAGCTTGCGAAAATAGTAGTGACAACCACTATATTGGTAGTCACCAAAGGCATTACAGATGGTGGAAGCTAGCTTTTCCAATGCCGTTCAATTCCTTAAGCTCCGAGGAGGTTGATCCTGAGCTTGGTTTTAGCTTTAACATGACCTTTGGTGAGTTTTAGTTGATTTTTGATTTTTAGCTTTAGTGTTTTTTCATTTTTTTATGTTGATCTTGTATGATTCGGTAATCCACCTTAACAAATGTTGTTCCTAGATGATTAATCTATATGAAATTTTTTTCATTTTTATAATTTATTTGAAATTTTGTTATTTTTTGATTATTTTATTATTAGTTATCTAATTTCATAAATTAATTTATTTAATTACAATATTTGTTGAATTGGTGTTATTATGAGTTACTATTAATTTTAGAGTAAAGAAAATAATTTTTGAGAATATTGTGTAATTTTTAGAAATATTTATAGTTTATGTAAATATTGGATAATTGAGTTAAATGTGTTTTTTGGTTGAATTTAGAGTTTAATTGTGTGTTTTAGTTGATAGTAGAATGTTATTTGTTTATAAAATAACATTTATGAATTTATATAATTTTTGTGGAATTTTATATAATGTATGTGTATTTTGAATTATTAGGTTAAATATGTATTTTTGTTGAAATTAATGGATAAATATGTGTTTTGGTTGATATTAGTATATTATATGTTGATCAAATAATTTTAATGATTTTATATAATTTTTTATGAAATTATTTAGTATATTGGATATTTTGTATTATAGGGTTAAATATGTAATTTTGTTAAGATTATAATTAAACATTATGTTTTAGTTGGTTTTATAATTATTTAAGGTATTAAAATGATTTTTACTAATTATTTACTATTTTTAACTAATTAATACTAATTTTCAAAATTTGTTTTCAAATAATATGTTATATATTATTTTGGTAATAAAATGGGTTTTTAGTAATTTTTAATGTGTATTTAGACTATTTTAGTTATTTGAATATATAAAGTGAATTTTTATTAATTTATATTGAATTATCAAGAAAATTGGATTTTTAATAATATTATGTTATTATTTTGGGATTTTTATGTAATTATTGTGAAAATAATTATTTTTAGTGTTTTAATGTTAAATATGCTAAATTTGTTATTTTGAGGATATTTATGGCAATTATTGATTTTTAGTATATTTATTATATTATCTGGATTATTGGTGAATTATGGACCTCGGTTGGGAAAATTGTGTAGTTCGGGATCCCAACCAAGGGTTGTATGAATTGTGATTTTAGAAGTGTGATTTATGTGTAGGATCAGCCCTACTTTTGTAGGGAGATGTTCATTTTACAAAGGAGACTCTACCAAAATTTTCGTAAATTTCTCGTAAAATGCGACAATTGGTTCGAGTTTAGTTTTGAAATTTTCGATTGAGTCTTTCTATAGTAATCCTAAAAGCATAGAGTTAGAAGTTTATTCTGATGGTTGTTATTATTTTATTTTTCTAGCTGCACTAAGACCGAGGCCTATCGGATCAGGCTCGCTGAGTCTGTCTCATGGAGCGCAAATCAGTGAGTTATTATACTATATATAAATGCATTGCATTTAGGATGCATGATTTAGGACTTTTCATTTTTATTATATGTTTTAAAAGTAATTTAATTTATAATATGATTTGGTATATTCAGGGTTTATTTTTTATATATGCATGTTAGATAATTAGGTTTATTTTTAGTATATTCTTAATGTTTTTTATATACTTCTAAATAAATGCATGTTTTAGTACATATACATGTTTTAAATGTATATTTATTCATAATTGTTTTATTAAATGATTTGTGTATTTTAGGTATATTTCTAAGTAAATGCATGTTATATTATTGATTTATACTTGAATTGTTTTTAAGTATATCATTGGTTTATCTTTGGTATATTTCATGTATCATTTGACATATATATACCTGAAATATGCATGGCTTATTTTAGGTATATATATGGTTTATTTTACTATTATGAATGTCATTCTACATTATCTATTTTCCTAATGTATGAATTATTTTAAATGAAGGATATCGATAGAATGTGCTACCTAGTGGGCAGCACTAGGACCGTATACATACCGGTGCGATAGATTTAGGTTGAGTGAGGAATTACTTGTGGTAATTATGATATGATTGAGATTATTTGATTGAGATGTGATGTGATTGATAGTGTGATTGCTGGGGCTCGGTTGACTAAGTGTCTCAGGGCCAATCACACTAACAGTCAGACTGCTGGAGCTCGGTTGACTTAGTGTCTCAGGGCTAGTCTACTGTCCAAAATGGAATAAGTGATCTATTTGGAATTAAGTGAGTCTGTATGGCTAGAAACTGCAGTATTAGTGTTATTGTATCAGAAGAGTATTGTTTTGTTTTGATACTTTGTACTCTGAGAGTTGTATTTGAATATTGTATGAATATATTTATTTATGAAAGGATTTGGAGTATCTAATTTATATATCAATTCAAAAAATTTTAATTCAATTGTACTTTTTATTTATTTATTTCATGTTATTATTTTCTAAGGTTTGCTATGAGTTCCAGATTTGAAAGAATTCTCGTTCCTTAACGCCAGTCATGGCCCCCGATTTAGGTCATGACATTTATACTTTTAGAATTTCTAAAGAATGACTCAATCTAGGACACAACTCGACAAAATTCAAAACTCAGGACCGAGAGATTACATTTTATGAGAATTCTACCAAAATTTTGGCAAATTCTCCTCTAGAAAATGGACATCTCTCTATTAAAAGTAAAGGCAATCCTGTATGCAAACACACTTCAAATATTCACAAAACTTAACTTCTTAGGTTGGGCCCCGAACTACAATTATTGCCCAACCAAGAACCAACATAATCAAAATCAATAAAATACTAATAAATACTCATAAAAATCATAAAATACCACAATTCAATTTATTTAAATAATAAAAGCATCAAAGATATTTATTTTTAAAATAAATAATAAAATCCCAATTATAATTAAATAATATTAATAAAAATTCATTTTTCAAATATTCGAAATCAAATAGCATAAATTACAAATAATTATTTAAATAGCGTAACTAATTCATGTAATCATAAAAATAATAGGTAAAATTATTATTCAAATATATTTCTGGAAATTAATATTAATTAGCTAAAAATATTAAATAATTCATAAAAAATATTGTAATACTATTTATTACTAAAAAATTATCTGAAACATAATAATTAACAATAATTTCAATTAAAATATAAAATTCACTAATTTATACTAATTTTTCCAAAAATCCAATTTTTACATAAATATTCAAAAATTCATAATAAATATTTAGAACATAATTTCAATAAACTTTCTTAATGAAATATGCTTAGAATAATTAGTAGAATTTATTAAAAATAAAACTCATTTTTGAGTCGAGAATAGTACCCTTGAATAGTAACCGAGCTCAGAATAGTTCTCAAATCGCAACTATCTTCAAAATCAAATTTAAATACATTTTTGGAAAGCTTACAACTTCAATTTCAATAATCTAAAGTCAATTTAATGTGAATCAAACTAATTTAACATAAAATCAACAATTGAAGCTAAGAACCTTATAATCAATTATCCAAAATTAGAGATGAATTCAAAATTAATCAAGTGAATTACCATAGGGGATTTAAAGCCCATGAAACTAGCTTTCGAATGAGACCAATGGGAACTTAAACCACCACTGAAAACATCACCAGTGGCCTCTTGAAGCTAACAGTGCTAAGAAGAAACTAGAAGGAAGGGAAGAGATGACGTCAGCGTGAGGAAGGAAAGGTAATGGCAGTGATCAGAGGAGAGGCGACAACAATAATGGTGGTGCTGTCTAGTTTAGCAGTACAAGGGAGGGGTTGGTCCGTGTTATATCGTATAAAAGAAAGAAGAAGAGGGAAAGGAAAGTAAGGGGGAAGGAAGGAAAAAGAAAAGAGGGAAGGAAAATTATATATATATATATATATTATCAAAAAGTAGAAAAGGACAAATAAATAATAAAAGAATAATATCTTTAATTTAAATATATTTTTTAATTAAACTCACCACATAATATTAAAATGTATCAAATTACACTACATTAACATAATTCACAAATAATAATAATATTAAATAATATATAAAAATAAATTTAATTTTTAAATTTCAATTTAATATTAATACCATAATATAATATAATAAATGATAACACTAGAATTTAATTTAATTTCACAAAATAATCATATTATGACAAATTAATAAAATATTTATTAACACTGAAAATCCCTAAAATTAATTTAATAATTTATAAAAATTTGGGTTATAACATTCTTCCCTCCTTACAAATATTCATCATTGAATTTTTAATAAAAGAACTGAATACAAGAATTCATCAAGGATAAAGGTAAGGGTAAGCCACTCGTATCTCAACCTCGATCTCCTACGTGTGTTCCTCCACATTGTTGCTCCTCCACAATACCTTGACCATTGAGATATGCTTCAAATGCAACTGACGAACTTGATAATCCATAATTGTAACTGGCTTTTCCTTGTATGTCATATCTTCATTTACTTCCGTACTCTATGGCTACAACACATGTGAAGGGTCTGAAATGTACTTCCTCAGCATCGATACATGGAACACTGGATGCACTTGAGACAAATTCAGAGGCAAAGCCAACTGATATGCAACCATGCCCACTCTCTCTAGAATCTCAAAAGGTCCAATGTATCTTGGTGCTAGCTTCCCTTTCTTGCTAAATCTCATCACACCTTTCATCGGAGACACCTTCAAAAATACCTAATCCCTAACCTAAAACTCTACATCCTTGCATTTTGGATATGTATAGCTCTTCTATCTACTAGTTATGGTTTTTAATTTTCTTCTTATCAAAGCAACCTTCTCAGCTGCATCCTGGAAAATCTTAGGTCCAGTCAACTTTCTTTCTTTAATCTCATCCTAATATAAAGGGGATCTACACTTCCTTACATACAGAGCTTCATACGGTCCTATTTCAATAATACTATGGTAGTTGTAATTGTAAGAAAACTCTACCAGTGGCAAATGATCAACCCGACTACCTCTAAGATCCATTACACACATTCTCAACATATCCTTAAGTGTCTGGATCGTCCTCTTAGATTAACCATCTGTTTTAGGATGAAAAGCAGTATTGAAATCATGCCTAATGCCCATTTCTTCTTATAACTTCTACTAAAATCAAGAGGTAAACACTAAACCTCTGTTAGATACAATGAAAATAGGCACTCCATAAAGGCACACAATATGCTTAACATACAACTTAGCCAACTTGGCTACAAAATAAATAGCTTTAACTTGTAAAAAGTGAGCTTATTTGGTTAACTTGTCCATTATCACCCAAATGGAATCATATCCATCCTTTAAACAAGGTAACCCTGTCACAAAATCTATAGCAATTATCTCTTACTTCTATTCAGGAATCGAAAGAGGCTTAAGCTTCCCAAAAGGCTTTTGATGCTCAACTTTCACCTGCTAACAAGTCAAGCACTTAGAGATAAAATTAGCTACATCCTTCTTTAATCCATCCTACCAGCACAAATCCTTAATGCTATGGTACATTTTAGTAACACCTGGATGTACACTATAAGCTGAAAAATGTGCTTCTTCTATGATCTCTTCTCTCAAATTATCTACATCTGGAATGCATAATCTATAATCCATAAAACTCCTTCATCATCAATTCTAAAATTAGTGAACTTTCCTTTGTAAAAATTCTCCTCAGCTCTACCAAAATAGAATCTTTGCTCTAAGCTACCTTAATCCTATCCCACAACACTGATTTGACTCTAAACTGAGCTAGCAATCCTCATAATCTGCTTATCTTCATCATCAAACCTTGATCCATAAACTTGTGAAACTCTTGGATCAAAGGTCTCCTCTCCATACTATAAGCAAGACTACCCGAGGATTTTCTACTTAGAGTATCTGATACCACATTAGCCTTGTCGAGATGATACAGAATATCATAACCATAATCCTTTAGCAATTCCAACCATCTTTTTTACCTCAAGTTCATATCTGTTTACTAGAAAATGTACTTTAAGCTCTTATGATTTGTGAAAATCTCATAAGTCACTTCGTACAAATAATGTTTCCAAATCTTAAAAGCAAAGATCACTGCAGCCATCTCTAAGTCATTAGTAGGATAATTTTGTTCATGCTTCTTTAACTACCTGAAAGCATAAACTATCACCCTACGATTCTATATCAACACATAACTTATGCCAAATCTAGAAGCATCACAATACATAATGAACTTGTCTTCTCCATTAGACAAAGTTAAAACTGGAGCTATGGTTAACTTCTCTTTCAGTAATTGAAAACTATTCTTTCAAGCATCTAACCATATGAACTTCACATTCTTCTGAGTTAGGTGAGTCATAGGTGCTACAATTATAGAGAAATCCTGTGCAAATCTCCTATAGTACCCAACCAAACCCAGAAAACTTTGAATCTTAGTGACTGATGTCAGTTTGGGCCATTCATACACTACTTCAATCTTTTTATGGATCAACCTGAATACCATCTTTAGACATGACATGTCTAAGAAATGCAACAATCTCCATCCATAAATCACACTTTGAGAATTTAGCATAAAGCTTATGTTCTCTCAGTGTTTGTAGTAACATCCTTAAGTGATATACGTGCTCTTTGAATACACCAGTATATCATCAATACCATCTTTACAAACTGATCCTTAAATGGTCTAAACACCCTATTCATTATATCTATGAAAGCAGTTGGTGTATTAGTTAACTCGAAGGACATCACTAGAAACTCACAATGACCATATCTAGTACGAAATGTCATTTTAGGAACATCGGCTTCGTTGATCCACAATTGATGGTAGCTCAACCTCAAGTAAATCTTGGAAAGGAACTGTGCATCCTAAAGTTCATCAAAAAAATCATCTATCCTTGAAAGTGGATACTTGTTCTTCACTGTCACTTTATTCGGCTCTATATAATCAATGCACAGTCTTAGTGTACTATCCTTCTTCTTAATAAATAGGACTAGTGTACCCTAAGGAGAAACACTAGGTTTTATGAAACCCTTGTCCAACAAATCTTACAATTACTCTTTTAACTCTTTTAACTCTATAGGAGACATTCTATAGGGTGGCATCAAGATAAGAGCTATGCCTAGGACCATATCTATATAGAATTTGATCTCTCTATGAGGTAGTAAACCTGGCAACTCAGTAGGAAAGAAATAAGGAAACTCACAATCTACTAGAACATCTGAGATAGCTGTCTTCTTCACTGAAGTATCCCTGACTAGTGCCAAGTATCCCTGATAACCTTTCCTCAACATCCTCTTAGCCGTGATAGTGGAGATAAGATTATGAGGTGTAGAACTCTTATCACCCATAAACTTAAACTCTTCATCATTCAAAATTCTAAAAATCACCTCTTTACTCTGATAATTAACTATGGCATAATGCTGAGATAACCAATCCATACTAAGAATCACATCAAACTCCATCACTTCTAACAACACCAATTCCATTGGTAATTCTCTGCCTCATACTAACACTGGACACTCAGAAAGAGCCACATCAGTGTCTAATGAATCACTTAGAGGAGTGGTGATAGATAAAGGAAATGTCATCCTTGAAGCTTTCCAATATAACTTTGAAGTAAAAATAGGGGACACAAAAGAATATGTGTGACACTAATCAATCAAGACTCTAACATCTAAGTAACAAGCTAAGAGCATACTAGCTACAATGATATTGGATGCTTGAGCATCCTATTGGGTGAGGGTGAAGACTCTGGCCTATCCTCGGCCTCCCTACTGGTTGGTGGAAGCTTGACCAAAGCCTCTCACACTACCTCTGCCTCCTCTACTGTGCCCCTACTTGGCTATAAACTGTGTCATACTTAGATATTGAGCTGGAGGCAACTAATATGGAGCTGCAGCTGCACTAGCAATAGACTGCTACAAAAACTGCTACTAATAACTAGAATAAGGATATGCGCTAGCAAAGTGCCTCGTCTATTTGCATCTAAAACATGTAAATAGAGCCATATAACAAGGTCTATGATGGACTCTTCCACATGTCTAGCAAGCACTAGCTATAGATCCTATGCTACCATATATAAAACTCTATCCACACTTGCTACTAGTAGCACTATAAGCACATCTAATAGGCCTATGAACTCCAACACAGCTATGTCTCCTATTTCGGTGATATTTATGTTGTTGTCTTTGGCCCTAATGCATAGAGCCTCTCTGCTAACTATTAGAGCCTATATAAAATGTCTAAAATAGTGTGCTCTAAGATCCTCTAGTCTGAACACCTCCTATTTGATAATAGTCAGGCATGACTTCTTGCCTTGTCAGTCTGAGATCTATCTCCTTAGCCAACTCTATCACGAACTCAATAGTAAAGCCTACAGTAGGCATACCAATGAATGTAGAACTCAGTCCAGTGATGTAAGTGGTGATTGTAAAATATTGATCTCTCAACAAATCCTTTACATATCAACCTAATCTAAGGAAGTCTATAGAGTAGTCCTCCACTAATCTGTCGCCTCTACTGATATTAGTTAGTTAGAGTCTGAAGCTCATTCATATAGGCTCTGGGCAGAAATGCCTCATGAATCTCTCTTAAAACTAAGCCCAAGTACATGTTATTATATGCAGCTTGATGAAATGTACAAACCAATATAGAGCTGGCCCCTCAATGGACAACTCGATAATCATAATCCTCTAGTACTCGATGTGAGTGGTTTGAGTCCTCATTTCTATAGCATGCATGAAATCCAGAGGATTTGTAGTCCTGTTGAATGATATCCTACCAACTATAGTGTAAAACAAAGTTACGTCTAGGTCAAACATGCCCTACTAATTTACAAATTGCATCTGCAGTTCGACCAAAGGTATAACAACTTCCTCATATCCCTGGTCTATAGGTTCCTCATCCTATAGCTCTCTCTGCCTATGGTAACCTACAACTCCTCAAGGTCTACCTCTACTTCTACCTTTATGCCTAACTGACAACTCATGGGGTAAAACCTCATCATGAAAAGACTTATCATCTTTAGCCTCAACAACTAATGGAGCGACACGCACTCGCCGCTTTATTCTAAAAAGATAAAAACCAAAAAGATTAGGCAAAAATAGACAACAAACAGGCATCCTAATGATTACATGGAATACTATAATAAGGAAAACTTATCAAAGACATAATTAAGCCTAATTTATTGTAGTAGTTTTAAAGAAAACACAAATCTACTAACTAACCTAGGTCCACAACGCTAAAACTTAGGCTCTGATACCAATTTTTTCATGATCCAAACTAGGGACTCATTACTACCATTAGGGAATAGGAATTCTCAAGAATTTGGAACCTGTGGCAAGCCTAAAAAAATAAAAGACATGCAAACATACCATAAAATATCTTCGAATAAAAACTTTAATTAATATAAAATACATCCTTATATCATAACATAATAAAATATATTCATACAATTATTCAAATATAGAATCACTGTTTAATATAATACATATACAATAAGAAAAAGTACTACTACTGTAGCATTTACTAAAATACAAGAAAAGCAAGGGTTCAATATTTCCACAAGTCGATCGAGGAGGAAAGAGTCTGGCAAATAGAACTAATGTAGAGGTTTGAAGTATAGGATCCTAAAAAAATATTGAAGGGGGGTCAAAGCTCACTGAGTGAAGTATTATTATATGTACACATGCAACCTAAAGACATTGACACTCAAGCATCAATATAATAATATATTTATATTTATACAATATATATACATGCATTTCATATAGATGCTCGAAATCCATTTTTTTATTATAGCAATAAATGCAGAAGAATTTTGGGTGGAAGATTGAAGTAGATACCTAAATTTTCTACAACATCGATCAATGTATTTCGTTAGCCAATAGGATTTCCATAACTTTAAAAAATATTCTTTATCTAACTTTTTGGTAATGAACTGGCCCCAAGTACATAAAAGGTCAACTGAGGATCCACAGTTCCATTACTAGTGTTAACAGACCTCGAATACCCTATAGGTCAATCAAGGATCCGTAATCACACCCTTTTTATCCATAATTCACAATAACCATAATTTCCATATCTAGAATCAATCAAAGTTCAAAACATAATTCTAGCGTGCTATTGCGCTACAGCCCTAGTGTGACCCACTATGTGGCACGTTCTACAACTATCCTCCAAAATTTTAATTCTTAATAAAATAATGAAAATTCATAATAAAATATGACAACATACATTATTCAATATAAATATTCCCAATTATATATATGAAAGCATATATATATATATATATATGTTAACAATAATAAATATCATTTAATGAAATAAAGCATAATTAGATTCATATTTATTAAAAATATATGGATGCTCATAATATTTATCTGCATGCAATGTATACATATAATAATAACTCACAGTTTAAGTGTGCTCATCTACCCTGGATCTGGTAGCACGGTCCGATAGGCCTACCTCACAAAGCAACTAGGAAAAATAATAAAAAATAATAATATATTAGAATCAAAATTCTAATTTTATACTTCTAGAATTTCTAAAGAATGAGTCAATCTAGGACACAACTCGACAAAATTCAAAATTCAAGATCGATCCAAGGTCACATTTTATGAAAATTCCACCAAAAATTCGGTTGAGCTTGCTCTTGGGACAACAGTCATTTGGACTAAGTGTTAGAATTTGATGGTTTAGGTGTTCTACCATATTTTCCACCTAAACTTATATTTATTTAATTTTGCATTAAAATTTTATAATAAAGTGAATTGTGATTTTGAAAGGTATTTTATATCTTAAGAATATCTGAGAAAAGAAAAAGGATTTTAATATTTATATTTATATTCATTTTATTTTATTTTATCTTTAAAAAGAGATTTCATAAATGATTTCAAACTAGCATGCATTTCATAAAGTTGATTCACTTAGTGAGGTCTAATTCCCCTCAAATTATTTTTTCAGTAACTCACAGTCAATCTACTAGTAATCACTGTCTATGTTAGGTTTCTTCTTCACTGGCCGCTTTATGTATATTTCATTGATTTTTGTATTGTATAATTGTACTCTAGATATCGTAATAGTTGAGTATGAACTTATATTATTTGTATTCTGAATTGTTTTAAAATCGTGATACTAATGTATTTGGAATATTGTCTTCTACATTTGATATTGATGGATTTATTTTGATATTATTGTTCTATTAATTTTTTTAATTCCCAAAAAAATTTTAAGGCTTACTATGGGTTTTGGATGCATTTTTACATTTTCCATTGTCTAGTGCTAGTCACGTACCTTCAGGTTCGGATCACGACAGTATGTCTATTTGATTTAAGTATTATGTTATTGAATTCTAGACACTGCAGTAGTTAATTAAAGAACTTGTATTATTAGTATTGTGGATTTGTTTTGAGTTGAGATATGTACATATTTATACATAATCTTTAAACAATAAAATTTAAATTTCGATACATAATTTCACAAAACTTCCTTAACAAAGTGTACTCTACATAATTGATAGAATTTATTAAAAATAAAAAAAAAATTGCCAGAACAATAACCGAACCTGAAAAATTCAAAAAAAATCATAAAAATAATTAAAAATCAGAATTAGCAAGATCATAACCTCAATTTTAATTTATCTCAAAGAAACTATATCTAATTAAATCAAATTCAATCTAAATTTAATAAAATAACTAAAATTAACCTAAAAAGAATCTCTCAAAAAATTGAGTTGTTGCCAAAGTTACCCGGATGAATTGAGTGAGGGGAAATGAAGCCCAAAGGAAGAGTTTCTTATCAAGACCAGTGGTGGCAGTTGGAGTGGCTAGATTCATCGTCAGCAAGTCCTTGAGCAATCTGATGTCGAGAAGAAAACTAGAGGGGGAACGTCACTAAGGGAAGGAAGAGCAGATGCTGCTGCTAATGGTGCCAATGGGTGGAGGTGGCGGTGATGTGGTGGTAGTGGCTAGCGATGGTGGTGGTGTTGCCAGTGTGTACAGGGAAGAAGAAAGAAAGAAAGAAAGAAGGAAAGAGAAAAACAAAAAAATTTTGGTTTTCTACTTTTTTTAAATAATTATACAAAATCATAATTACTTTTAAAATAATAATAACACTATAATATTTTAAAAATTTATCTTCCTCCCAAAATATATATACACTTAAAAATTAATAAATAATAATAAAAATACATAATTAATAATAATCAAATAATAATTAACACTAATTAATTCCATACTTAATAACTAATTAAAATTCGGGTTATAATAATCATCCCCCTTTACAAAAAAATTCATCCTTGAATTTTAATAAATAAAAAGGAATTCAAGGTTTATTGAGGAAACATATAAAGATATGCCACCAGCATCTCAACCTTCGTCTCCCACATGTGCTCTTCCACATTATTGCTCCTCTACAAGACTTTGACCATCAGGATCTACTTAGAATGCAACTACTAAAATTGATAGTCAATAATAGCCATTGGATCTTCCTCGTATGTTAGATCTTCAATCATTTCCACACATTGAGGCTATAAAATGTGTGAAGGATCCGAAATATACTTCTTAAGCATCGACAAATGGGAACACTGGATGCACCTGAGACAAATTCAAAGGCAAAGCCAAATGATATGCAACCGTGCCAACTCTCTCCATTATCTTAAAAGGTCTTATATATCTCAGTGCTAACTTTCACTTCTTGACAAATCTCATTACACCCTTATTAGTGACATCTTTAAGAATAAATAGTCTCTAACCTAAAATTCAACATCCTTGTGTTTTGGGCTTGCAAAACTCTTATGTATGATAGTTATTGTTTCCAATCTCCTTTTGATCAAAGTAACCTTCTTGGATGTGTCCTAGATAATTTTTTGTCCAGTTATTTCTCTTTCCCTAACTTCATTCTATCACATAGGAGATCTACACTTCCTTCTAGATAATGCTTTATATGGTGCCATCTTAATACTACTATGGTAGCTTTTATTATAAGCAAACTCTACTAATGGCAGATGATCATCCCAACTGCCACTAAATCCATTACACACATTCTCAATATATCTTCAAGTGTTTGGATCAATTTATTAGACTAACCATTTGTCAAAGGATGAAAAGTAGTATTGAAATGAAGCTTGGAACTTATCGCTTCTTATAACTTCTACCAAAATCGAGAGGTAAACATTGAGCCTCTATCATAAATGGTAGAAATAGGCACCCTATGAAGACACACAATATTCTTGATGTATAGCCTAGCCAACTTGGCCACTAAAAAAGTAGCTTTAACTGGTAGAAAATAAGTTAACTTGGATAACCTTTCCACTATCACCTAGATGGAATCGTATCCATCCTTTGAATGAGGCAATCTAGTCACAAAATCTATAGTGACTCTCTCCCATTTCCACTCATGGATTGGAAGAGATTGAAGCTTCCTAGAAGGCTTCTGATGCTCTACTTTCACCTGCTAACAAGTCAAGGACTTGGAAACAAATTTAGCCACATCTTTCTTCATTGCATCCTACCAATAAAGACCCTTAATATTGAGGTACATCTTAGTGGAACTAGGATGTACATTGTAGGCTATAAAATGAGGTTCTTCTAATATTTCCTCTCTTAAGCTATCCACATTAAGAACACATAACCTTCCACTGATTTATAGCACACCCTCATCATCGAGATTAAAATTAGTGAACTTTCCTTTATGAACTTTCTCCACAAGCTCAACCAAATCAGGATCTTTGCTTTAAGCTACTTTGCTCATATCCCTCAATATTGATCTAACTTTGAACTAACTTAACAATCCTCCTAACCTAGTTATCTTCACCATCAACCCTTAATCCACTAACTTGTGCATCTCTTGGATTAACAGTCTCCTCTCCACACTAATGTGAGCAAGACTACCTAAACACTAGGCATTTGCTACCACATTAGCCTTGCTTAAATGGTATAAGATATCATAGTCATAATCCTTCAGAAGTTCTAGCCATCTCCTTTGTCTAAAATTCAAATCTCTCTATTGAATGATATACTTCAGACTCTTATGATTAGTGTTGATTTTTCATATTACCTCGTATAGATAATATCTCTAAACCTTAAGAGCATATATTACAATGGCCATCTCTAGGTCTTGAGTGGGATTGTTCTACTCGTCCTTATTTGACAGCCTAGAAGCATAAGCCACTAAACTTCCATTTTGCATCAACACATAACGTTGGCTAACTCTGGAAACATCACAGTACATAATAAATTTATCTACTCCATTAAGCAAAGTCAACACTAGAGTTATAGTTAACTTTTCCTTTAATAATTAAAAGTTATTCTCATATGCATCTAACCATATAAACTTTATATTCTTCTAAGTCAGGCAAGTCGCAGGTGCTGCAATCCTTGAAAAATCCTAAACAAACCTCTTATAATACCTAGAAAAACCTAAGAAACTTTAAATCTCAATGACTATTATTGGTCTAAGCCACTCAAACACTATCTCAATCTTTTATGGATCAACTTGAATACCATCTTTAGACACTACATGCCTAACGAATGCTACACTTTCCAGCCAAAAATCACACTTTGAGAACTTATATAAAGTTGATGTTCCTTTACTACATGTAGAACTATCCTTAAATGATATATGTGCTCTTCCATACTCCTTGAATACACTAGTATATCATCAATGAAAACCACTATAAACTGATCCAAAAATGGTCTAAAGACCCTATTCATTAGATCCATAAAGGTTGCTGGTGCATTGGTTAATCTAAAGGACATCACCATAAACTCATAGTGGCTATATCTAGTACGGAATACTATTTTAAAAACATCAATTTCACTTATCCGTAATTGATGATAGCCCGACCTCAAATCAATCTTAGAAAAGAACTTTGCACCCTAGACCTGATCAAACAAATCATCTATCCTCAAAAAAGGATACTTGTTCTTAATAGTCACCTTGTTAAATTCTCTATAATCAATGCACAATCTTAAAGTACTATCCTTCTTCTTCACAAACAGGATTAGTGCACCCTAAGGAGAAGTACTGGTCCTATAAAACCCTTGTCCAACAAATCTTAGAAGTACTCCTTTAACTCTTTTAATTCTACATGAACCATTCTATATGGGGGCATAAAGATAGGAGTTGTGCTTAGAACCACATCAATATAGAATTCAATCTCCCTATGAGGTGGTAAACTCGTCAATTCATTAGGGAAGACATATGGGAACTCAAATGCTTTAAGAACATCTTAGATGGATGTCGATTCTACTGTAGTACCCCTGACTAATGCCAAGTATCCATGACACCCTTTGCTCCACATATTCCTTTCTATAATAGCAAAAATAAGATTTCGAGGTGCTGAAGTCTTATCACCCAAAAACTTGAATTCCTCTACATCTAAAATTTTAAAAATCACCTCTTTACTACAATAACCCATAATAGTATGATGTTAAGACAACTAGTCCATACCCAGGATTACATTAAAATCTATTACATCTAGCAACACCAAGTCTATAGGTAGCTCTCTTCCTTCCACCAATAAAGGACACCCAAGAAGAATCATATCGGTGTCCAACGAATCACTTAGAGGCATGGCAACTAATAAATAATAAAATTCTAATATATAAATAATATTTTATAATAAAATCCATTAATAGCATAAAATTCCATTTGATAATTAAATTAGCATAAATTGCAAATAATTATTAAAATCACTTATTATTGTCATAAAAATAATAAAATGCTCATTTAGGCTTAAAAAAATAAATAAATTTATCTTTCATATATTTCCAAAAATAACTACTAAATAATTAATAATTGGAAAATAATTATAAAAATTATTTTTTTTACACTTTTATTAATCAAAATAGTCCTAAAACAAAATAGTTGACAACAATTTTAATTAAAATCAAATAATTCACCAATTTCTAAAATTTTCTCAAAATACATATTATAGATAATCTTTAAAAATTCGTATTTAAATTTCCATACATAATTTCATAAAATTTCCTTACAAAATTTACTCTACATAATTAATTGAATTTATTAAAAATATAAAATTTTCAAGGCTAAAACAGTAACCAAACCAAAAAATTTTGAAAAAATCATAAAAACAATTAAAAATCATAGTTAGTAAGATCAACCTCAATTTTAGTTTATCTCAAAGCAACTATATCTAATTAAATCAATTCAGTCTAAATTAACAAAATAACTAAAATTAACCTAAAAGCAATCACTCAAAAATTGAGTTGTTACCGAAGTTACCTAGATGAATTGAGTGAGGGAAACAAAATTCAAAGGAAGAGCTTTTGATCAGGACCAATCATGACAGCTAGAGTGGCTAGAATCAACGCTAACAAATCCTTGAGTAATCTAGTGTCGAGAAGAAAATGAGAGGAAGAAGAGGGGGAACATCACTGGGGGAAGGAGGAGCAGTTGCTGCTACTGGCAGTGCTGACAGCTGGATGGTGGCGGCAATATAGTGGCAGTGGCTAGTGATGGTGGTGGCAGTGACATAGTGGTATGGTTGGTGGTGGTGGTGGCACTATTGGTGTGTGCAAGGAAGAAGAAAGAAAGGAAGAAATTAAAAAAAAAAAGGAAAGAGAAAAAGAAAAAAATGGTTTTGTACTTTTTTTAAATAATTATACGAACTAATAATAACTTTTAAAATAATAATAATACTCTAATATTTTAAAATTTATGTTCTACCAAAAATATATATACACTTAGCAATTAATTAATAATTTAATAAAACTACATAATTAATAATAATCAAATAATAAATAACACTAATTAATTCCACACTTAACTTAATAATTAATTACAATTGAGGTTATAAAAAAAATATTATGAAATGATTTAATATTTGTTCTGATTTTCATTTGTTTTAATGTTTTAAAGGTTATAAATTTAATATCAGAGACTTTGACAATGTCGTACGCAAGATAGAAGTTCAGTACTTCTACGGATTATTATTGTTGATAATGGTTAACAAGCCCCAAGATAAAACACACTATACTTCTAAAGAAATTAGAAATAACTCTAGAGAAGTAGTCGTTGCAAGGTGAGTTGCGAGCCCAGACATTGTGTACAAAATCCCAAATTTTCTCTTTGGATTGTACATGATCAACTCTTATTGTACATATAGGAATAAGAAAAAAATGTCATGACCCAAACCTGGGAGTCATGACCAGCGCTAGGGAATGGGAATTCGTAAGAATCGAGAACGTATAGCAAGCCTAAAATATAAAAACTCAACAATCAAAAAATAAATATACCTCAAAATTAAAAATATTAAAATCAAAAAACTTTCATATCATATCTAAAATACAATATATTCAAATACAAAATCTCAGTCATTATATATAAAATACTACAACAAGACATACTACTACTACAGCATCTAATAAATACAAGGAGTAATAGTTCAAATTTACATAAGTCAGTTAGTAAGGAAAGGGTCCAGTGAAGAGAACTATTCTAAGAGGTCTGATGAGATAAGTCATAAAAAAATAATTAGGAGGGATCAGACCTCACTGAGTGAATCATTATTATATATATGCATACAACCTACGGACACAAACATTCAAGTATTAATACAATAATATTCATATATTTATATTTATGTTTATTTATTTAATACATGCACTTCATACAGATGCTAGAAATTATATTTTATGTTAAACAAATAAAGGCAAAAAGATTTTAGGAACATACATAAATAAATTCATATTTATTAAAAATATGGATGCCAATATATTTTCTACATGCGATGCATACATATAATAATAACTCACAAGTGGAATATGCTCCTCTATGATGACTTGACTGGCCCTATCCTGCAGGCCCTGGTCGCAACGTGACTATAAAAAAATAATAATACATTAATTAATTAGGATAAAAACACAAAATGTCACGAAAATATTAAAGAAATTTATTTCCCAAATAAATAATCAAATTCTATTTATTAAATAATATTTTGTAAATAAAATCCAATTTTTATTTACAATTAATTAGCATAATTGTAAATAATTTTTAAAATCACTCAATTATATCATAAAAATATAAAAGATTCATTTATGCTCACACATAATAAAATAAATTTATTATATTCATTTAACTTTTCAAAATTACTACTAATTAACTAATAACTGAAAAATAATCACAAAAATTAATTTTATCTTTTATTATTTAAAATAGTATTAAACAATAAAATTATCAATAATTTTAATTAAAATTAAATAATTCACCAATTTCTAATAATTTTCCAAAAACACATTTTTATACATAACATTAAAAAAAATTAGATCTCAAATTCTATACATAATTTCACAAAACTTTCCTCACAATGGTTAATCTACAAAATATATAGAATTTATTAAAAATATAAAATTTTCCAAGCTAAAATAGTTACGTGACAAGTAATCCGAACTCAAAAGATTCGAAAAAGTAAATAAAAATAATATTCAGAAACAACAAGACTTCAATTACATTTAATCTTAAAGCAACTATATCTAATTAATTTGAATTCAAGCTCAATTTAACAAATAACCAAAAATTAATCTAAAATCAATTACCAAAATTGAGGTGCTTCCCGGAGTTGTATGGTAAATTGGGTGAGGGGTATTGAAGCCTAAGATGTCAGGATTCGATCAAGACCAATGGCAGCACTCAGGGCGACCGGAAACATTGTCGATGATGTTCTGTCCAAACCGATACCGAGGTAAAGAAGAGCAAGAGGAAGGAAAGGAGGAAGGGGGAGCAATCCAATAATGGAGGAGAGTTGTTGTCGGCATCTCACAACTTTCAACAATGACATAGGGCGATTAAAGCAGTGGTGGCAGGTGGGTGGTGGCACTATCAGTAGGGAAGGAAGAAGAAGGAAAATAAGAGAAAGGAAAAGGAAAGGAAAGGGAGAGGGATGAAAAAAAAAATCATTTTCAATGTTTTTTATAATATAGTACAAAGTGCAAATAATGATTTTAAAAATAATAATATCTCCTTTAATAATATATATATATATATTATATATATATATAATTAAAATTTAATAAAACTACATAAATAATAATAATAATAATTATAAATAATCAAATAACAATTAATACTAATTAATTTCACATTTAAATTTAATAATTAATTAAAAATCAGGTTATAGTAGTCTTCACCTCTTACAAAAATTTGCCCTCGAATTTAAACAATTGAAAAGAAAATACAAGGTTTTACTATTAAAAAAGATAGGGATACGCCACCCGCATCTCTGCCCCAATCTCCCACGTGTGTGCCTCCACATTATTGCTCCTTCATAAAACTTTGACCTTGAAATCTGCTTAGAATGCAATTGTCAAACTTTATAGTCAATAATGGCAACTAGTTCTTCCTTGTACGTCAGATCTTTATTTACTTCTACACTATGGGGTTGGAAATGTGTGAAGAATCCAAAATATACTTCTTGAGCATGGAAACATATAACACTGGATGCACTTGAGACAAATTTGGAGGTAAAGCCAATCTATATTAACCATACCAACTCTCTCCAAAATCTTGAAATGTCCTATGTATCTCGGTGCCAACTTTCCTTCTTGCCAAATCTTGTAACACCCTTCATTGGTGTCACCTCATCAATTTATAGTCTCCAACCTTCAAATTCCACATGCTTATGCTTTGGGTCAATATAACTTTTTTGTCTACTAACTGTTGTTTCCAATCTCCTTCTGATCAAAGCAACTTTCTCAAATGTACTAATGGATAATTTTTTGTCCTATTAGCTCTCTTTCTCCAACTTCATTCCACATAGAAGAGATCTACACTTTCTTCTATACAAAGCTTCATATGGTGCCATCTTAATATTGATATGTTAAGGAACAGTAATAATATTTTCTACATGCAATGCAAATATATTTTCACGACCCAAACTCTAGAGTAATGATCAGTGCTAGGGAACAAGAATTTGCCAAAACCTGGAACCTATAGCAAGCTTAAAAATATAAAAATTATACAAAACATAACAAAATATACCTTAAAATTAAAACATTTTAAATAAAAAAGAAATCTCCATATATATATATATATATATATATATATATATATATATATATATATATATATATATATATATATATATATATATAATATATATATACTAATATATATATATATATATATATATATATATATATCATGATAAAACATTTTCATACAAATATTCAAATATAAAACCTTAGTCAATAATAATATAAAATACTACAACAAAATATACTATTACCACATCGTTTAATAAAATAAAGAGTGATAGTTCAAAATTTACATAAGTCAGCCATTGAAGAAAGGGTCCGGTGAAGAGAACTACAATAGGAGGTATGATGAGAAGGATCCTAAAAATAATTGAGGGGGGGGGGGGGGGGGGGGGGTCAGAGCTCACTAGAGTAAATTATTATTATATATATACATGTAGCCTAAGCATACAAGCAATCATGCATAAATATAGTATTTATATATTTATATTTATTTATGTAATTATATGTTCAGTTCAAGCAGATGATTAAAAATAATTTTCATATTAATACACTAATAGAAATTAAGTGGAGGATCAGAGCAAAATCCTAAAATATTCTGCAACTTCAAACACTGAAACTCACTAGCTAACATGCTCACTTAAATCCAAATATTTCTCTTCTTAAATTGATAGGTGACTGGCCTCGAGATACTAAGTCAACCAAGTTCTCACAATTTCACTGCTAGCATGACTGGGCCCCAATATACTCAGTCAACCGAACTCCGCAATCACACCACTCTCTAACCACAAAACTCAATAATCAATTTAACTATCTCTCATATGGCCAGTATCTAGGGTATTGGTACACAACAGTTTTAGTTAGCCCAATAGGTAGCACGTTCTACAGTTATCCTCCAAAATATCATTTCAAAAATAAAATAATAAAATCATATTAAATATGAACAGCATCCAATTTACAAAAAATAATATTCACCTTTATATATATATATATATATATATATATATATATATATATAACAATTAAAATTTAATGCAACATAGCATAATAAAATTTATATTTATTAAAAATATTTATGCTAATATTAATTTCTACAAGCAATGAATATATATAATAATAACTTACAGGTGGAGTGCACTCCTCTAGGATGACTCGATTAGCTTTATCATATAGGTCTTAGTCTCGTTAAGGCTATAGAAAAATAATAAATAAATAATTAGGATAAAAATCCTAACTTTATATATTTTATATTTCTAAGAAAGGACTTTATCTAAAACACAATTCTAATAAAAGATTCAAAATTTAAAATAGACCAATGTCGCATTTTATGAGAAATCTACTGAAAATTCAATAGAGTCTCCTTGTAAAATAGACATCTCTCTAACTAAAGTAGAGTCATTTCTGCACAAAAATATATTTTAAGAATATTTCAAAGCTCAACATTTTGAGTTGGGCACTCGGACTACAATTCACACCCAACCGAGAACCAATATCACAACATATACAATAAAACAATATAATTTCTCAAATCACCAAAATATATTATAAAAATATTAAAGAAATTTATTTCCAAATAAATGATAAAACTCTAGTTATTAAATATTATTTTGCTAATAAAATCCATTAATAGCATAAAATTTACATTTTACAAATAAATTAGCATAAATTGTAAATAATTATTAAAATCGCTTATATTATAATAAAATTAAAAAATGCTCATTTAGGCTCAAAAATAATAAATACATTTATTTTTCATATATTTATTAAAATAACTACTAAATAATTAAAAATTGGAAAATAATTATAAAATTATTTTTGCACTTTTATCAATCAAAATTGAAGTAGATCCCTAAATTTTCTACAACATCGATCAATGTATTTCCTTAGCCAATAGGCTTTCCATAACTCCAAAAAATATTCTTTATCTAACTTTTTGGTAGTGAACTGGCCTCAAGTACACAAAAGGTTAACTAATGATTCACAGTTCCATTACTGGTGTTAACAAGCCTCGAGTACCCTATAGGTCAATAAAGGATCTGTAGTCACACCCTTTTTATCCACAATTCACAACAATCATAATTTCCATATCCGGAATCAATCAAGTTCAAAACGTAATTCTAGCGTACTATTGCGCTAAAGCCCTAGTGTGACCCACTATGTGCCACATTCTACAACTATCCTCCAAAATATTATTTCTTAATAAAATAATGAAAAATTCATAATAAAATATGACAACATACATTATTCAAAATAAATATTCCCAATTATATATATGAAAGCATATATATATAAATGTTAACAATAATAAATATCATTTATGAAATAAATTTAATTAAATTCATATTTATTAAAATATATGGATGCAAATAATTTTTATCTACATGCAATGTATACATATAATAATAACTCACAGTTTAAGTGTGCTCCTTTACCTGGATTAGGTAGCCCGGTCCGATAGGCCTAGCTAGTGGAGCAACTAGGAAAAATAATAAAAAATAATAATATATTAGAATCAAAATTCTAATTTTATACTTCTAGAATTTCTAAAGAATGAGTCAATCTAGGACACAACTCAACAAAATTCAAAACTCAGGATAGACCCGAGGTCATGTTTTATGAGAATTCTACAAAAAATTTCAGTTGAGCTTGCTCTTGGGATAGCAGTCATTTTGACTAAGTGTTAGAATTTGATGGTTTAGGTGTTCTACCATATTTTCCACCTAAACTTATATTTATTTAATTTGTGTTAAAATTTTATAATAAAGGATTTTAATATTTATATTTATATTTATTTTATTTTATCTTTAAAAAGAGATTTCATAAATGTTTTCAAACTAGCATGCATTTCATAAAATTGATTCACTCAATGAGGTTTAATTCCCCTCAAAAAATTTTTTTCAGTGCCTCACAATCAATCTGCCAGTAGTTACCATCTGTGTCAGGCTTCTTCTTCACTGCTGCTTTATGTATATTTCCTTGATTTTTGTATTGTATAATCGTACTTTAGATATCATAATAGTTGAGTATGAACTTATATTATTTGTATTATGATTTTTTCAAAATTGTGATACTAATGTATTTGGAATATTGTCTTTAACATTTAATTATTGATGGATTTATTTTGATATTATTGTTCTGTTAATTGTTTTAATTCCCAAAAATTTTTAAGGCTTATTATGGGTTTTCGGATGCATTTTTACATTTCCCATTGCCTGGTGCCAGTCACATACCTTCAGGTTTAGTCACGACAGTATGTCTATTTGATTTAAGTATTATGTAATTGAATTCTTATACCCACAGTAGTTAATTAAAGAACTTGTATTATTAGTATTATGGATTTGTTTTGTGTTGAGATATTGATGTATTTGGAGATATTGTCATATGTATATGATATTGATGAATTTATTATGGTTTTATTTTTGAGATGATTGATTCTATTTGTGAAAAATTTATAGGCTTACATGGGGTTTGGGCTACATTATTCATTTCCTATTCCCTAGTGTCAGTCACATACCTATGGGTTCGGGTCTGACATTATTATTATTATTATTATTATTATTATTATTATTATTATTATTATTATATTATTATTATTATTATTATTATTATTAAAAAATTTAAAATTTATTAAAGATTTGAATGACTAAAAATACACATGACTTAGGTCTCAAATAAATAATTAAAATTTCAAATGTATAAAAAGAACATTTTTGTTTCATGATCTTAGAAAATTGTCACGACCTAAACTCGAAAGTCATGACTGGTGTTAGGGAATAGAATTCGCTATAATCGGAAACCTGTAGCAAGCCTAAAATATAAAACTCATACAAAACATAACAAGAATATATCTCAAAATTAAAAAATTTTAAATCAAAAAAGTTGTCTCCATATATATATATATATATAAAGCATGTTTTTTTTTACCGCCGCACAAAGAAAATATTATATATATGTTTTCATTAAAATATTCAAATACAAGGCTACAATCAATAACAATATAGAATACTAAAACAAGACATACTTTGCAGTGTCTATTAATACAAAAAGTGATAGTTCAAAATTTACATAAGTTGGCCGATGAGGAAAGGGTCTAATGAAGAGAACTACATGAGATGTCTAAAGAGAAGGATTCCAAAAATAAGTGAGAGGGTCATACCTCACTGAGTGAATCATTATTATATATATGCATGCACTGAAGGACACACACATTCAAGCATTAGTATAATAATATTTATATATTTATACTTATTTATTGTATACATACATTTCATACAGATGCTCAAAATCATATTTCATAATAAAAAAATAAATGCAAAAAGTTTTTTTATAAAGGACCGAAGCAAAACCCTAAAATATTCTGACAAACTCGATCACTGAATCTTACTAGCAACAGGCTCATATAATTCCAAAAATTTTCTCTTTTTAACTTGATAGTAGATTGGCCCCGACACACTAAGTCAACTGAGATCCTACAGTCTTACTGCCTGCATGAATGGCCCCGAGACCTAGGTCAACTGAGCTTATGCAGTTGCACCACTTTCTCACCACAAATCTCAATAATAAATTTAATCATATCTCATATCAATAGAAATTTATAGCCTAGCAACTAGCATACTGTTGTGCAACAGCCCTAGTATAGCCCACTAGGTAGCATGTTCTACAACTATCCTTTAAAATAAAATTTCATAAATAAAATAATAAAATCATATATTAAATATGAACAGTATCCAATTTACATAAATAAATATTTGCCTTTATATATATGCAAACATATATATATATAGTAACAATTAACATTTAATGCAACATAGCATAATAAAATTCATATTTATTAAAAATATGCATGCCAAAGATATTTTATACATGAAATGCATACATATAATAATAACTCATAGGTGGAGTGTGCTCCTTTAAAATGACTTGATTGGCCCGGTTCTATAGGCCTTGGTCTTGACGCAGCTATAGAAAAATAATAATAAAATAATTAGGATAAAAATCCTACTCATATATATTCTAGATTTCTAGAGAAAGAACTCGATCTAAAACTCGACTCAAATAACGCTCAAAACTAAACACAGACTCAATGTCATATTTACGAGAAATCTATGAAAATTTAACAGAGTCTCTTTTGTAAAATGGGCATGTTTGTACTAAAAGTGGAGTCATTCCTGCACGAAAACACACTTCAAACAAACCAAAGCTCAATATCTCGGGTTGGGTTCCTGAACTACAATTCATGCCCAACCATGAACAACATCACAAATTATAAAATAAAATAATATAATTCTTAGTCATCAAAATATATCATAAAAATATTAAGAAATTCATTTCCCAAATAACCCCCAACAGAGAACCAACATCACAAATTATAAAATAAAATAATATAATTTCTCAAGTCATCAAAATATATTATAAAAATATTAAAGAAATTTATTTTCCAAATAAATAATAAAATTCTAATGTATAAATAATATTTGCAATAAAATCCATTAATAGCATAAAATTTCATTTTACAATTAAATTAGCATAAATTGCAAATAATTATGAAAATCACTTATTATTGTCATAAAATAATAAAATGCTCATTTAGGCTCAACAATAATAAATAAAATTTATTTTCATAACTTCCTAAAATAACTACTAAATAATTAATAATTGAAAATAATTATAAAAATTATTTTTTTTACACTTTTATTAATCAAAATGGTCTAAAACATAATAATTAACAACAATTTTAATTAAAATCAAATAATTCACCAATTTCTAATATTTTCTCAAAAATACATATTTATACATAATCTTAAAAAAATCAAATTTAAATTTCGATACATAATTTCACAAACTTCCTTAACAAAGTTTACTCAACATAATTAATAGAATTTATTAAAAATATAAATTTTTTATGCCAGAACAATAACCGAACCTGAAAAATTTTAAAAAAATCATAAAAATATTAAAAATCACAATTAGCAAGATCACAACCTCAATTTCAATTAATCTCAAAGCAACTATATCTAATTAAATCAAATTCAATCTTAATTTAATAAATAACCAAAATTAACCCTAAATAATCTCTCAAAAGATTGAGTTGTTACCAAAGTTACCCGGGATGAATTGAGTGAGGGGAAATAAAGCCCAAAGGAAGAGCTTTTGATTAGACTAGTGGTGGCAGTTGGAGTGGCTAGAATCATCACCAGACAAGTCCTTGAGCAATCTGATGTTGAGAAGAAAACTAAAGGGAGAATGTCGTCGAGGGAAGTAGGAGCAGTTGCTACTGCTGATGGTGTTGATAGGTGGAAGTGGCGATGATGTGGTGGTAGTGTGCTGGCGTCGATGGTGGTGGTGCTGCCAGTGTGTACAGGGAAGAAAAAGAAAGAAAGAAAAACAAAGAAAGAAGAAGGAAAGAGAAAAACAAAAACAAAAAATTGGTTTTGTACTTTTTTTACATAATTATAAAAAATAATAATTACTTTTAAAATAATAATAATACTGATAATATTTTAAAATTTATATTCCTTCCAAAATATATATACACTTAAAAATTAATAAATAATAATAATAATACACAATTAATAATAATCAAATAATAATTAACACTAATTAATTCCACACTTACTTAATAATTAATTAAAATTCGGGTTATAATAATCATCCCCCTTTACAAAAAAATTCATCCTTGAATTTTAATAAATAAAAAGAATACAAGGTTTATCGAGGAAACACATAAGGATATACCATTAGCATCTTAACCTCAGTCTCCCACGTGTGCTCTTCCACATTATTGCTCCTCTACAAGACTTTGACCATCAGGATCTACTTAGAATGCAACTACCAAATTGATAGTCAATAATAGCCATTGGCTCTTCCTCATACGGTTAAATCTTCATTCATTTTCACGCATTGAGGCTGTAAAATGTGTGAAGGATCCAAATATACTTCCTATGCATCGACACATGGAACACTGGATGCACCTAAGACAAATTTAAAGGCAAAGCCAACTAATATGTAACCATGCCAACTCTCTCCAATATCTTAAAAGGTCTTATATATCTCAATGCTAACTTTCACTTCTTGACAAATCTCATTACATCCTTCATTAGTGACATCTTCAAGAATAAATAGTCTCTAACCTAAAATTCCACATCCTTGCATTTTAGGCCCGTATAACTCTTATGTATGATAGATGTTGTTTCCAATCTCCTTTTGATCAAAGTAACCTTCTCGGATGTGTCCTAGATAATTTTTTGTCCAGTTAATTCTTTTCCCCAACTTCATTCCAACATAGAGGAGATCTACACTTCCTCTTATACAATGCTTTATATGGTGCCATCTCAATACTGCTATGGTAGTTGTTATTATAAGCAAAATGCACTAATGGCAGATGATCACCCCAACTGCCACCAAATCCATTACATATATTCTCAACATATCTTCATGTGTTTGGATCATTTTATTAGACTAACCATTTCTTGAAGGATGAAAATTAGTATTGAAATGGAGCTTGGTACTTTTCGCTTATTGCAACTTCTAACAAAATTGAGAGGTAAACACCGAGCCTTTATCAGAAATAATAGAAATCGACACTTATGAAGACACACAATATTCTTAATGTATAGCCTAGCCAACTTGGCCACTAAAAAAGTAGCTTTAACTGGTAGAAAATGAGTTGACTTGGATAGCATTTCCACTATCACCCAAATGGAATCATATACATCCTTTGAATATGGCAATCCTATCATAAAATCTATAGTGACTCTCTCTCATTTACACTCATGGATTGGAAGAGATTGAAGCTTCCTAGAAGGCTTGTGATGCTTTACTTTCACTTGCTAACAAATCAAGCACTTAGAAACAAATTCAGCTACATCTTTCTTCATTCCATCCTACCAATAAAGACCCTTAATATTGAGGTACATCTTAGTGGAATTAGGATGTACATTGTAGGCTATAAAATGAGGTTCTTCCAATATTTCCTCTCTTCAGCTATCCACATCAAGAACACATAACCTTCCACTGATCCATAGCACACCCTTATCATCGAGATTAAAATCAGTGAACTTTCCTTCATGAACTTTCTCCATAAGCTCAACCAAATTAGGGTCTTAGCTTTAAGCTACTTTGCTCATATCCCTCAATACTTATCTAACTTTGAACTAACTTAACAGTACTCCTAACCTAGTTATCTTTATCATCAAACCTTAATCCACCAACTTATGCATCTCTTGGATCAACAATCTCCTCTCCACACTAATGTGAGCAAGACTACCTAAGGAGTAAGCATCTGCTACCAGATTAGCTTTACCTAGATGGCATAAGATATCATAATCATAATCCTTTAGAAGTTCTAGCCATTTCCTTTGTCTAAGATTCAAATATGTCTATTCAATGATATACTTCAGACTCTTATGATTAGTGTAGATTTCATATATTACCCCGTGTAGATAATATCTATAAATCTTAAGAGCATATATTACAATGGCCATCTCTAGGTCTTGAGTAGGATTGTTCTACTCATGCTTCTTTAACTGACCAAAAGCATACACCACTAACCTTCCATTCTGCATCAACACAAAATGTAGCCCAACTTTGGAAACATCAAAGTACACAATAAACTTATCTACTCCATTAGGCAAAGTCAACACTAGAGTTGTAGTCAACTTTTCCTTTAACAATTGGAAGTTATTATATACGTCTGACCATATAAACTACATATTCTTCTGAGTCAAGCAAGTCACAAGTTTTGTAATCCTTGAAAAATCCTAAACCAACCTCCTATAATACCCAACCAAACCTAAGAAACTTTGAATCTCAATGGCTATTGTTGGTCTGAGCTACTCAGACACTGCCTCAATCTTCTATGGATCAACTTGAATGCCATCCTTAGACAGTACATGCCTAAGGAATGCTACACTTTCCAGCCAAAAATCACACTTTAAGAACTTAGTATAAAGTTGATGTTCCCTTACTACATGTAGCACTGTCCTCAAGTGATATATGTGCTCTTCCATACTCCTCAAATACACCAGTATATCATTAATGTAAACCACTATAAACTAATCCAAAAATGGTCTAAAGACCCTATCAGCAGGGTATGTCTGACCCTGAGGTAGCTCTATTTTATGCCAGAGTTGGCAGGATCGCTTTTAATGGGACATATGACCCTCTAGACTTTCTAAATACGATCGAGACTAGGACTCAGACTGCTCACACTGAGTACCGGTGAATTATAATAGTCGAGTTATCAGTTGAGGGACTAGCCCTGGACTGGTTTATTCAGATGATCCAACCGTATATGATGACGATGACCTGGGCTTAGTTCAGAGAATGATTCATGTGGAGATTTTGCCCAGAGCCACTTCACATGAGTTACAAACTCCGATTGACTAGTATTTCTCATGGTGATAGATCTGTTGAGGAGTATATTCAAGAGTTCCTTTGGCTTAGTAGATATGTAGAGGATCTGATGTGAGACCAGTACTTCACAATCACCACACATGTCACGGGATTGGGTTTTGCATTTGCTGGTATGCCTACAACGGGCCTTACTCTAGAGTCGGTGATTAAGTTGGCCAAGGAGATTAAGCTAAGGCTAGTCAGGCAAGGAGCTATGTCTGATTGTTACCAGTTGGGTGTACAGTCAAGTGGATTCCAGACTACTCCATACTCGAGTTTCTAGATTGGATCAAGTAGTCAACTGAGAGGTCCAATTCAGCAGAGTCAGACACAGTAGCAGCGAGTACATCGGAGCAGTAGACATGGTCGTGGAGGTCAGCTTAAACCATTCAGACTCGGGTCAGGTGCTTTAAGCAGCAGCAGTGGACGTAGTTTCGGATCAGCTGCTAGTGTATATCAGATGTGCAGCAGAGTCCATCAAGGACCATGTTATATGACACCACTGAAATGCTTCAGATGTGGGCAGATGAGACATTTTGCTAGATCGTGTCTTTATCTTGAGTATCAGTAGTCAAAGATTCCGTGATTTCCTCAGTAGTCGATTACTAGCACTTATTCCTTTTCAGTTGCCTCCAGCCCAGCATCAGAGTTCTACTCAACTTGTTCCCCAGTAGGGTTATGGTAGAGGTACTAGAGGAGGTGCCAAAGGTGTTGGTCAGGCTTCTACTAGCCAGCAGGGAGGTTGAGGATAGGCCAGAGTCTTTCATCTCACTCAGCAGGATGCTCAGGCATCTAATGCAGTTGTGGGAGGTATTGTTTCTATCTATTACCTGGATGCATGGGTTCTGTTTGATCTGGGTGCCACGCATTTGTTCATTTCTCCTATTTTTGCTTCCAAGTCTTATTAGCAAGCTTCGAGGATGGCTTTTCCTTTGTCTATCGCTAGTCCTTTAAATGATTCTTTAGACACCAATGTTGTTCTTTCTGGTTGTCCAGTTCTTGATAAAGGTAGAGAATTATCTACTGATTTGATTCTGTTGAATGTGATGGAGTTTGATATTATTCTAAGTATGGATTGGTTATCTCAGCACTATGTCGTGGTGGATTTTCGGAGTAAAGAGGTGACTTTCAAAATTCCTGGTGAAGAAGAATTTAAGTTTATGGGTGATAGGAGTTCAGCACCTCAGAATCTCATTTTTGCTATTACGGCTAGGACATTGTTGAGGAAAGGTTGTCAGGGATATTTGGCATTGGTTAGGGATACTTCAATGGAGACTTTATCACTCACAGATGTTCCTATTGCCTGTGAGTTTTCTGATGTTTTTTTGAGGAGTTACCAAGTTTACCACCTCATAAAGAGGTTGAGTTCTGTATAGATGTGGTTCTAGGCACTACTCCTATATCTATGCCACCCTATAGAATTGCTCCTGCAGAGTTAAAAGAGTTGAAGGAGCAGTTCAAGAGTTATTAGACAAGGGTTTCATTAGACCCAATGTTTCTCCTTGGGGTGCACCAGTCCTATTTGTGAAGAAGAAGGATGGTACCCTGAGACTGTGCATTGACTATAGAGAGCTGAACAAGGTGACAGTGAAGAACAAGTATCCTCTTTCGAGGATAGATGACTTGTTTGATTAGCTACATGGTGCACAGTTCTTTTCTAAGATTGATCTAAGGTTGGGTTATCATCAGCTATGGATCAATGAAGTCGATGTTCCTAAAACGGTATTCTACACTCGATATGGCCATTATGAGTTTCTAGTGATGTCTTTTGGCTTAACTAATGCACCAACAACTTTTATGGACCTGATGAACAAGGTATTCAGACCATATATGGATCAATTTGTGGTAGTATTCATCGATGATATACTAGTATATTCGAGAAGTATGGAGGAGCATGTATATCACTTGAGGACTGTACTGTAGACATTAAGAGAACATCAACTTTATGCTAAATTCTCAAAGTGTGATTTCTAGATGGAGAGTGTTGCTTTTCTTGGACACGTGGTGTCTAAAGAAGGTATCCAAGTGGATCCACAGAAGATTGAAGCAATGTCTGAGTGGCCTAGACCGACTTCAATTACAGAGATTTGCAATTTTCTAGGTTTAGCCGAGTCCTATAAGAGGTTTGTATAGGATTTTTCCAGAATTGCAGCTCTTATGACTCGATTGACTCAGAAGAATGTAAGATTTGAGTGGTCTGAAGCTTATGAGAACAGTTTTCAGTTGTTGCAAGAGAAGTTGACCACAGCCCCAGTGTTAGCTTTGCCTAATGGTGTGGACAAGTTCACAGTGTATTGTGATGCCTCTAGAGTTGGCCTAGGTTGTGTGTTGATGCAGAATGGTAGGGTAATAGCCTATGCTTCGAGGCAGTTGAAGAAGCATGAGCAGAACTATCCTACAAATGACCTAGAGATGGCTGCAGTGATCTTTGCTCTCAAGATCTGGAGACATTATCTGTAACGGGTTACTTATGAGATTTTTACTGATCATAAAAGCCTTAAGTACATTTTCCAGTAGAGAGATCTAAATCTAAGGTAGAGGAGATGGTTGGAACTGTTGAAAGATTATGACTATGAGATTTTATATCATTCAGGCAAGGCTAATGAGGTAGCAGATGCCTTGAGTAGGAAGTCCTCAGGCAATCTTTCTCATATCAGTGTAGAGAGGAGACCGTTAATCTAAGAGTTACATCTGTTAGTGGATCAAGGTCTGATGATGAAGATTAGTAGATCAGGTGGACTGCTAGCTCAATTTAAGGTGCGATCTGTATTGAGAGATAGGATTAAGGCACCTCAGAGCCGAGATCCTATTCTAGAAGAGCTTGCAAAGAATGTCTGAGCAGGGAAGTTCACTGATTTCACACTCGATGATGATAGTGTTTTGTGGATCAGTGGTAGATTGTGTGTTCCTGATGTGGATAATTTGAGAGAAGAGATCCTAGAGGAAGCACATTCTACAGCCTATAATGTACATCCGGGTGTCAGTAATATGTACCACAGTATCAGAGATTTATACTGGTATGATGGACTAAAGAAGGATGTCGCTAATTATGTTGCTAAGTTTCTAACGTGTCAGCAAGTGAAAGCTGAGCGTCATAAGCCTTCTGGGAAACTTCAGCCTCTTCCTATTCCTGAGTGGTAGTGGGAAAGGATAGCTACGGATTTTGTGGTCGGTTTACCTCATTCTAAGGATGGATATGATTCCATCTGGGTAATTGTAGATAGGTTGACTAAGTCTGTACATTTCTTGCCTTTGAAAGCCACCTATTCTGTAGCTAGATTGGCAAAGCTATATGTGAAGCATATTGTGTGCCTTTATGGAGTACCTGTGTTCACTGTGTCAGATAGAGGTTCAGTGTTTACCTCTCATTTTTTGCAGAAGTTGTAAGAAGCGATGGGCACTAGGTTGGACTTCAGTATTGCTTTTCATCCTCAGACAGATGGTCAATCTGAGAGGATGATCCAGACACTAGAAGATATGTTAACGATGTGTGTTTTGGATTTGGGAGGTAGCTGGGATGATCATTTGCCACTCATAGAGTTTTCATATAATAATAGCTACCATAGCAGTATTGGAATGGCACCATATGAGGCTTTGTATGGAAGGAAGTGTAGATCCCCTCTGAGTTGGGATGAGATTGGCGAGAAAGCTTTGACTAGACCTGAGATGGTTCAGGATGCTGTAGAGAAAGTCATTATGATCAAGCACAGATTAGAGACCGCAGTTAGCAGGCAGAAAAGCTATGCGGATCCTAGGCACAGAGATGTGGAGTTCTAAGTTAGAGACTTTGTTTTCCTGAAGGTGTCTCCGATGAAGGGTGTTATGAGATTTGGCATGAAGGGTAAGTTAGCACTGAGATATATTGGACTGTTCAAGATTATGAAGAGAGTTGACACTATTGCATATTGGTTGGATTTGCCTTCGAGTATGTCTCGAGTGCATATGGTGTTTCATATCTCGATGCTGAGGAAGTATGTCTTAGACCCTTCACACGTGTTGTAGCTTGACAGCTTGGAAGTGAATGAAGATCTAACGTTTATGGAAGAACCTATGGCAATAATTGATTATCAAGTTCGACTATTGCATTCAAAGTAGATTTTGATGGTCAAGGTTCTATGGCACAGCAATAGGGTAGAGGAGCATACGTGGGAGACTGAAGCTAAGATGCGAGCTTCGTACCCGTATCTCTTCCCTTTTCAACTTTGTATATCTTCTTTTTTTAGAATTCGGGGACAAATTCTTGTAAAGGGCGAAGACTATAATATCCCGAGATTCTAAATAATTTTAAACTGCATCGGGATATGTAGTGTTAATAACTTTGATAAATATATTTGATTATTTAATTAGTTTATGATTTATTAAAGTTATTTTAAATTATTTTAAATTTCTTACATAAAATTTTCCTGAGAATTTTATTTTTGGAAAAATTAAAACCTAAATAAATATTTATTAATTATGTTAGTCAGTTTTACGTAATTGCATGAGTCCATGCATGATTTTAATTATCATATTAACATATATACATATACATGCATATATATACATATTTAATATTTTAGGGTTTATTTTTAATTAAGTATATATTATATAGTTTTATTAAATTAATATGTGTTATATATATGTACATGTATATAGATATTAGTTTGATTTTTGACATGTGGTGTAGGAATTTTGTGATTATAATATTAATATTTTATAATATAAGTTAATAAAGTTATATATATATATATATATATATATATATATATATATATATATATATATATATATATATATATATGTATATAAACTTTTGCAAAATGACATTTCATGCCACTCTCTTCTTCCCCTAGCTCCCGACGCACCCCCACCCCATTCCTCACCGCTGCAACCTCTTCCCTCACCGTCGGTGTACCGTTCGGCATGCCACCACCCTCTCTAGCTCATTCTGCCGCCTGTAGCTTCCATTTCCGGTGAGTTTTGGCCATTTTTCACCCGAGAAGCCTAAACCTAGCTCAATGTCGTTCAACCCTTTTCCGGCCACCAAATTGGATGCCGCTAGTCTCTATCTCTTCCTTGAGCTCTATTGAGTGCATTTATAAGCTTAGTTTCACTTGATTTGGTGTAGATTTTCTTTGGTGATCAATTTTTATTTTCGGCCACTTTGAGTTCTTTATTTTTTTAAACTTTGATTCTAATGATTCAAGCTTACTTCCTTCACAAATATTGATCCTAGTAGCTCAATCTACATCTTGTAATTTTTTTAGAATTTTTGGAAATTATTTTGATTTTTGTGAATTTTTTATTATTTTATTAATATTTTCTAATTCTTGTAAATTAATTTAATAAATTGTGAAATTATGATTTATGGTGTTTTTAGGGGTTAACATTAATTTTAGAATTTAATTTGTAATTTTTGTGATTTTTGTATAATTATTATGAATTTATTTAGTTTAGGTGATTTTTGGAAAATTAGGTTAAATAAGTATTTTATTAAAATTAATGGGTTAATTAAGTATAATTAATTATTTTATTATATTATATGTTGAGAAATTAATTATAGTTTTTAGTGAATTTTTGAATAATTATAGTATATTATGTGAATTTATAAATACTAGGGGTATTTTGGTAATTTGGTACTAAATTGGTTGAAAATTAAGTTAAATTGGTTTTAATAATTATTTGAGGTATAAAAATGATTTTTACAAATTATTTAGTATTTTTAACTAATTAAAACTATGTTTCAAAAATTATTTTCAAAATATATATAATATACTATTTTTATAAATAAATGAGTTTTTATTGATTTTTAACATGCTTTTGGGCTAATTTTGTAATTTGGATTTATAAAATGAATTTCGGTTAATATTTATGAATTATTTGAGAATGGTTGATTTTTAATAATATTTTATTAAAATTAGGGTTTTATTGTAATTATCGATGAAATAATTATTTTTAGTGTTTTAAATATCTAATTTGCTATATTTTGATTATTAAAGGGTATTTTCGATATTTTTGGAATTTAAATGTGTTCTGTGTTTATTTCATGAATTGTGAACCTCAGTCGGTAGAATTGTAGTTTGGGAGTCTGACCGAGGGGTTGTGTGGCTGTGTATTCTTGAAGTGTGTTTTCTTGTAGGACCGGCTCTACTTTTTAAGTAGAGAGATGTCCATTTTACAGGGGAGGTTCCGCTAAATTTTTGGTAGAATTCTCATAAAATGTAACATTCGGCCAAATCCTTATTCCTAGTCTGTGTCCGGTATTCTAGATCGAGTCTTTAGAATTTACGTTAGATTTATTATAATTTTGTGTTGTGATTTATTTGTTAGTTACGCTGAGACCGAGGCCTAGTGGACTAGGCCCGTCGGACCCATCTCATGGAGCGCACAACTGTGAGTTGTTATTTTATATATATGTGTATTAGGTTGCATGTTTTTAGAAATGTATGTTTAAATTTTATGAATTATGAATATATGGTTTAATAAATGCTTAGGTATACTTTAGGTATATTTTAGTATATTTTTTGTATATGTTGAATTAAATACATGTTGTATCCATAATTTATACTTAAATTGTTTTAAGTATATAAATTTTTTACTTCTGGTTTATTTTGTAATTAAAATGAATTTATTTGACGTATATATACTCGAAATATACTTGGTTTATTTTTGGTATATTTCTAGTATATATATGGTTTATATTGCTATTTTATTTAATATCATGCATCATTTATTTTATGAATGTATGGATTTATTTTAAATGAAGGATATCAATAGAACGTGCTACCTAGTGGGCAGCACTAGGACCGAGTACATATCAGTACGATGATAAAATTTAGGTTAAATTACTAACTTATTTATGGATTATGATTGGATTGATTTGATTGATGTGAGATGTGATTTGAGAGTGTGATTACTGGAGCTCGGTTGACCAAGTGTCTCGGGGCCAATCACACTGATAGTCAGACTACTGGAGCCCAATTGACTTAGTGTCTTGGGGCTAGTCTACTATGCAAATGGAACAAGAGAAATTATTTGGAATAAGTGAGCCTGTATGGCTAGAGTGTTGTTTAACACTGTTTTTAGGTTGCGATCATTTAGGGTTCTATTTGATCCTTCATAAAAGGTTATTATTTTTAGTATTATATAAAAATGATTTTTGATGCATTCGTGTGTATTTGCCTATATATATATTTATTATATATATACTATTGAATGTGTGCATTTGTCATTTAGTTATGCATGTATATATATTATAGCAATTCACTTAGTGAGGTTTGACTCCCATCCATTGATTATTTTTCAAGAGATTCTTCATCCTCAGACCTCAGTAGCAAACCCTTACGCTGGATTTCTTCTGCCCCGGCTTTATTATATAAACTGCTTACTTGATTTTATTTTTTATTCTAGAGACTGCAATAGTTAAGTTGTGGGATGTATGTATTATATTTGCATGGGATTTTTATTTTAAAGGATTGAAATGAGAATTTGTATTAAAAGATTTTATATATATGAGATGAGTTTGTGTTATTAAATTAGGATGAGTTATATTATTACTTATGAGATTTTAATTTCCGTTGTAAGATATTTTGTTTATTTTATTATTATTATTGCATTTTTTTTATATTTTATTTCTTAAGGCTTGCTACAGGTTTTAGATTTGAAAGAATTCCTATTCCCTAGCGCCGGTCATGGCCCTCTGTTTTGGGTCATGACACCAGAACCTATAGCAAGCCTAAAAATATAAAACTTATACAAAACATAACAAAAATATACCACAAAATAAAAATTTTTTAAATCAAAAAAAAATCTCCATATATATATATATATAGAAACATTCAAATACAAAACCTCAATTAATAATAATATAAAATACTACAACAAAACATACTACTACTGCAGCATCTAATAATACAAAGAATGATAGTTCAACATTTACATAAGTTAGCCGGTGAAGAAAGGGTTCAGCGAAGAGAACTACAATGGGAGATATGATGAGAAGGATCCTAAAAAATAATTGAGGGGGTTTAGACCTCACTGAGTGAATTATTATTATATATATATACATGCAACCTAAGCATACAAGCGATCAAGTATAATATATATATATATATATATATATATATATATATATACATACACACACACACTTCAAGCAAATGATTAAAAACAATTTTTATATCAGCACACTAATAGAAATTAAATGGAGAATCGGAGCAGTACCCTAAAATATTTTGCAACCTCAAACACTGAATTTCACTAATCAAGAGGCTCATTTAAATCTAAAATATTTCTCTTCTTAAAATTGAAAATAGATTGGCCCCGAGACACTAAGCCAACCAAGCTCCTCTACTCTTATTACCGACATGTTAGCCCTAAGACACTCAATCAATTGAGATTCCACAATCACACCATCAATAAAAATTTTATAGCCTAGTATCCAACGTATTGCTGCTCAATAGTCTTAGTATAGCCCACTAGGTAGCACATTTTACAACTATCCTCCAAAATATTATTTTAAAAATAAAATAATAAAATTATATCAAATATGAACAGCATCCAATTTACACAAAATAATATTCACCTTTATATATATAGGCAAACATATATATAATAACAATAACAATTAACATTTAATACAACATAGTATAATAAAATTCATATTTATTAAAAATATGGATACTAATAATATTTTCTATATACAATGCATGCATATAATAATAACTCATAGGTGAAGTGTGCTCTTCTAGGATGACTCGACTGGCCCTGTCCTATAGGCCTCGATCTCGATGCGGCTATAGAAAAATAACAAATAAATAATTAGGGTAAAAATCCTAACCTTATATATTCTAGATTTCTAAGGAATGACTCGATCTAAAACATGACTCAACTAAAAAGACTCAAAACTTAAAATAGACCAATGTCACATTTTATGAGAAATCTACCAAAAATTCGGCATAGTCTCTTTTGTAGAGCAGACATATACTTACTAAAAATAGAGTCATTCCTATATGAAAACACACTTCAAAAATATCCCAAAGCTTAACATATAGGGTTGGGCCCCCGAGCTACAATTCATGCCCAACCGAGAACCAACATCACACCATATGCAATAAAAAAATATAATTTCTCAAATCACCAAAATATATTATAAAAATATTAAAGAAATATACTTTCCAAATAAATAATAAAATTATAGTTATTAAATATTATTTTACTAATAAAATCCATTAGTAGCATAAAATTTCCATTTTACAAATAAATTGGCATAAATTGTAAATAACTATTAAAATCACTTATTATTATCATAAAAATAATAATATGCTCATTTAGGCTCAAAAATAATAAATAAATTTATTTTTCATATATTTCTCAAAATAACTACTAAATAATTAATAATTGGAAAATAATTATAAACTTTATTTTTACACTTTTATTAATTGAAATAGTCTAAAACACAATAATTAACAACAATTTTAATTAAAATCAAATAATTCACCAATTTCTAATATTTTCATGAATATACATATTTATACATAATCTTTAAAAATTCATATCTCAAATTCTATACATAATTTTATAAAACTTCCTTAACAAAGTTTAATCTGCATAATTAATAGAATTTATTAAAAATATAAAATTTTTTGAGCTCATAACAGTAATCGGAAAAATAACTAAACACTCAAAAACTTTAAAAAATTCAAAAAATAATAAAAAAATTGTAATTACCAAGATCTCAACCTCAGTTACATTTAATCTCAAAGAACTATATCTAATTAAATCAAATTCGAGCTCAATTAAACAAATAACTAACAATTAACCTAAAATCAATTTCTCAAAATTGAGCTTGCTACTAGCTCGAATCAAAGCAATTGATGGAGGGATTTTGAAGCCCAGAGGGAGAGTTTTCAATCAAGACCCGCAACATCACCGGAGGTAGCTAAAAACGTCACCAATGAGCCATTCAACAATCCAACACCAAAAGAGAACAAGAGGAAGAAGCAATCGGCGGTGGAGATGAGCTACTATTGGTGGCCACGTTGACAAATGGAGGTGGTGGCAACGTGGTGACCGATGCAATAATGGTGGCGATGGTGATTCATGCTATCGGGTAATGCGGGGGAGAAAGGAGAAGAAGAAAAGAAAATAAAAGAAAGAAAAAGAAAGAAAGGAAGGGAAAAAAGAAAAACATTTTTTATATTTTTTCATATAAAATAATAATTTTTAAAATAATAATAATATTCTAATATTTTAAAAATCTAAATTCCTTCCAAAATATTTATACATTTAATAATTAATCAAAATTTAATAAAACTACACAAGTAATAATAATCCCATAAATAATCAAATAATAGTTAATTAAAAATAATTTGAATCATGAATCATGACACATAATAATAACTCACAGGAGGAATGTGCTCCTCTATGATGACTCGACTAGCTCTGTCCTGTAGGCTTTGGTCTCAGCGTAGCTCTACAAAAATAATAATTAATTAATTAATTAGGATAAAAATTATAATCTTATATATTATATATTTATAAGGAAAGACTTTATCTGAAACACAACACTAATAACTCAAAACTAAATACAGACCTGATTTCATATTTTATAAAAAATCTACCAAAAATTCAAAAGTGTCTCTTTTGTAAAATGAACATTTCTCTACTAAAAGTAGAGTCATTCCTATATGAAAACACACTTCAAAATATTTCACAGATGAATTTCTCAAGTTGGACCCCCAAACTGTAATTTACGCCTAACTGAGAACCAATATTACAACACAATATAAAAACAATATAATTTCCTAAAATGATAAAATGTCATAAAAATATTAAAGAAATTTATTTTTCAAATAAATAATAAAATTCTAAATATTAAGTAATATTTTTCTAATAAAATCCATTAATAGCATAAAATTTCCATTTACAATTAAATTAGCATAAATTGTAAATACTTATTAAAATCACTAAATTATATCATAAAAATAATAAAAGATTCATTTAGGCTCAAAAATAATGAATAAATTTATTATTCATTTAATTTCCCAAAATGAATACTAATTAACTAATAAATGAAAAATAATCATAAAAATTATTTTTATACTTTGATTATTTAAAAATAGTCTAAAACAGGATAATTATCAATAATTTTAATTAAAATTAGATAATTCACCAATTTCTAATAATTTTCCAAAAACACATTTTTATACATAACCTTAAAAAATTTATATCTCAAATTCTATACATAATTTCATAAAATTTTCTTCACAAAGATTAATCTACATAATATATAGAATTTATTAAAAATATAAAATTTTTTGGGCTAGATTAGTAACATGAATAGTAACCCGAACCCGAAAAATTCAAAAAATTCAAAAAAATAAATAAAAATCACATTCATAAAGATCAAGACTTCAATTACATTTAATCTCAAAGCAATTATATCTAACTAATTTGAATTCAAGCTCAATTTAACAAATAACTAAAAATTAACCTAAAATCAATTACCCAAAATTTTGATGCTTCTTGGAGTTGCTCAAATAAATTAGGTGGGGGGAATCAAATTCCAAAATGTTAGGATTCAATCAAGACTAGCAGCAACACTTGGGGCAGCTGAAAATGTCGTCATTGACATCCTCTCCAAACCAGCATTGAAGGAAAGAAGAGGAAAAGGAAGGAAAGGAGGAAGGGGAGTAGTTTGACAGTAGAGACAAGCTGTTGTCGGTGTCTAGCAGCTTTTGGCAATGACATGGGGTGACTGGAGTGGCTGGTGGCAGGTGGATGGTGGCACTGTTGTGGGGAAGGAAAGAAGAAGGAAAAGAAGAGATAGGAAAAGAAAAGAAAAATAAAGGTAGAGGGAAGAAAAAGAAGAGAAAGGAAAAGAAAAAGAAAAGGAGAAGGAATAAAAAGAAAAAGAAAAATCGTTTTTCAACTTTTTTTATAAATTAGTACAAAAGAATGATTTTTAAAATAATAATATCTCCTTCCAATTATTCTCACCCTTAAATATATATATACATATACACACTTAACAATTAATTAAAATTTAATAAAACTACAGAAATAATAATAAACTCATAAATAATCAAATAATAATGAACACTAATTAATTCCACATTTAAATTTGATAATTAATTAAAAATTCAAGTTATAACAAAAAAAAAAGTCAAATTGTGGGTTTTGCAAAATGGATATAGATCATATGGCTCCAAGAGAGAGATTTTGATGTTGATCTTACATTAACAATTGTACACTTCAAGATCGAAGAAAGATGAAATTGGATAATGAACTCAAATTATCAGTTTCTTTTTAATGTTTTGAAGTGTACAAAAAACTAGAAATATATGAATAGCATGCACATTATATATCATTGTTATAATCCAAATTTTTAATAAATTATGAAATTTAATTTTTTGTAATATCTCAAATTTTTAAATATTTTTATACTGCATCGGGATATGCAGTGTTAATAATTTTTGTATATATATTTATGATATTTTATGAGTTTGTTGTTTGTTTAAAGCTAATTTTAATTATTTTATATTATTTTAAGTACTTTACGTAAAATTTTCCCGGGAATTGTATTTTCGGGAAAATTGACACGTAAATAATTTAATACTATTTATTTTGACCAGTTTTATGAATTTGCATGAACTCATATATAATTTTAAAGTGCTAAAATAAATTGTATATATGTGTACTTATTTAACTTAATTAGAGCTTAATTAATTTTCTTAATTTTATTATTTAATTTTTGTATTAATTAATTAATTTTAAGTGTATAAATTATTAAACATATTAAAATATTTGTGTGGTGAGTATTATTTATGTGTGGGAATATATATATTACTATAATGTAGTGTGGACATATATATATTATAGTGTGTGGTGTGGGAATATTTAAATTAAAGTAAAGTTATGTATATATATATATATATATATATATATATATATATAAGGTACAAGTATAAGTCAACCGCAGCATGGGTAAAATCATTTCCTTCTTTCTTTCTTTCTTTCTTTTTTTTCTCTCCAACCGGACCACCATCGGACTGCCCCGCTTGCAACTAGCCATCACCACTACTTCCCCTTCCGTCCAACCGCCACTAGCATCATCTGTCGCCACCTAGAATGCTAGAAAATGAAGGAGACCGAAGGTGGAGCTTCCTCATGCCGGTGAAGATTTCGGCCACCTTAGGACGTCAGACCAGACTTTTTTGAAAGCTTTTCATCCAGTGAGTCCATTTCCGAGCTCCGTTTGAGCTCAAAACCTCTAGATTTTTAGATATCTTTAAGTTTTAGTTTATGTGTTTTAGGGTTTTTAATTTTTTTGAAGTTGAATTTGTTGGATTCATGCAAACTCCCTTAACAAATGTTGATCCTAGTAGCTTAATCTACATGTTGTAATTTTTTTAGAATTTTTGGAATTTATTTTAATTTTTGTGAATTTTTGATTATTTTATTATTATTTTCTAATTTTCGAAAATTAATTAATTAAATTATGAAATTGTGTTTTATGGTGATTATAGGAGTTGAAATGAATTATATAAATTTTATTTGTAATTTTTGTGAATTTTTATGTAATTATTTGGAATTTTTTAAGTTTATGTAATTTTGAAAAATAGGGTTAATTGTGTGTTAAATTGAAATAAATTGGTTAATTGAGTATATTTATTGATATTATGGAATTATATGTTGAGAAATTAATTTTTGAGTAATTATATAATTTGTGGTGAATTTTTGAACATTTATAGTGAATATATATATATAGGGGTATTTTGGTAATTTTACACTAAATTGGTTCAAAATATAATTAAATTGGTTTTAATAATTATTTGAGCTATAAAAATGACTTCTGCAAATTTTTAGTATTTTTAACTAATTAAAACTATTTTTCGTAAATTATTTTCAAATTATATATAATATACTATTTTTCTAAATAAATGGGTTTTTATTGATTTTTAGTATGTTTTAGGGTTAATTACGTAATTTGGATTTATAAAATGTATTTTTATTATATAAGGGCATTTTTGGTATTTTATAATTATTCTGTGAATTGTGAACCTCGGTTGGTGAATTGTAGTTTGGAGTCCGATCGAGGGATTTTTGTTGTAATTCTATGTTTATTCCGAAGTGTATTTCTTTGCAGGACCGGCTCTACTCTTTAAGTAGAGAGATGTCCGTTTTACAGGGGAGGTTCTGTCGGATTTTTGATAGAATTCTCGTAAAATGTGATGTTCGGTCAAATTCCCATTCTAATTTTATATCTAAAATTCTAGATCGAGTCTTTAGAATTTTCGTTAAATTTATTCTTATTCATGTTGTCATTTATTTGTCTAGTTGCGCCGAGACCGAGGCCTAACGGATCAGGCCCGTCGAGTTTGTCTCGTGGAGTGCTAACATGTGAGTTATTATACTGTATATATATGCACTGCATATAGGGTGCATGTCACGACCCAAAACAGGGGCCATGACCGGCGCTAGGGAACGAGAATTCTTTCGAATCCGGAACCTGTAGCAAACCTAAAAATAAAATAAAACAATGCAATAGTAATAACGATAGATAATGCAGCGGAAATAAAAATCATAAATATCACAATAACATTTCCACCAACTGGATTTAAATTAAATACTCTTCTCATATATATATAAACTCTTTTAATACAAATCCAGTTTAAATATAATACAACATCTCTTTAAATATTTAATGACTACTGCAGTGTCTAGATAAAATAAAACTCAAGACTAAGAGAAGCAGTTTACATAAAGAAGCCGGGGCGGAAGAAATCCGGCGTACAGGCCTACTACAGAGGTCTGAGGAAGATGACTCTCCTGAAAAAAATTAGTCAATAGAGGGGAGTCAGACCTCACTGAGTGAATTACTATAATATATATACATGCATACTAAATGACAATGCATACAATCAACAACATATATCTAATATGTATATATACAGGCAAATACACACAGATGCAATAAAATCATTTTATATATATTTCATTAAAAATCATCGTTTATGAAGGATCAAATAGAACCCTATGATATCGAAACCTCAAACAGTGTTAGACAACACTCTAGCCATACACGCTCACTTATTCCAAAATATATTCACTTAATCCATTTGGACAGTAGACTGGCCCCAAGACACTAAGTCAACCGAGCTCCAGCAGTCTAACTGTCAGTGTGATTGGCCCCGAGACACTTGGTCAACCGAGCTCCAGCAATCACACCCAAATCACATCACACATCAAATAAATCAATTCCAATCAATATCCACAAATAGGTTAGTAATATAGCCTAAATGCTATAAGCGTACTGGTACGTACTCGGTCATAGTGGTGCCCACTAGGTAGCACGTTCTATTGATATCCTTCATTAATAAATATAAAATATTCATTCACAAATGCATGAATTTAAATAACATAACAATATAAACCATATATATACTGGAAATATACCAAAAGTAAACCAGGTATATTTCGAGTATATTTACGTCAAATAAATCCAATCAAATTACAAATTAAGCTAGAAATATATTTAAAAACATTTTAAATATAATTTTTTAATAAAACATGCATATAATTTAATATATATCAAAAATAAACCAAAAATAAACTAAAAATATACTTAAATACAAATCACATTATTTATGCATATTTAATCAAAATAAAACATACATTTCTAAATCATGCACCCTAAAGCATATATACATAGAATAGTAACTCACACTTAGTGCGCTCCACGAGATGGGTCCGACGGGCCTGGTCCACTAGGCCTCGGTCTCGGCACAACTAAACAAACAATAATGACAGAAATCAGAATAAACCTAACAGAAAATCCTAGAACTCGATCTAGAATATTAAACACAGAATTGAAATTAGGGATCGACCGGACATCATGTTTTACGAGAATTCTATCAAAAATTTGACAGAACCTCCCCTGTAAAACGGACATCTCTCTACTCAAAGAGTAGAGCTGACCCTACAAAGAAACACACTTCGAAACACAGGCACAACCACTCATCCACAACCCCTCGATCGGACTCCAAACTACAGTCTACCGACCGGGGTCCACAATTCACGGAATAATTACAGAAATACCAAAAATACCCTTGTAACATAGAAATTCATTTTATAGGTAGAAATTACATAATTAACCTTTAAACACAGTAAAAACCGATAAAAACTCATTTTATTAGTAAAATCGTATATTATATATATAATTAAAAATAATACACGAAAAATAGTTTTAATTAGTTAAAAATACTAAATAATTTGTAGAAATCATTTTTATACCTTAAATAACTATTAAAACCAATTAAATTACATTTTTAGCCAATTTCATGTAAAATTACCAAAATACCCCTATATATATAAATATACTAAAATTCATTCAAAAATTCACCAAAAATAGTATAATTATCCAAAATTAATTTTCTCAACATATTTATCAATAATATCAATAATTAAACTCAATTAACCAATTAAATTCAATTAAAAACACAATTAACCATATTTTCCAAAAATTCCATAAACCTAATTAAATTCAAATAAATACATAGAAATTCATAAAAATTCCAAATAAAATCCTATAATTCATTTCAACACCTATATTTATCATAAAACACAATTTCATAATTTTTTTAATTAATTTACGAAAATTAGAAAATAATATTAAAATATTCAAAAATACCCAAAAATCAAAATAATTCCCAAAAATTCCAAAAAAATTTATACATGTAGATTAAGCTAAGGGGAACAACATTTGTGAAGGAATTTTTCATGAATCAATCAAATTGAAGTTCAAAAAATTCAAGAACCCTAATATGGCCAAAATCAAAAATTCGAAACCTAAGCAAATCAAGACCATTTCAAGTGAAACAAAGCTTGGAATCATACTCACCAGAGCTCATGGAGAATAAAGAGACCAGCGGTGTCAAAAATGGTGGTCGGAAACGTCGTGATCGACAGTGAAGAAGAATTCGCCTTCTCCAACCAAAATCAACCTCCAAACGTCGGAAACGGCTGCAACAGGCGGTGAGGAAGGCTGAGGAAGGTGGTGGCACACTGGAAGGCACACCAACGGCAAGAAATCGGCATGACAGGCAGCGGAACGACGATGGAGGCAAATCAGGGAAGAAGGAGATGCTTAGGGGCAATTCGGTAATTTTCCAAAAATTTGATTTTTTGACATATTATATGTATATATATATACTTTACACTATATAATAAAATAATATTAAATTACACACATTAAATATACACCACACACATATAATTTAATATTTTAAAATATAATAATAAATAAAAATAATTAAATAACAATAAAACTAATAAATAAATAATAAAATATTAGGGTAATATTAATTAAACCTTAATTAGATAAATAAGTACACATATATACGGTGTTTAGTATTTTAAAAATATGTATGAGCTCATGCAAGTCCATAAATCTATTTAAAATAATTAATAGTAAATTATTTACGTGAAAATTTTCCCGAAAATAGAATTCTCGAAAAATTTTTACGTAAAGCACTTAAAATAATAATAAACAATTAAAATTCAATTTAATTAAATAAAAGCTCATGAAATATCAATATTATATAATAGAATTATTAACACTGCATATCCCGATGCAGTATTAAAATATTTAAAAACACGAGATATTACAGTCTTCCCCCCTTACAAGAATTTGTCCCCGAATTCCAGAAAACAGGATCAAGAAGGAAAGAGATACGGGTAAGAAGCTCGCATCTCAGCTTCAGTCTCCCACGTATGCTCCTCAACTCTGTTGCTACGCCACAGAACCTTGACCATCAGAATCTGCTTCGAACGCAACTGTCGAACTTGATAATCTACGATCGCCACAGGTTCTTCCACAAATGTCAAATCTTCACTCACTTCTACACTGTCGGGCTACAACACGCGTGAAGGGTCTGAGATATACTTCCTCAACATCGAGATATGAAATACTGGATGCACCTGTGACATACTCGGAGGCAAAGCCAACCGATATGCAACAGTGCCAATTCTCTCCAGAATCTCAAACGGTCTGATATATCTCGGTGCTAACTTACCTTTCCTACCAAATCTCATCACACCCTTCATCGGATATACTTTTAGAAAAATGAAATCTCCAACCTAAAACTCCACATCTCTGCGCCTAGGATCTGCATAACTCTTCTGTCTACTAATTGTGGTCTCTAATCTGCGCTTGATCATCTGAATGAACCAATCTAGAGTTAGTCCCTTGACAGAAAGCTCTACAATCATGATCCACTGGTACTCGATGTGAGCAGTCCGAGTCCTCGTCTCAATCACATGCAAAAAGTCTAACGGATCGAAAGTCCCATCAAAAGCAATCTTGCCAACTCGGGCATAGAACAAAGCTGCCTCATGGTCAGACATACCCTACTGATAGGCAGGCTAAATAGGCGGAACAACTGGAGGTACAGGAACATCAAACTCAGGCTCAACAGGCTCCTCATCCTATAACTCTCTCTGCCTATAGTGACCTACCGCTCCTCGAGGTCTACCTCTGCCACGACCTCTCTAACTGGCTGCTCAGGAGGTAAAACCTCATCCTGAAAAGACTCATCATCCTCGGCCTCAACGACCGGTGGAGCGACACTTGCTCGCCCCCCTCATTCTGAAAAGATAACAAAATGATTCAGACAAAATAGACAATGTAGGAATAACACAGAAAACTAATGCAAGGAATACTCATCAAGACATACTCGAACCTAATACACTGCAGTAGTTACCAAAAGAAAACACAACTCTAAAAACTAAGGCCACGACTCACAAAACTAAGCCCTGACATAGAACTCCGCTCTGATACCAACTTTGTCACGACCCAAAACAGGGGCCATGACCGGCGCTAGGGAACGGGAATTCTTTCAAATTCGAAACCCGTAGCAAGCCCCTAAAAATAAAATAAAACATGCAATAGTAATAACGATAGATAATGCAGTGGAAATCAAAATCATAAATATCACAATAACATTTCCACCAACTGGATTTAAATTAAATACTAATCTCATATATATATAAACTCTTTTAATATAAATCCAGTTTAAATATAATACAACATCTCTTTAAATATTTAATGACTACTGCAGTGTCTAGATAAAATAAAACTCAAGACTTAGAGAAGCAGTTTACATAAAGAAGCCGGGGCAGAAGAAATCCGGCGTACAGGCCTGTTACAGAGGTCTGAGGAAGATGACTCTCCTGAAAAAAATTAGTCAACAGAGGGGAGTCAGACCTCACTGAGTGAATTACTATAATATATATACATGCATACTAAATGACAATGCATACAATCAAAAATCTATATCTAATATGTATATATACAGGCAAATACACACAGATGCAATAAAATCATTTTATATATATTTCATTGAAAATCATCGTTTATGAAGGATCAAATAGAACCCTATGATATCACAACCTCAAACAGTGTTAGACAACACTCTAGCCATACAGGCTCACTTATTCCAAAATATATTCACTTAATCCATTTGGACAGTAGACTGGCCCTGAGACACTAAGTCAATCGAGCTCCAGCAGTCTAACTGTCAGTGTGATTAGCCCCGAGACACTTGGTCAACCGAGCTCCAGCAATCACACCCAAATCACATCACACATCAAATAAATCAATTCCAATCAATATCCACAAATAGGTTAGTAATATAGCCTAAATGCTATAAGCGTACCGGTACGTACTCGGTCCTAGTGGTGCCTACTAGGTAGCACATTCTAATGATATCCTTCATTAATAATTATAAAATATTCATTCACAAATGCATGAATTTAAATAACATAACAATATAAACCATATATATACTGGAAATATACCAAAAGTAAACCAGGTATATTTCGAGTATATATACTTCAAATAAATCCAATCAAATTACAAATTAAGCTAGAAATATATTTAAAAATATTTTAAATATAATTTTTTAATAAAACATGCATATAATTTAATATATACCAAAAATAAACCAAAAATAAACTAAAAATATACTTAAATACAAATCACATTGTTTATGCATATTTAATCAAAATAAAACATACATTTCTAAATCATGCACCTTAAAGCATATATACATAGAATAGTAACTCACACTTAGTGCGCTCCATGAGATGGGTCCGACGGGCCTGGTCCACTAAGCCTCGGTCTCGGCGTAACTAAACAAACAATAACAACATAAATTAGAATAAACCTAACGGAAAATCCTAGAACTCGATCTAGAATATTAAACACAAAATTGAAATTAGGGATCGACTGGACATCACGTTTTACGAGAATTCTACTAAAAATTCGACAGAACCTCCCCTGTAAAATGGACATCTCTCTACTCAAAGAGTAGAGCCGACCCTGCAAAGAAACACACTTTGAAACACAGGCACAACCACTCATCCACAACCCCTTGGTCGGACTCCAAACTACAGTCTACCGACCGGGGTCCATAATTCATGGAACAATTACAGAAATACCAAAAATACCCTTGTAATATAGAAATTCATTTTATAGGTGGAAATTACATAATTAACCTTTAAACACAGTAAAAACCGATAAAAACTCATTTTATTAGTAAAATCGTATATTATATATATAATTGAAAATAATTCACGAAAAATAGTTTTAATTAGTTAAAAATACTAAATAATTTGTAGAAATCATTTTTATACCTTAAATAACTACTAAAACCAATTAAATTACATTTTTAGCCAATTTCATGTAAAATTACCAAAATACCCCTATATATATAAATATACTAAAATTCATTCAAAAATTCACCAAAAATAGTATAATTATCCAAAATTAATTTTCTCAACATATTTATCAATAATATTAATAATTAAACTCAATTAACCAATTAAATTCAATTAAAAACACAATTAACCCTATTTTCCAAAAATTCCATAAACCTAATTAAATTCAAATAAATACATAGAAATTCATAAAAATTCCAAATAAATTCCTATAATTCATTTCAACACCTATATTTATCATAAAACACAATTTCATAATTTATTTAATTAATTTCCGAAAATTAGAAAATAATATTAAAATATTGAAAAATACCCAAAAATCAAAATTATTCCCAAAAATTCTACAAAAATTCATACATGTAGATTACGCTAAGAGGAACAACATTTGTGAAGGAATTTTTCATGAGTCAATCAATTGAAGTTCAAAAAATTCAAGACCATTTCAAGTGAAACAAAGCTTGGAATCACACTCACTGGAGCTCAAGGAGAAGAAAGAGACCGGCGGTGTCGAAAATGGTAGTCAAAAACGTCGTGATCGATGGTGAAGAAGAATTCGGCTTCTCCGACGAAAATCAACCTCCAAACGCCGAAAACGGTTGCAACAGACGGCGAGGAAGGCTGAGGAAGGTGGTGGCACGCCGGACGGCACACCAACGTCAAGAAATCGACATGACAGGCGGCGGAACGGCAATGGAGGCAAATCGGCGAAGAAGGAGATGCTCGGGGGCAATTTGGTAATTTTCCAAAAATTTGATTTTTTGACATATTATATGTATATATATATGCTTTACACTATATAATAAAATAATATTAAATTACACACATTAAATATACACCACACATATATAATTTAATATTTTAAAATTTAATAATAAATAAAAATAATTAAATAACAATAAAACTAATAAATAAATAATAAAATATTAGGGTAATATTAATTAAACCCTAATTAGATAAATAAGTACACATATATACAATGTTTAGTATTTTAAAAATATGTATGAGCTCATGCAAGTCTGTAAATCTATTTAAAATAATTAATAATAAATTATTTACGTGAAAATTTTCCCAAAAATAGAATGCTCGGGAAAATTTTACGTAAAGTACTTAAAATAATAATAAACAATTAAAATTCAATTTAATTAAATAAAAGCTCATGAAATATCAATATTATATAATAGAATTATTAACACTGCATATCCCGATGCAGTATTAAAATATTTAAAAACACGGGATATTACAGTGCATTATTTAGAATTTTTCATTTTCATTGTATGTTTTAAAAATGATTTAAATTATAATATTTTTGGTATATCTAGGGTTGCATTTTTATATATATGCATATTAAATAATTATGCATGTTAGTTTGATATATGCACATTAAACAATTAGGTTTAGGTTTAATACATTTGAGTAATATACACATGTTTTAAAATGTACACTTAGACATAATTATTTTATTAAATGATTAGTATACTTTAGGTATAGTTTCAGTAGATTTTAGGTTTATTCTTAAATAATTGCATGTTAAATTATAAACCTACACTTAAATTACTTTTAAGTTTATTTTTGATATATTTTTTATTTATTTCCAAATAAATAAATATTTTATTATTAAATTAAACCTAGCACATTAGTGGTATATTTAGGGTTTATTTTTGATATATGCATGCTAGATAATTAGGTTTATTTTTAGTATATTTGTGAATATATGTTAAACAAAAACACGTATTTAAATGAATATTTATACATAAATATTTTATTAAATGATTTGTGTACTTAGGGTATATCTTTTGCATATTTAAGTATATTTTTAAGATAATGCATGTTATATTATTGTTACTCATTTAAATTGTTTTTAACTATATTAATGATTTATCTTTAGTTTATTTCATATTTTATTTGACACACACACACACACACACACACACACACACACACACACACACACATATATATATATATATATATATATATATATATACCTAAAATATACTGGGTATATTTTAGGTATATTTTTTGTATATATATATATATATGGTTGGTTTTACTATTATGAATATTGTTCTACATTAATTACTTTCCGAATGAATGATTTATTCTAATTGAAGGATATCAATAGAACATGTTACCTAGTGGGCAGCACTAAGACTATATACGTACCGATACGATAGATAAGGATTGAGTGAGAGTTAAAATTGGGTGATTATAATTGATTTAATTGATTTGACTAAGATTAATGGTATGTTAGATAGTGTGATTGCGGGGTCAGTCACACTGATAGTCAGACTGCTGGAGCTCGATTGACTTAGTGTCTCGGAGCCAGTCTACTATCCATAAGTGAATTGAATGATCTATTGGGTTGATTGAGATGTGAGGTCATAGATAATGTGATTGCTGGAGCTCGGTTGACCAAGTGTCTCGGGACCAATCACACTAACAGTCAGACTGCTGGAGCTCGGTCGACTTAGTATCTTGGGGCCAATCTGCTGTCCAGATTGGAATAAGTTTTCTATTTGGAATCAAGTGAGCTTGTATGGCTAGAGTGATGATGGGATTGTTTGAGGTTATTATTTAGGGTTCTATGGATCCTTCATGAATTAAAACAAATATTTTATACATTTAGTATATTTATAAAAGCAAAGTTTGGCATTCGTGTGAAATGTGTGTATATACATATATATATAAGAATGCCTGATTGTTATGGTTTAGTTTGCATGTATATATAGTATAATAATTCAATCAGTGAGGTCTGACCCCCCCTCAATTATTTTTTTCAAGAGATCCCATATCGTCAGACCTTAGTTGTAGAGTTCCTCCCCGGTGTTCTTCAATCCCGGCTATTTTATGCAAATGTATATTCTAAACTTTGAATTGTATTCTAGAAACTGCAGTAGTGGTGTTATAATTTTTGGAAGTGTATTATTTTTTTTGGATATTAAATACTCTGAGAATTTATTTTTGAACATTGTATGAATATGTATTCATTTATAAAAGGATTTGGAGTATTTATTTTATTTATTGATTCAGAAAAATTTTAATTCGATCGTACTTTTATTTATTTATTGTATGATTTTATTTTCTTAGGCTTGCTACGGGTTCCGGATTCGAAAGAATTCCCGTTCTCTAGCGCCGGTCATGACTCCTAGTTTGGGTCGTGACATTTTTGAAAGTTAAAGTGTTAACCATTATTTTATTATTTCATTATATTATGATATGATCATGAAATTAAATTTTAACAAGTAAATCATTATTATTTATTTGATTATTGTGAAATTAAATTTGAAATTTTGGTGTTGAATGTTATTTTAATATTTTTAATATTATTATTTAGTAAATTATGTTAATGTATACACTTTAAATATTGTTAATTGTGTGTGTGTGTCTATATATAGATTAGTAATTTTAATATTTTAGTTGAAATTATTGTTAATTAGTATGTTTTTTACAGAATTTAAGTAATAAATAGTATTAAAATAATTTTTATAATTTATTTCCTATTTTTAGCCAACTATTAGTAATTTCCGGAAAAATATATGAGTAATAATTTTATTTATTATTTTTAAGTTTAAATGATTTTTGGTTATTTTTATTATATATTTGAGTAATTTAAATAATTATTTGTAATTAATGTTATTTAATTTCAAAAATTTGAAGAATAGATTTTAATAATGGAGTTTTATTATAAATTTGAATTTTATTAATTATTTTGGAAATAAATGTCTTTTATGGTTTTATTATGTAAATCGATTGAATTGTGGCATTTGATTGAATTTTTGTAGTTTATCTCTAAATATGTATTTTTTAATAATTGTTGGAATTTACTAAATTATTTGATCTAATAGAAATTCATGTTAGTTACTTTGTTTTAGACTACTTTTTTTTTAATAAAAGTATGAAAAATAATTTTTATTATTATTTCCAATTATTAGTTAATTTGTGATAATTTTGGAAAAATATATGAATAATAACTTATTTATTATTTTTTAGCTTAAATGGGAATTTTATTATTTTTATGATGTGAATAAGTGATTTTAATAAATATTTAAAATTGAAGCTAATTTAATTGTAAAATTGGAATTTTATTCCATAAATGGATTTTATTGGCAAATATTATTTAGAAACTAGAATTTTATTATTTATTTAGAAAATAAAGATTATTAATATTTTTATGAGATACTTTAGTGTTTGAGAGATTTTATATATATATATATATATATATATAATTTCTCCCAAAAAAAATATTTTCCTCTTCTCTCCCACACATTGTCACCACCCCCACTACCAACAACTTCTACCACTGCACCACCTCCTCCTCGCCGCGCCGTCGAGTTGCACCACCACCACCAGCTGACAAATCTCCTCCCTCACCTCCACACTTTTTCTTTTCGGCCATAATAGGAGAAGCAGTCACCGAAGTCAATTATAGTGACATCAAACCTCGCCAGAGAGTGCAAATCATTCCTCTCCCTCTGGGTAATTATTCCTCTTAAACAATTTTGGATTCCAACACCGGTAAAGACTTCAATTTTAAGAAAGTAATTTTTAGGTTCTTTTTTTTAATTTATGAAATTGAGCTTCAATTATATTTCATTAGATATAATTGCCTTGAGATAATTTGATGTAAACGTTGTGAGCTATCTGTCACGACCCAAAACAGGGGCCATGACCGGCGCTAGGGAACGGGAATTCTTTCGAATCCAGAACCCGTAGCAAGCCTAAAAATAAAATAAAGCATGCAAAAATAACAGTAATAGTATGATATGCAGCGAAAAATAAAAATCATAATATCATTTTCCCATATCAACTGGATTTAAACAAAATCTCATCTCATCACATAGATGTATATAATCTTTAATACAAATCCAGTTTCAATATAATACATCTCTTTAAAATAAAGTACATAAAATCCAATACTTTAATTCACAACTACTGCAGTGTCTAGATAAAATAAATAAGACTCAAGTATACAATTTACATAAAGAAGCCGGGGCGGAAGAAATCCGGCGTATCGACCTGCTACTGAAGTCTGAGGAAGTTGACTCTCCTGAAAAATAGTCAACGGAGGGGAGTCAGACCTCACTGAGTGAATTACTATAATATATATACATACACTCTAATTGACAATGCATACAGTCAATAATACATGTCTAATATGTATATATACAGGCAATTCATACAGATGCAGAAAAATCGTTTTTATATATTTTACTGAAAAATCCTAGTTTATGAAGGATCACATAGAACCCTAGAATATCGCAACCTCAGAAAATAGTGTTAAACAACACTCTAGCCATACAGGCTCACTTATTCCAAATATATCCACTTAATCCATTTGGACAGTAGACTGGCCCCGAGACACTAAGTCAACCGAGCTCCAGCAGTCTGACTGCCAGTGTGATTGGCCCCGAGACACTTGGTCAACCGAGCTCCAACAATCACACCCACAACCACATCTCACACATAACAATAATCATAATCAAATCAATATCCACAAATAAGTTAGTAATATAGCCTAAATACTATAGGCGTACCGGTACGTACTCGGTCCTAGTGCTGCCCACTAGGTAGCACGTTCTATTGATATCCTTCATTAATAATATAAATCATTCATTCACAATAAATGATGCATGAATGTAAATGAAACAACAATATAAACCATATATATACCGAAAATATACCAAACATAAACCAGGTATATTTTGAGTATATATATGTCAAATAAATCCAATCAAATCATGAATTAAACTAAAAATATATTTAAAAACATTTTAAATATATTTTATTAACAAAACATGTATATAATTTATTATATACCAAAAATATACCAAAAATATACTTGAATATAAATCACAGTATTTATGCATATTCAGTCAAAATAAAACATGCATTTTCTAAATCATGCATCCTAAGCATATATATATAATATAGTAACTCACCTAATGCGCTCCACGAGACAGGTCCGACGGGCCTGGTCCACTAGCCCTCGGTCTCGGCGCAACTAAACAAGCAATAAATAACCGACATTAGAATAAACCTAACAGAAATCCTAGAATTCAATCTAGAGTATTAAACACAGAATCAAAAATTAGGGTTCGACTGGATATCACGTTTTACGAGAATTCTACCGAAAATTCGGCAGAACCTCCCCTGTAAAACGGACATCTCTCTACTCAAAAGAGTAGAGCCGACCCTGCAAAGAAACACACTTCGAAAAACGAGCTCAACACAATCAAAATCCCACGGTCGGACTCCAAACTACAGTCCACCGACCGGGGTCCACAAACACAGAATAATTCAAGATATACCGAAAATATCCTTAAATCACAGAAATACATTTTATAGGTAAAAATTACATAATTGACCTTGAAACACTGGAAAAACCGATAAAACTCATTTTATTAGAAAAATCGTATATTATATATATAATTGAAAATAATTCCCGAAAAATAGTTTTAATTAGTTAAAAATACTAAATAATTTTGTAGAAATCATTTTTATACCTTAAATAAATATTAAAACCAATTAAATTACATTTTTAGACAATTTAGGGTAAAATTACCAAAATACCCCTATATATATAAATATACTTAATTTACTTCAAAAATTCACCAAAAATCATACAATTATCCAAAATTAATTTTCTCAACATATTTATCAATAATATTAATAATTAAACTCAATTAACCAATTAAATTCAAATAAAAACACATTTAACCTAATTTTTCCAAAATTACATAAACTTCAATAATTAAAAATAAATACTTAGAAATTCATAAAAATTCCAAATAAATTCCTATAATTCATTTCAACACCTAATTTAACCATAAACTCCAATTTCATAATTTAAATAATTAATTTCCGAAAATTAGAAAATAATATTAAAATATTCAAAAATACCCAAAAATCCAAACAATCTCCAAAAATTCTACAAAAATTCATACATGAAGATTAAGCTACTAGGAACAACATTTGTGAAGCAATTTTCCATGAATCATCCAATTCGAAGCTCAAAAAAATCGAAAACCCTAATAGGCCGAAATTTACAAATCGAAACCTAAGCAATTCTAGACCATTTTAGCTCAAACCAAAGCTAGAATCACACTCACCGGAGCTCAAGGAGAAGAAAGAGACCGGCAGTGTCAAAAACGGTGGTCAGAATCGGCGTGATCGACGGTGGGTTGATTTTCGGCTTCTCCGGCCAAAATCGTTCTCCCGACGCCGGAAACGGCCTCCTCAGGCGGCGAAACTGGTCGGGGAAGATGGTGGCACACCGGACGGCTCACCCACGGTGAAGGAACGGCGTGACAGATGCCAGGACGGTGAAGGAACGGTCGGAGAAGAAGAAGGAGACTCGGGGGCTAAAATGTAATTTTCTAATTCTTGTGTAATTTTGACAAATATATGTATATATATATACTTTATACTATATATTAAAATAATATTAAATTACACACATCAAATATACACCACACACATAAAAATATTAATATTTTAATAATTTATACCAAATAAAATTAATTAAATAACAATTAAAACAATTAAATACTTAATAAAATATTAGGGTATAATAAACCCTAATTAAATACATATACACACACAGGCTTTATTTAATAATTTAAAAATATGTATGAGTTCATGCAAGTCCGTAAATACATCTAAAATAATTAATAATAAATTGTTTACGTGAAAATTTCCCCGAAAATGCAAGTCCCGGGAAAATTTTACGTAAAACACTGTAAATAATATACCGTAATTAAAATAGGTTTTAAATACATATTAACTCGTAAAAATATCACATATATATTCAAAATTATTGACACTGCATATCCCGGTACAGTGTAAAAAATATTTTTAAAAACACGGGATATTACACTATCCATTTATGATTTTTATTTATTTCTCTAGAAATTTTTTATTTTTTCGAGTCTCGATTACTGTTCATGCATTGTTCTGGGACAAAATTTTTTATATTTTTATTAAATTCTATATATTATGTTGATAAATCTTTAGGAAGAGAATTTTGTGAAATTAAGTATAGATTTTTAATTATGAATTTTTGAAAGTTTATGCCAAAATAGAATTTTTGGAAAAATAATTATAAATTGGTAATTTTTGTATTTTAAGTAAATTTGTTGTTAATTATTATGTTTTACATAGATTTTGAATAATAATAGTATTAAAATAATTTTCATAATCTATTTCATATTTTTAGCTAATTAATATTAATTTTCAAAAAATAATAGAATAATAAGCTTATTTATTGTTTTTAAGCTTAAGTTATTTTCTAATTTTATGATATATTTAAGTTCTTTGAATAGTTATTTGCAATTAATGTTAAATTAATTGTAAAAATATGAAAAAGGATTTTGGTGATGAAATTTTAATCATAAATTATAATTCTATTATTTATTTTGGAAATAAATATCTTTTATGTTTTATTTTGGAAATAAATTGAATTATGATGGTTAAATGAATTTTTATGACTTATCGATGATTTTAAAGAAAATTATATTATTTTGTTATTATTGTTAAATTGGTTCTCGATTGGGTATAAGTGTAGTGTGGGGGCTCAACACGAGTTGTTGAGTTATGAGACTATTAGAAGTGTCATTTTCGTGCTGGTTCAGCTCCACTTCAATAGAGAGATGTCCACTTGACAGAGGAGACTTTGCCAAATTTTCAGTAGATTTCTCATAAAATGTGATATCAGTATTTGTTAAATTACGATCTGTTTAGATCGAGTCAATCTCATCCCTCCATGTTTTTAATAAATTCTTGAGAATTTTTTGCACATTTATTTATTTTATTGAATAAGCATATTTTAAATAAATATTATTTATTTTAGAGGATTCCGGGACCAGAGCTGTAGCATGTGGGTAGTAGAGAATGCATCGCCTAGTACACTCGGCCGATAAGTTGATTTTTTGGAATGTTTGTTGTGAAATTTTAAATTATATTTTCGTATGATTAAAATGATAATGAATTGATAATAAGAATTTATTTATGAATTTATTTATATTGTCACATGCATGATTTCTATTATCATATGTATGATTTCTATTATCATATGCATGATTATTCTATTTATAATCGTGATTCATATTTGAGAGCATGTCTTTTGGAATTTATTTTATCTCGCTTTAATTGTTTATCTATTTTATTTATTTATTTATTTTTATTATTTGTTCAAATAATTTAAAGAAAATGGTAGAACGTGCTACCTAGTGGGTATCACTATGACCACGTGTGCATGGGTATGATCATGTATTGTGTATGTGAATGAGCTTGGTGGAGACTTATGCTTTTAGGCATGATTTTATGAGATTGTGTATGTCACGACTCAAAACAGGGGCCATGACCGGCACTAGGGAATGGGAATTCTTTCGAATCCGGAACCAGTAGCAAGCCTAAAAATAAAATAAACATGCAATAATAATAATAACAATAGCTCTTAATGCAGCGAAAATAAAATCATAAATATAAAAATAATATCCATATCTCATATATAGATAAATCCTTTGATACAAGTCTCAGTTCAAACTCTAAAAATACATATCTCATATAAATACAATACACCACATTTTCGAAACAACCATAACTACTGCAGTGTCTAGATCATAAAATAAAACTCAATACTCAGATAAGTAGTTTACATAAAGAAGCCGGGGTGGAAGAAATCCGGCGTACAGGCCTGCTACTGAGGTCTAAAGAAGAAGACTCTCCTGAAAAATGGTCAACAGAGGGGAGTCAGACCTCACTGAGTGAATTACTATAATATATATACATGCATACTAAATGACACAATCAAAAGTATATATATAATATGTATGTATACAAGCAATTACACACAGATGCAATAAAATCATTTTATATATTTTTATCGAAAATCACAATTTATGAAGGATCAAATAGAACCCTAGAATATCGCAACCTCAAAGTAGTGTTAGACAACACTCTAGCCATACAGGCTCACTTATTCCAATTATATTCACTTATTCCATTTGGACAGTAGACTGGCCCCGAGACACTAAGTCAATCGAGCTCCAGCAGTCTAACTGTCAGTGTGATTGGCCCCAAGACACTTGGTTAACCGAGCTCCAGCAATCACACCTCTAAACCATATCTCACACATCAAATAATTATATCCAATCAATATCCACAAATAGGCTAGTAATATAGCCTATATGCTATAAGCGTACTGGTACGTACTCGGTCCTAGTGTTGCCCACTAGGTAGCACGTTCTATTGATATCCTTCATTAATAAATATAAAACATTCATTCATAAATCAATGATGCATGAATTTAAATAAAATAACAATATAAACCATATATATACTGGAAATATACCAAAAGTAAACCAGGTATATTTTGAGTATATATACGTCAATCAAGTCCAATATAATATCAAAATAAGCTAGAAATATATTCAAAAACATTTTAAACATAAATGGTTAATAAAGCATGCATATAATTTAATATATACCAAAAATAAACCAAAAATAAACTAAAAGTAAACTAAAAATAAACTTAAATACTAATCAAATTATTTATGCATATTTAGTCAAAATAATACATACATTTCTAAATCATGCACCCTAAAACATATATATATATATATATAATAGTAACTCACACTTAGTGCGCTCCACGAGATGGGTCCGACGGGCCTGATCCACTAGGCCTCGGTCTTGGCATAACTAAACAAACAAAAATAACATACATCAAGATAAACCTAACAAAAAATCCTAGAAACTCAATCTAGAATATTAGACATAAAATTAGAATTAGGGTTTGACCGGACATCACGTTTTATGAGAATTCTATCAAAAATTCGACAGAACCTCCCTTGTAAAATGGACATCTCTCTACTCAAAGAGTAGAGCTGGCCCTGCAAAGAAACACACTTCGAAAAACAGGCACAACAACTCATCCCCTCGGTCGGACTCCAAACAACAATCTACCGATTGGGGTCCACAATCACAGAACAATTATGAAAATACCAAAAATACCCTTATATCATAGAAATACATTTTATAAGTAGAAATTACGTAATTAACCTTAAAACACAGTAAAAACCGATAAAAACTCATTTTATTAGAAAAATCGTATATTATATATATAATTGAAAATAATTCACGAAAAATAGTTTTAATTAATTAAAAATACTAAATAATTTATAGAAATCATTTTTATACCTTAAATAATTATTAAAATCAATTAAATTACATTTTTAGCCAATTTCATGTAAAATTACCAAAATACCCCTATATATATAAATATACTAAAATTACTTAAAAAATTCACCAAAAATAGTATAATTATCCAAAATTATTTTTCTCAACATATTTATCAATAATATTAATAATTAAACTCAATTAACCAATTAAATTCAATTAAAAACACAATTAACCTAATTTTCCAAAATTACATAAACCTAATTAAATTCAAATAAATACATAGAAATTCATAAAAATTCCAAATAAAATCCTATAATTCATTTCAACACCTATATTTATCATAAAACACAATTTCATAATTTATTTAATTAATTTTCGAAAATTAGAAAATAATATTAAAATATTCAAAAATACCCAAAAATCAAAATAATCTCCAAAAATTATAAAAAAATTCACACATGTAGATCAAGCTAAGAGGAACAACATTTGTGAAGGAATTTTTTATGAATCAAACAATTCAAAGTTGAAAAAATCAAAAACCCTAAAATGGCCGAAATTGAAAAATCGAAACCTAAGCAAATCAAGACCATTTTAAGTGAAACAAAGCTTGGAATCACACTCACCGGAGCTCAAGGAGAAGAAAGAGACTGGCGGTGTAAAAAACGGTGGTCGGAAACGTAGTGAACGATGTTAGCTCCCACTTTCGGCTTTCCGGCCAAAAATGACTTCCAGACGCCGGAAACGGCTGCAGCAGACGGCGGGGAAGGCTGAGGAAGGAGGTGGCATGCTGAGAGGCACACCGACGGTGAGAAATCGGGATGGCAGCGACCGGAACGACGATGGGAACGGTCGGGAGGAAGAAGAAGAACGAATGGCACACTTGTAAATATTTCAAACTTTATAATTTGTTTAATATTAAATGTATATATGTATATATATATACTTTACACTATATATTAAAATAATATAAAATCACACACATTAAATATACAGCACACACATAAAATTTAATATTTTAAAAATTTAATACACCTAAAAATAATTAAATAATATTAAAATAAATAATAAAATATTAGGGTAATATTAATTAAACCCTAATTAAATAAATAACTACACAGGCATACGTTATTTAGTATTTTAAAAATATATATGAGTTCATGCAAGTCCGTAAATCTATTTAAAATAATTAGTAGTAAATTATTTACGTGAAAATTTTCCCAAAAATGCAAATCCCGGGAAAATTTTACGTAAAGCACTTAAAATAATATATAATAATTAAAATAAGTTTTAAATCCGTATTAACTCGTAAAATCTCATAATTATAAGCAAAATTATTAACACTTCATATCCTGATATAGTATTAAAATATTTAAAAACACGGGATATTACAGTCTTCCCCCCTTACAAGAATTCGTCCCCGAATTCCAAGAAGAAAATGATCACAAGATCAGGAAGGGAAGAGATATGGGTAAGAAGCTCGCATCTCAGCTTCAGTCTCCCACGTATGCTCCTCAACTCTGTTGCTACGCCACAAAACCTTGACCATCGGAATCTACTTCAAACGCAACTCTCGAACTTGATAATCAACGATCGCCACAGGTTCTTCCATAAACGTCAAATCTTCACTTACTTCCACACTGTCTGGCTACAACACGTGTGAAGGGTCTGAGATATACTTCCTCAACATCAAGATATGAAACACTGGATGCACCTGTTATATACTCAGAGGCAAATCCAATCGATATGCAACAGTGCCAACTTTTTCCAGAATCTCAAACGGTCCGATATATCTCGGTGCTAACTTACCCTTCTTACCAAATCTCATAACACCCTTCATTAAAGATGCCTTCAGAAAAATAAAATCTCTAACCTGAAACTCTACATCTCTGTGCCTAGGATCTGTATAACTCTTATGCCTGCTAACTGCAATCTCTAATCTGCGCTTGATCATGGCGATTTTCTCTGTAGCATCCTAAACCATCTCAGGTCTAGTCAAAGCTCTCTCACCAATCTCATCCCAACTCAAAGGGGATCTACACTTCCTTCCATACAAAGCCTCATACGGTGCCATACCAATATTGCTATGGTAGCTATTATTATATGCAAACTCTACGAGTGGCAAATGATCATCCCAGCTACCTCCCAAATCCAAGACACACATTCTCAACATATCTTCCAATGTCTGGATCATCCTCTCAGACTGACCATCTGTCTAAGGATGAAAAGCAGTACTGAAGTCCAACTTAGTGCCCATTGCTTCCTGCAACTTCTGCCAAAAATGAGAGGTAAACACCGAACCTCTATCTGACACAATGGACACAGGTACTCCATGAAGGCATACGATATGCTTCACATACAGCTTTGCCAATCTAGCTACAGAATAAGTGGCTTTCACAGGTAAGAAATGTGCAGACTTCATCAACTTGTCTACAATCACCCAGATGGAATCATATCCATCCTTAGAACGAGGCAAACCTACCACAAAATCCATAGTTATCCTTTCCCACTTCCACTCAGGAATACGAAGAGGCTGAAGCTTCCCAGAAGGCTTATGATGTTCAGCTTTCACTTATTGACACATCAAACACTTAGCAACATAATCCGTGACATCCTTCTTTAATCCATCCCACCAATATAAATCTCTGATACTGTGGTACATCTTAGTGACACCTGGATGTACGCTATAGGCTGTAGAATGTGCTTCCTCTAGGATCTCTTCTCTCAAATCATCCACATCAGGAACACACAATCTACCACTGATCCACAACACACCATCATCATCGAGTGTGAAATCAATGAACTTCCCTGCTCTGAAATTCTCTGCAAGCTCTTCTAGAATAGGATTTTGGCTCTGAGCTGCTTTAATCCTATCCCTCAGTACAGATCGCACCTTAAATTGAGTTAGCAGTCCACCTGACCTACTGATCTTCATCACTAGACCTTGATCCACTAACAAATGCAACTCCTGGATAAACGGTCTCCTCTCAACACTAATGTGAGCAAGACTGCCTGAGGACTTCCTACTCAAGGCATCTGCTACCACATTAGCTTTACCCGGATGATATAAAATCTCACAGTCATAATCTTTCAATAATTCTAACCATCTTCTCTGCCTCAGATTCAGATCTCGTTACTGGAAAATGTACTTAAGGCTCTTGTGATCAATAAATATCTCACAAGTCACCCCGTACAGATAATGTCTCCAAATCTTCAAAGCAAAGATCATTGCAGCCATTTCAAGGTCATGTGTTGGATAATTCTGCTCATGCTTCTTCAATTGCCTTGAAGCATAGGCTATCACCCTTCCATTTTGCATCAACACACAACTAAGGCCAATTCTAGAGGCATCACAATAAACTGTGAACTTGTCCACACTATTAGGCAAAGCTAATACTGGTGCTGTGGTAATTTCTCCTTCAATAATTGAAACTATTCTCATAAGCTTCTGACCACTTGAATCTAACATTCTTTTGAGTCAAGCGAGTCATAGGGGCTGCTATTCTGGAAAAATCCTGCACAAACCACCTATAATACCCGGCTAAACCCAGAAAACTTTGAATCTCAGTAACAGAAGTTGGTCTAGGCCACTCAGACACTACTTTAATCTTTTATGGATCAACCTAGATACCTTCTTTAGATACCATGTGTCCAAGAAAAGAAACACTCTCCATCCAAAAATCACACTTCGAGAATTTAGCATAAAGCTGATGATCTCTCAGTGTCTGCAGTACAATCCTCAAGTGATATACATGCTCCTCCATACTCCTTGAATAAACCAGTATATCATCGATGAAGACTACCATAAATTGATCCACATATGGTCTAAATACCCTGTTCATCAAGTCCATAAAAGCAACTGGTGCATTAGTCAAACCAAAAGACATCACCAGAAACTCATAATGGCCATATCGAGTGCGGGAATGCCGTCTTAGGAACATCGGCTTCACTAATTCGCAACTGATGATAACCCGACCTCAAGTCAATCTTAGAAAAGAACTGTGCACCCTATAGCTAATCAAACAAGTCATTTATCCTCGGGGAGAGGATACTTGTTCTTCACTGTCACCTTTTTCAGCTCTCTGTAGTCAATGCACAGTCTCAGGGTACTATCCTTCTTCTTCATAAACAGGACTGGTGCACCCTAAGGAGAAACACTGGGTCTAATAAAACCCTTATCCAATAACTCTGCAACTGCTCCTTCAACTCTTTCAACTCTGCAGGAGCCATTCTATAGGGTGGCAATAAATATAGGAGTAGTACCTGGTACCACATCTATACAAAACTCAATTTCTCTATGAGGTGGTAAACTTGGCAACTCCTCAGGAAAAACATCAGGAAACTCACACGCAATAGGAACATCTGTGAGTGACAACTTCTCCACTGAAGTATCCCTGACCAATGCCAAATATCCCTGACAACCTTTCCTCAATAACTTCCTAGTCGTAATAGCAGAAATGAGATTATGAGGTGCTGAACTACTATCACCCACAAACTTAAAATCTTCTTCATCAGAATTCTGAATGTCACCTCTTTATTCCTACAATCTACCACGGCATAGTGTTGAGATAACTAGTCCATTCCCAAAATAACATCAAACTCCATCACATCCAACAAGATCAAATAAGCGGGTAATTCTCTACCTCCCACAAGAACTAGACAACCAGAAAGAACAATATCGGTGTCCAAGGAATCGCTCAGAGGAGTGGCAACAGACAAAGGAAAAGCCATCCTCGAAGCTTGCCAACAAGATTTAAAAGCAAAAACGGGAGAAACAAATGAATGCGTGGCACCCGGATTAAACAAAACCCATGCATCCAGGTAACAAACAGAAACAATACCTGCCACGACTACATTAGATGCCTGAGCATCCTGCTGAGTGAGATCCTCGACATCCCTGCTGACTGGTAGAAGCCTGGCCAATACCTCTGGCACCTCCTCTAGTACCTCTACCATGACCCTGCTGTGGAATAAGCTGAGTGGAACTCTGATGCTGAGCTGGGGGTAACTGAAATGGTACAGGTGCAACACTAGCAATCGACTGATATGGAAATTGTGAAATCTGCGACTGTTGATACCTGGAATAAGGACACGATCTAGCAAAATGTCCTGTCTGCCCGCATCTAAAGCATGTCAGTGGTGTCAAGTAACACGGTCCCTGATGGACTCTACCATAAGTCTGGCATACACTGGCAGCTGATCCAGAACTACGACCACTGCTGCTGCTTAAAGCACCTAACCCAAATCTAAATGGTCTACGCTGACCTCCACGGCCATGTCTACTACTCCGATGCACTCGCTGCTGCTGTCTCTGACTCTGCTAAGTTTGACCTCACTGCTGACTACTCGACCCAACATGAAAACTCGAATATGGTGTAGCCTGCAATCCACTCGATTGAACTCCCAACTGGTAATAATCAGGCATCGCTCCCTGCCTAACTAGCCTCAGCTCAATCTCCTTGGCCAACTCAATCACAGACTCCAGAGTAAAGCCTGCTGTAGGCATACCAGCAAATGCTGAACCCAATCCGGTGACATATGTAGTGACTGCAAAATACTAGTCTCTCATCAGATCCTCTGCATATCTACCCAACCAAAGAAACTCTCAGGTGTACTCCTCTACAGATCGATCACCACGAGAAATGCTGGTCAGTCGGAGATGATAGCTCATACGAAGAGGCTCTGGATAAAATCTCCTCAAAAATCGCTCTCGAAACTGAGCCTAGGTCATCGTCATCATGTAAGGCTAGATCATCTGAATGAACCAATCAAGGGCTGATCCCTCGACAAACAACTCGATGATCATGATTCGCTGGTACTCGGTATGAGCAGTCCGAGTCTGAGTCTCGATCATATGCAGAAACTCTAATGGATCGGAAGTCCCATTAAACGCAATCCTGCCAACTTGGGCATAGAACAAAGTTGCCTTAGGGTCAGACATACCCTGCTGGTAGGCAGGCTGAACAGGCTGAACAACTGGAGGTATAGGAACATTAAACTCAGGCTCAACAGGCTCCTCGTCCTGTAACTCTCTCTACCTACGGCGACCTGCCGCTCCTCGAGGTCTACCTATGCCACGACCTCTACGTCTACCTGGCTGCTCAGGAGGTAAAACCTCATCTTGAAAAGACTCATCATCCTTGGCCTCAACGACTGGTGGAGCGACATGCGCTCGCCTCCTCATTCTGAAAGGACAAACAGAAAGATTCAGACAAAATAGACAACGGAGGAATAACGCAAAAAACTAAAGCAAGGAATACTTATCAAGACATACTCGAACCTAATTCATTGCAGTAGTTACCAAAAGAAAACACAACCCTGAAAACTAGGGCCACGATTCACACAACTAAGCCCTGACACAGAACCTGGCTCTGATACCAACTTTGTCACGACCCAAAACAGGGGCCATGACCAACGCTAGGGAACGGGAATTCTTTCGAATTCAGAACCCGTAGCAAGCCTAAAAATAAAATAAACATGCAATAATAATAATAACAACAGCTCTTAATGCAGTAGAAATAAAATCATAAATATAAAAATAATATCCATATCTCATATATAGATAAATCCTTTGATACAAGTCTCAGTTCAAACTCTTAAAATACATATCTCATATAAATACAATACACCACATTTTTGAAACACACCAAATTATTTATGCATATTTAGTCAAAATAATACATACATTTCTAAATCATACACCCTAAAACATATATATATAGAATAGTAACTCACACTTAGTGCGCTCCACAAGATGGGTCCGATGGGCCTGATCCACTAGGTCTCAGTCTCGGCGCAACTAAACAAACAAAAATAATAGACATCAAGATAAACCTAACAAAAAATCCTAGAAACTCAATCTAGAATATTAAACACAGAATTAGAATTAGGGTTCGACCGGACATCACATTTTACGAGAATTCTATCGAAAATTCGATAAAACCTCCCCTGTAAAATGGACATCTCTCTACTCAAAGAGTAGAGTCGGCCCTGCAAAGAAACACACTTCGAAAAATAGGCACAACAACTTATCCACAACCCCTCGGTCGAACTCCAAACAACAATCTATCGACCGGGGTCCACAATCACAGAACAATTATGAAAATACCAAAAATACCCTTATATCATAGAAATACATTTTATAAGTAGAAATTACGTAATTAACCTTAAAACACAGTAAAAACCGATAAAAACTCATTTTATTAGAAAAATCGTATATTATATATATAATTAATAATAATTCACGAAAAATAGTTTTAGTTAATTAAAAATACTAAATAATTTATAGAAATCATTTTTATACCTTAAATAATTATTAAAATCAATTAAATTACATTTTTAGCCAAGTTCATGTAAAATTACCAAAATACCCCTATATATATAAATATACTAAAATTACTTCAAAAATTCACCAAAAATAGTATAATTATCCAAAATTATTTTTCTCAACATATTTATCAATAATATTAATAATTAAACTCAATTAACCAATTAAATTCAATTACAAACACAATTAACCTAATTTTCCAAAATTACATAAACCTAATTAAATTCAAATAAATACATAGAAATTCATAAAAATTCTAAATAAATTCCTATAATTCATTTCAACACCTATATTTATCATAAAAAAGCAATTTCATAATTTATTTAATTAATTTTCGAAAATTAGAAAATAATATTAAAATATTCAAAAATACCCAAAAATCAAAATAATCTCTAAAAATTCTATGAAAATTCACACATGTAGATTAAGCTAAGGGGAACAACATTTGTGAAGGAATTTTTCATGAATCAAACAATTCAAAGTTCAAAAAATCAAAAATCCAAAAATGGCCGAAATTAAAAAATCAAAACCTAAGCAAATCAAGACCATTTTAAGTGAAACAAAGCTTGGAATCACACTCACCGGAGTGCAAGGAGAAGAAGGAGACTGGCGGTGTCAAAAACGGCGACCGAAAACATCGTGAACGACGTTAGCTGGAAACAAAAATGACTTCCAAACGCTGGAAACATCTGCAGCAGGCGGCGGGGAAGGCTGAGGAAGGAGGTGGCATGCCGGGAGGCACATCGACGGTGAGAAATCAGGATGGAAGTGACCAGAACGACGATGGGAACGGTCGAGAGGAAGAAGAAGAACGAATGGCACACTTGTAAATATTTCAAACTTTATAATTTGTTTAATATTAAATGTATATATATATATATATATATATATATATATATATATATATATATATATATATATATATACTTTACACTATATATTAAAATAATATAAAATCACACACATTAAATATACACCACACACATAAAATTTAATATTTTAAAAATTTAATACAACTAAAAATAATTAAATAATATTAAAATAAATAAATAAATAATAAATATTAGGGTAATATTAATTAAACCCTAATTAAATAAATAACTACACATACATACTTTATTTAGTATTTTAAAAATATATATGAGTTCATGCAAGTCCATAAATCTATTTAAAATAATTAGTAGTAAATTATTTACGTGAAAATTTTTTCGAAAATGCAAGTCCCGGGAAAATTTTACGTGAAGCACTTAAAATAATATATAATAATTAAAATAAGTTTTAAATCCATATTAACTCATAAAATCTCATAATTATATGCAAAATTATTAACACTGCATATCCCGATACAGTATTAAAATATTTAAAAACACGAGATATTACAGTGTATAAGGCTCAGTGATGCTTTGCTCTCGGGCACGATTTATAATTTATTGGAGCTGGTAGTTCGGTGATGCTTTGCTCTCGGAAATTGTTAGTAAATATTGGTTTAAGTAATTTGACTGTGACTGGTAGCTCGGTGGATGCTTTGCTCTTAGGAATTAGCTGTCATTTGGACTAAGTGAGCTAAAAGGCTATTAGAATTTGATGGTTTAGGTGTTCTACTAGATTTTCCACCTAAAATGATATTTATTTGATTTTGTATTAAAATTTTATAATAAAGTGAATTATGATTTTGAAGGTAATTTATATCTTAAGAATATTTAAGAAAAGTAAAGGATTTTAATAATTATATTTATATTGATTTAATTTAATTTAATTTTTAAAAAGGGATTTCATAAATGTTTTCAAACCAGCATGCATTTCAAAAAATTAATTTACTCAGTGAGGTTTGATTCCCCTTAACCTTTTTTTAGGACCTCACATTCAGTTTGCCAATAGTCACCGTCTGCGCCAGTTGTTTTGTATATGCTTAATTGATTTTCGTATTGTATAATTGTACTTTAGATGCCATAATAGTTGAGTATGAGCTAGTATCATCTGTACTGTGAACTATTTTAAAATGTGATACTAATGTATTTGAAATATTGTCTTCTACCTTTGATATTGATGGATTTATTTTGATATTATGTAATGTTAATTGTTTTTAATTCAAAAAAAATTAAGGCTTACTGTGGGTTTCAAAGGCCTTATACTTTCTCATTCCCTAGTGCCGATAATGTGCCTTTAGGTTCAGGTCGTCACAAAGTTAGTATCAGAGCTAATAGTTTATTAATTGATTTTTGGGTCATTGGAATATGTCTTTTCTTAAACTACTAAAGTGATTAAGTTGATAAATGTCAATTGTGGTCATTATTGTTTCCAAAATTCCGTTTGTATGTCATTTCCTCATATATTCCATTTTTTGAATCTTATTGGTTTCCACGTCTTTTCAAATAAGGTGAACGAGAATGTGAACTACTTCTACCACAAAGACAACATAAAATGATAAGCAACCCTTTCAAGTTGAAGTTTTAATTCAAGTATCAGCCCCTATACCACCTATCTAGTATAGGCATAGGTCAGAGGCAACTGCAACTCAAAGGCCAGAGCACTTACTGTTAAGCGAACAAAGCAGTTTCAAATTAGAACTTGAAGCACTTATGGCTAGGGTAGTTAAGATTGATGAGGGTTGGGTAGTGCGTAACCAAGCATGAAAAGTGTTCAAATATGTTTAATGGAGAAATCAAAAGATATCTAGCATGGACACAACATGTTTTTATTATTTGAGGGTGACTATAGCATAAGATTAGTACATACAGTCAAATTAGCTTTATGTGACAACTGTGACATGGTTGGAGTTTAAAGAGTGAGATACTTTTATCCACCTTCAAGGAGGGATAATTTCATATGATGACTATTATGCAAAGTAAAAGAAGAGTGGTCAGTTGAGAAGAACATATATGAACTCTTCAATCTATCATATCATGTTGTAGATGTGATACAATATAAGATAAGACTGGTAGAATTGTATGTTATAGGATTAATTTTAGAATAAATTAGCATCCAAGTTGAGGATTGAAATTTAGAAAGTTATTTACAGAATTAGTCCTTTAGGGTGTTATTAACTTAAGCGTGATTTTGGAAATGGATGTTTTAGCTCGACATTATGCTACTCTAGGTTGCTGATAGTATGAGGTGAGACATTATGCGCTTATAGTTGCTAGGGATTTCTAAGACACAACTATGAGTGCATATAAGAGGATGAGTGATTGTGTTTTTCTTGGTTTTGATTTAAGTTATGGATAAAACTGAGTGTTATGATGAAAATGCTTTAAAGAGCTGGTTGATGAATCAAAACTTTAATGATACAAATTATTAAAGTTATTTGATTTTGGATTTTAGGATGAAGACAAGAATTGGAGATAGAAGCATAGGTAGAGATCATGGTTTACAAGTCGATAAATTTATAGTTGATAATTAGTCCATTGGAATTTAGCGTTTATTAGGAATATGATTTATAATTAATGGAGTCACATATTATATATATATAAATAAAAGAATATCCTATGATACTATAAATTGTGAATTATAATGAAATCTAGGGATTTAGAACATGATTATAGTTTATGAGTATTACAGATATTGATGATTTTAATGGAATTTTATCTAGGTGATGGATGGAATTTATATTCAATGGTACAATAGGGTGACTTATTCTATTTTATGATAGAAGAGTTAAATTATAATTGTCACGACCCAAATTGGGAGTCATGACCGGCGCTTGGGAATGGGAATTCTTTCGAATCCAGAACCCGTAGCAAGCCTTAAAAGAATAAAAGCATGCAATAAATAAATAAATACTCCAAAATAAAAAATTAAATCAATATATAAAAATAAATACTTAATATCAATCATAAAATAAAAATATTTCACACAATATTCAGAGAAAGGTCTCTGATATTAAAACCATTCTATAGATACAAATAACAACAACTACTAATACTACTGTAGTTTCTTAAAGTACAATAGAAATCAAGTAAATAATTTACATAGACTAGCCAGGGCTGAAGAAGTCTGGTGAATGGGCCTACTATTGAGGTCTGAGGAAGAAAAATCTCCTGTAAAATCAATAACTAAGGGGAGTCAAACCTCATTGAGTAAATTATTATATTATATATACATGCACCTCCTATATCATAGGCAATCAATCATCAGTATATATAATAAATATATATGTAATATCCCGTGTTTTTTTAAAATATTTTTACACTGTACCGGGATATACAGTGTCAATAATTTTTATGCATTATACTATATTTTTATGAGTTGATATGTATTTTAAACCTATTTTAATTACTGTCTATTATTTTCAGTGTTTTACGTAAAATTTTCTCGGGACTTTCATTTTCGGGGAAATTTCCACGTAAACAATGTATTATTAATTATTTTAAATGTATTTACGGGTTTGCATGAACTCATACATATTTTTAAATTATTAAATAAAGCCTGTGTGTGTATATTTATTTAATTAGGGTTTATTATTACCCTAATATTTTATTATTTATTTATTATTATTTGATTATTTTATTTATTATTAAATTATTAAAATTTATTATTTTATTATTAATTATTTATTAATATTTAATTATTTCAATTTATTTTATTTTTTTCTTTTTTCTTTTTCTCTTTCTTTTCCTTTTTCTTTCTCTTTTTCTTTCCTTTTCTTTCTTTTTCTTTTTCTTCTTCTTCTTCTTTCTCTCCCGCGGGCGCCGACCACCACTTTTCCTCACCGCCGTTTCTCCCTCCTCCGGCCACCGTTTTCGACACCGCCGGTCTCTATCTTCTCCTTGAGCTCCGGTGAGTGTGATTCTAGCTTTGGTTTGAGCTAAAATGGTCTAGAATCGCTTAGGTTTCGATTTGAATATTTCGGCCTCTTTGAGTTTTCGATTTTTTTGAGCTTCGATTTGGATGATTCATGGAAACTTCCTTCACAAATGTTGTTCCTGGTAGCTTAATCTTCATTTATGAATTTTTACAGAATTTTTGGAGGTTGTTTGGATTTTTGGGTATTTTTGAATATTTTAATATTATTTTCTAATTTTCGGAAATTAATTATTTAAATTATGAAATTGGAGTTTATGGTTGAATTAGGTGTTGAAATGAATTATAGAAATTTATTTGGAATTTTTATGAATTTCTAAGTATTTATTTTTAATTATTGAAGTTTATGTGATTTTGTAAAATTAAGTTAATTGTGTTTTAAATTGAATTTAATTGGTTAATTGAGTTTAATTATTGATATTATTGATAAATATGTTGAGAAAATTAATTTTGGATAAGTGTACGATTTTTGGTGAATTTTTGAAGTAATTTAGGTATATATATATATATAGGGGTATTTTGGTAATTTTACCCTAAATTGTCTAAAAATGTAATTTAATTGGTTTTAATATTTATTTAAGGTATAAAAATGATTTCTACAAAATATCTAGTATTTTTAACTAATTAAAACTATTTTCCGGGAATTATTTTCAATTATATATATAATATACGGTTTTTCTAATAAAATGAGTTTTAATCGATTTTTACAGTGTTTCAAGATTTATTATGTAATTTCTACGTATGAAATGTATTTTTATGATTTAAGGATATTTTTGGTATATTTGAATATATATTCTGTGTTTGTGGACCCCGGTCGACAGATTGTAGTCTGGAGTCCGACCGAGGGGTTGTGATTGATTGTGGTGTTTATTTTTGAAGTGTATTTTCTTTGCAGGGTCGGCTCTACTCTTTTGAGTAGAGAGATGTCCGTTTTACAGGGGAGGTTCTGCCGAATTTTCGGTAGAATTCTCGTAAAACGTGATATCCAGTCGAACCCTAATTTCCGATTCTGTGTTGAATACTCTAGATTTAATTCTAGGATTTCTGTTAGGGTTATTCTGATGTCGATTAATTATTTCTTGTTTAGTTGCGCCGAGACCGAGGGTTAGTGGACCAGGCCCGTCGGACCTGTCTCGTGGAGCGCATTAGGTGAGTTACTATATTATATATATATGCTTAGGATGCATGATTTAGAAAATGCATGTTTTATTTTGACTAAATATGCATAAATAATATGATTTATATTCAAGTATATTTTTGGTATATTTTTGGTATATAATAAATTACATACATGTTTTATTAATAAAATATATTTAAAATGTTTTTAAATATATTTTTAGTTTAATTCATGATTTGATTGGATTTATTTGACATATATATACTCAAAATATACCTGGTTTATGTTTGGTATATTTTCGGTATATATATGGTTTATATTGCTATTTCATTTATATCCATGCATCATTTATTTTTGTGAATGAATGTTTTATATTTAAGAATGAAGGATATCAATAGAACGTGCTACCTAGTGGGCAGCACTAGGACCGAGTACGTACCGGTACGCCTATAGTTTTAGGCTATATACTAACTATTTGTGGATATTTATTTGATTATGATTATTGATATGTGTGAGATGTGGTTTGGGTGTGATTGCTGGAGCTCGGTTGACCAAGTGTCTCGGGGCCAATCACACTGGCAGTCAGACTGCTGGAGCTCGGTTGACTTAGTGTCTCGGGGCCAGTCTACTGTCCATATGGATTAAGTGGATATATTTGGAATCAGTGAGCCTGTATGGCTAGAGTGTTGTTTAACACTATTTTTCTGAGGTTGCGATATTCTAGGGTTCTATGTGATCCTTCATAAAAGTTGATTTTCAGACAAAATATATAAAATGATTTTTCTGCATCTATATGAACTTGCCTGTATATATACATATTACTCATATACTGTTGACTGTATGCATTATCACTTAGAGTGTATGTATATATATTATAGTAATTCACTCAGTGAGGTCTGACTCCCCTCCGTTGACTATTTTTCAGGAGAGTCAACTTCCTCAGACCTCAGTAGCAGGTCGATACGCCGGATTTCTTCCGCCCCGACTTCTTTATGTAAATTGTCTACTTGAGTCTTATTCATTTTATCTAGACACTGCAGTAGTTGTGATTTTCAGTAGTTGTGATTTTCAGTAGTTGTGATTTTCAGTAGTGGTGAATTAAAGTATTTGTTTTAAAGAGATGTATTATAGTAAAACTGGATTTGTATAAAGATTATACATTTATGAGATTATATAGGCGATGTGATGAGTTTTGAATTAAATCCAGTTGATATGGATGATATTGTAATATTTATGATTTTTATTTTCCGCTGCATATTATATTTTTATGGTTATTATTGCATATTTATTTTATTTTTAGGCTTGCTACGGGTTCCGGATTCGAAAGAATTCCCGTTCCCTAGCGCCGGTCATGGCCCCTGTTTTGGGTCGTGACAATATACAAGCATTTCACATAGATACTAAAATCACTTTATATATAATAAATGCTAGAAAACATTTATTTTAGTAAAGGATCAAATAGAGCCCCATTTAATCGCAACCTCAATCAATAATACCACTCTAGCCATACAGGCTCACTTAATTCCAAATTAATTCTCTTATTCCATATTGGATAGTAGACTGGCCCTGAGACACTAAGTCAACTGAGCTCTAGTAGTCTCATTGTCAATGTGATTGGCCTTGAGACACTAGGTCAACTGAGCTCCAGCAACCACACTATTCAATCATATCAATCTCAAATCAATCAATCAAATCATAGTCACCCCAAATGATTCACAACTCAACCCTAAAACTATCGTACCGACACGTACATTATCCTAGTACTGCCCACTAAGTAGCATGTTCTATTGATATCCTTTAATTAAAATTAAACATATATATGGAAAATAAATAATGCATAATTAAATCACTAATGGCAGTCATAATAATGAAATAAAGTATATATATATTAGAAATATATGGAAAATATACTAAGTATATTTCAAGTATATATATGTTAAATAAATCCAAAATCAACCGTAAAAATATACCAAATAAAAATCAATAATATACTAAAAACATTCTAAGTATATATTGAAAATATAACATGCATTTATTTTGAAATATATAAAAAAATATACTGAAAATATACCTAATATATACTAAATATTTAATAAAACAATTCATGAATAAATACATATTAAAACATGAATATTCTAAATCATGCATCATATATGCGATGTATATATAAGATAATAACTCATAATGTTGCGCTCCATAAGACTGGCTCGACTGGCCGATCCAATAGGCCTCGATCTCGATGCAACTAGAAAATAAAATAATAATAATACAATCATAATAAATCTAACTTATACTTCTAAAAGAGACTCGATTTAGGAATACGAAACTCATACGAAACATGGAAACTCATGATCGACACGACATCACATTTTACGAGAATTCTATTGAAAATTTGGTAGAACCTTCTCTATAAAATGAACATCTCTCTACTAAAAAATAGAGTCGATCCTGCAAGAAAAAATGTACTTCTAACACAGAACACTTGACACCTCTGATTGGGACTCCAAACTGCATAATTCCCAACCGAAGTTCACAAATTTACCAAAAATACATTTAATAAAATAAATACATTAAAAACCAATAAATTCCATAAATACCAAAATATAATATATTTAAACATTAAAACACCAAATACCATTATTTTCACAATAATTAACTAAAAATCTCAAATAATAATATAATATTATTAAAACTCCAATTTTTCAATAATTCAATATAAAATAATAAAAATGCATTTTAATATACTCAAATATCTAAAATAACATAAATATATAATAAAAATAATTGAAAACCCATTTAATCACCAAAATAGTAAATAATATATTATTTGAAAATAATTTTCAAAAATTAGTATTAATTAGTTAAAAATAGTAAATAATTTATAAATATCATTTTAATACTCTAAATAATTCTAAAACCATTTAAAACTTATTATTTAACTATAATTTTCAAAAAATTACACAATTAACTCAATAAATCAAAATATACATAATATAATTAATATACTAAAAAATTATATAAATTCACCAAAAATTATTTTAAATATTCTAAAATTATTAAATCACGTTATAAACACCAATTTAACTAAATTTGCAATAAAACTAATTAATTAACATTATTATCAATAATTCAATATTTAATATTAAAATAATAAAAAATTAACCAAAATTCAAATTAATTCACAAAAAATATATTTTAGAAGCTTGAGCTATAACAAACAACATTCCTTAAACAACTTTTCATGAATCAATCTAAATCAAGTTCAAAAAAATCAAAAACCCTAAAATGCATAAATTAAAAATTGGAGATATCTAAAAATCTAGAGGTTTTGATCTCAAACGGAGCTTGAAAATGGACTCACCGGATAAAAAGCTATTGAAAGAGTCCGATCTGACATCAAATGGTGGCCAGAATCTCATCGGTGTTCATGGAGCTCAAGTTTCAATTTCTAGCAATTCTGACAACTCCAGGTGGGGGCAAGCGATGCTGGTGGCAGCCGGTGGCTGTTGGGAACTTTGTAAGTCGTCGGTGGCCGGTGGTTGCAGGTGGGGCGGTCCGGACAGTGGCTAGTTACTGTGGCCGAAAGTGGGAGAAGTAGAAGAAGAAAAAAAAAAGAAGGAAAAAGTTTGACCCGGTTTTGTTGCTTTTGACTTTTGTACTTTTTTTGTAAAATTAACAAATTACCCTCCATTTAAATTAAAAATAAAATAATATTAATATTAATAAAATAATAATAATAATGATAATAGTAACTTTAATGTTAACAACAATAATATTATTAATAACAATAATAATAAATACCATAATATTAATAAAAAAAAAAACAACAACAACAATAACAATAATAATAACAATAACAATAATAATAATAATAATCTCACATAAAATAATTATTTTTACGTAAATAATTTCTCAAAATAATATACGTAAATATTAATAGCAATTTAACAATAATAATATAAAATAAAATTTAAAATTATTAATACTGCATATCCCGAAATAATATTATTTAATTTAAAATACAGGGTCATTACAATCTCCCCTCCTTATAAGAATTCGTCCTCGAATTTAAGGAAAAGAATAGAAACAAAAGTCAACTAGGAAAGAGATAGGGATAAGAAGCTTGCATCTCTACTTTAATCTCCCAATTATGCTCCTCAACGTTGTTGCTTCACCACAATACCTTGACCATCAAAATCTATTTCGAACACAACTGACGAACTTGATAATCTACAATCGTAACAGGTTCTTCCTCGAACGTTAGGTCTTCATTCACTTTCATATTATCAAGCTGCAACACGTGTGAAGGCTCTGAAATATACTTCCTCGGTATTGAGATATGGAACACTGGATGCACTTGAGGCAAACTCAGAGGTAAAGCCAATTGATATGCAACTGTGCCCACTCTCTCCAGAATCTCGAATAGTCTAATATATCTCGGTGCTAACTTACCCTTCTTGCCAAACCTCATCACACCCTTCATCAGAGACACCTTCAGAAATACATAGTCTCTAACCTAGAACTCCACATCTCTGCTTCTCCGATCTGCATAGCTCTTCTATCTGCTAACTGCAGTCTCTAATCTCCTTTTAATCACAATAACCTTCTCAGCAACATTCTGAACCATCTCAGGTCCAGTCAATGCTCTCTCCCTAATCTCATCCTAACTCAGAGGGAATCTACACTTCCTTCCATACAAAGCCTCTTACGATGCCATTCTAATATTGCTATAATAGCTGTTATTATAAGTAAACTCCATAAGTGACAAATGATCATCCCAGCTACCTCCCATATCCAATAAACATATCCTCAACATATCTTCCAATGTCTAGATCGTCCTCTCAGACTGACCATCTGTCTGAAGGTGAAAAGTAATACTGAAATCAAGCATAGTGCCCATTGCTTCCTGTAACTTCTACTAAAATTAAGAGGTAAACATTGAACCTCTATTAGATACAATGGACACGATACTCTGTGAAGGCACACAATATACTTAACATACAGCTTCACCAATCTAGCAATAGAATAAAAGGCTTTCACAAGCAAGAAATGAGTAGACTTGGTCAACTTATCCACAATCACCCAGATGGAATCATAACCATCCTTAGAATGAGGTAAACCAACCACAAAATCTATAGCAATTCTCTGCCATTTCTACTCAAGAATAGGAAGTGGCTAAAGCTTCCCATTAGGCTTCTAATGTTCAACTTTCACCTGCTGACACGTTAAACACTTAGAAACAAAATCAACTAAATCCTTCTTCAGTCCATCCCACCAGTACAAATATCTGATACTGTGGTACATCTTAGTAACACCTGGATGTACGCTGTAGTATATAGAATGTGCTTCCTGAAGGATCTCTTCTCTTAAATTATCCACATTAGGAACACACAACCTACCACTGATCCACAAAAAACCTTCATTATCAAGTGTGAAATCAGTGAACTTCCCCGCATGAACATTCTCTGCAAGCTCTGCTAGAATAGGATCTCGGCCCTGACCTACCTTAATCTTATCTCTTAGTATAGATCAAACTCTGAACTGAGCTGATAGTCCACCATATCTACTTTTCTTCATCATCAGACCTTGATCCACCAACTGATGCAACTCTTGGATCAACGGTCTCCTCTCCACACTGATGTGAGCAAGACTACCTGAGGACTTCCTACTCAAGGCATCTGCTACCACATTAGCCTTGCCTCGATGATAAAGAATCTCATAATCATAGTCCTTCAAGAGCTCTAACCATCTCCTCTGCCTCAGATTCATATCTCTCTACTGAAAAATGTACTTGAGGCTCTCGTGATCAGTAAAAATCTCACAAGTCACCCCATACAAATAATGTCTCCAAATGTTGAGAGCAAAGATCACTGGAGCCATCTCTAGGCCATGGGTAGGATAATTTTATTCACACTTCTTCAACTGCCTTGAAGCATAAGCTATCACCTTATCATTCTGCATTAACACATAACCTAGACCAACTCTAGAGGCATCACAATAAATAATGAACTTATCTACTCCATTAGGCAAAGCCAAAATTGGAGCTATGGTCAACTTCTCCTTCAGCAATTGGAAATTATTCTCATAAGCATCTGACCACTTAAACTTCACATTCTTCTGAGTCAAGTGAGTCATAGAAGTTATAATTCTAGAAAAATCTTGTACAAATCTCCTATAATACCTAGCTAACCCCAAAAAATTATGAATCTCTATGACTATAGTCAGTCTAAGCCACTTTAACACTGCCTCAATCTTCTGTGGATCAACATGGATACCATTTTTAAACACCACGTGTCTAAGGAATACAACACTCTCCAACTAGAAATCACACTTCGAGAATTTAACATAAAGTTGATGTTCTCTCAGTGTCTATAGTATAGTCCTTAAATGATATACGTGCTCTTCCATACTTTTTGAATACACCAATATATCATTAATGAAGACTACAAAAAATTGATCAATAAATGGTTTGAATACCCTGTTCATCATATCTATAAAAATAGCTAGTGCGTTAGTCAACCTAAATGATATCACCAAAAACTCATAGTGCCCATATCGAGTGCAGAATGTCATTTAGGAATATCGGCTTCACTAATCCACAACTGATGATAACCTAACCTCAAGTTAATCTTAGAAAAGAACTATGCACCCTAAAGCTAATCAAACAAATCATCTATTTTTGGAAGAGGATACTTATTCTTCACTGTTACCTTATTCAGTTCTTTGTAGTCTATCCACAGTCTCAGGGTACCATCCTTCTTCCTCATAAACAGGACTGGTGCACCCCAAGGAGAAACACTGAGTCTGATAAAACCCTTATCCAGCAATTCCTGTAACTACTCCTTCAACTTTATAGGAGCCATTTTGTAGGGTGGCATCAAAATAGGAGTAGTGCCTGGAACCACATCTATACTGAACTCAATCTCTCTGTGAGGTGGTAAACCTGGAAACTCCTCAAGAAAAACATCAAGAAATTCACAAGCAATAGGAACATCTGTGAGTGATAACTTCTCCACTAAAGTATCCCTAACTAATTCCAAATATCCCTGATAACCCTTCTTCAGCATCTTTCTAGCTACGATAGCGATTCTGAGGTGAAAAACTCTTATCACCAACAAACTTAAACTCTTCTTCATATGGAATTCTTAAAATCACCTCTTTACTTCGATAATCCATAATGGCATAGTGCTGAGACAACCAATCCATACCCAAAATCACATCAAACTCTATTGTATCGAACAACACTAAATCTGCTGGCAATTCTCTACCTCTAATAAACATTGGACAACCAGAAAGAATAACGTCAGTATCTAATGAATCACTTAGAGAAGTGGCGACTGACAAAGGAAAATCCATCCTTAAAGCTTGCTAATATAATTTTGAAGCAAAAACAAGAGATACAAAAGAATGTACAGCACCCGGATCAAAGAAAACCCAAGCATCTAAGAAACAAATAGGAATAATACCTACCACAATGTTATTAGATGCCTAAGCATCCTACTGAGTGAGATGAAAAACTCTGGCCTGACCTCAACCTCCCTACTGACTGATAAGCCTAGCAAAAACCTATGGTACCTCTACCATGTCCCTACTGAGCAATAATCTCAGTCGAACTAGGGTGCTGAGCTAGAGGCAACTGGACAAGAACTGGTACTGCACTAACAATCGACTGCTATGGAAACTACAGAATCTACTGTGGCTGATAACCAGAATAGGGACATGATCTGGCAAAGTATCCTATTTATCCGCATCAAAAACACATCAATGGCACCATATAACATAGTTCTTGATGGACTCTACTCTACATTTGACAAACGTTGCTACTGACCTTGAACTCTGACCACTACTACTACTACAAGCACCTGACCCAAATCTGATTGGTCTACGTTGTCCCCCATGACCATGTTTGCTACTCCTATGCACTCTTTGCTGCTACCTCTGGCTCTGCTGCACTAGGCCTCTCTGTTGACTACTCAAACCAATCTAAAAGCTCAAATACGAAGTAGTTTGAAATCCTCCTGATTGAGTGCCCAATCGGTAGTAATCAGGTATAGCTCCTTGCCTGACTAGCCTGAGCTCAATCTTCTTGGCAACTCTATCACCGACTCTAGTGTAAGGCCTACTGTAGGCATCCCAGCAAAAGCAGAACCCATACTAGTGACATAGGTAGTGACAATAAAGTAGTAATCTCTCATCAAGTCCTCCGTATATCTACCAAGTTGAAGAAACTCTCTAGTGTAATCGTCGATAGATCTATCTCCCCTAGTGATGCTCATCAACTAAAATTTGTGGCTCATATAAAGTGGCTCTGGGCAGAATCTCCTCATAAATCGTTGTCTGAACTGTGCCCAGGTCATTATCATCATGTACAGCTGGATCATCTGAATGAACCAATCTAGGGTTGGTCCCTCTATAGATAACTCAACAATCATAATTCACTAGTACTCGGTGTGAGCAATCTGAGTCCTCGTCTCAATCGTTTGCAAAAATCTAACGGATCCGACATCCCATCGAAAGCTATCCGACCAACTGTGGCGTAAAATAGTATTGCCTCAGGGTCAGACATATCCTACTGATAGGCAAGTTGTATTAGCGATGCAACTGGAGGTATCGTAGCATCCTCATACTCAAGCTCTACAGGTTCCTCATCCTGTAGCTCACGATGTCTATGGTGACCTACTGCTCCTCGAGGTTTACCTCTACCTAGACCTTTGCGCCTCACTGGTGGCTCAAGAGGTAAAACCTCATCCTGAAAGGACTTATCATCCTTAGCCTCAATGACCAGTGGAGCCACATGCACTCGCCTCCACATTCTTAAAAGACAAACCATAAAGATATTCAGATAAATAGACTATCTAAGGATTACATAGAATACTAAAATTAAGGAAAACTTATCAAAGACATGCTTGAACGTAATAAACTGTAGTAGTTTCAAAGAAAACATAACTCTGAAAACCTAGGTCCATAACACTATTAACCTAGGCTCTGATACTAACTTTATCACGACCCAAACTGAGAGTCATGGTTGGCATTAGGGAACAAGAATTCTTTTAAATTCAGAACCCGTAGCAAGCCTTAAAAGAATAAAAGCATGCAATAAATAAATAAAATACTCTATAATAAAAACTTAAATCAATATATAAAAATAAATACTTAATATCATATCATAAAATAAAAATATTTTATACAATATTCAGAGAAAGGTCTCTGATATTAAAACCATTCTACAAATACAAACAATAACTACTACTGATATTACTGCAGTTTCCTAGAGTATAATAGAAATCAAGTAAGTAATTTACATAGACTAGTCGGGGTTAAAGAAGTCAATTGAGCTCTAGCAGTCTCACTGTCAGTGTGATTAGCCCCGAGACACTAGGTCAACCGAGCTCCAACAACCACACTATTCAATCAAATCAATCTCAAATCAACCAATCAAATCATAGTCACCTCAAGTGATTCACAACTCAATCGTAAATCTATCGCATCGGTACGTACAAGATCATAGTGCTGCCCACTAAGTAGCACATTCTATTGATATCCTTCAATTAAAATTAAACATATATATGGAAAATAAATAATGCATAATTAAATCACCAATGGCAGTCATAATAATGAAATAAACCATATATATACCAGAAATATACTAAAAATATACTAAGTATATTTCAAGTATATATATGCTAAATAAATCCAAAATCAACCATAAAAATATACCAAATAAAAACCAATAATATACTAAAAACATTCTAAGTATATATAAAAAATATAACATGCATTGATTTTGAAATATATGAAAAAAATATACTAAAAATATACCTAGCATATACTAAACATTTAATAAAACAATTCATGAATAAATACATATTAAAATATGAATATTCTAAATCATGCATCCTATATGTGATGTATATATAATATAATAACTCACAATGATGAGCTCCACGAGACTAGCTCGATTGGCTCGATCCAATAGGCATCGATCTTGGCGCAATTAGAAAATAAAATAATAATACAATCAGAATAAATCTAACTTATACTTCTAAAAGAGACTCAATCTAGGAATACGAAATTCAAACAAAACATAAAAACTCAGGATTGACTCGACATCACATTTTACGAGAATTCTACCAAAAATTCGGCAGAACCTCCTCTGTAAAATGGACATCTCTCTACTAAAAAGTAGAGTCAATCCGACAAGAAAAATAAATTTCTAACACAGAATACTCGACACCTTCAGTTGGGACCCTGAACTACACAATTCCCAACCGAGATTCACAAATTCATACATTTAATATAATAAATATATTAAAAACCAATAAATTCCATAAATATCAAAATATAATATATTTAAACATTAAAACACCAAATAGCATTATTTTCACAACAATTAACTAAAAATCTCAAATAATAATATAATATTAATAGAAATACAATTTTTCAATAATTCAATATAAAATAGTAAAAATTCATTTTAATATACTCAAATAGCTAAAATAGCCTAAATATATAATAACAATAATTAAAAACCCATTTAATCACCAAAATAGTAAATAATATATTATTTGAAAATAATTTTCAAAAATTAGTATTAATTAGTTAAAAATAGTAAATAATTTATAAAAATCATTTTAATACCCTAAATAATTCTAAAACCATTTAAAACATATTATTTAACTATAATTTTCACAAAATTACACAATTAATTCAATAAATCAAAATATACATGATATAATTAATATACTAAAAAATTATATAAATTCACCAAAAATTATTTTAAATATTCTGAAATTGTTAACTCACATTATAAACACCAATTTAACTAAATTTGCATTAAAACTAATTAATTAACATAATTATCAATAATTCAATATTTAATATTAAAATAATAAAAAATTAACCAAAATTCAAATTAATTCAAAAAAATTCACAAAAAATATATTTGAGAAGCTTGAGCTACAACAAACAACATTTATTAAGCAACTTTTCATGAATTAATCTAAATCAAGTTCAAAAAAATCAAAAACCCTAAAATACATAAACTAAAAATTGGAGATATCTAAAAATCTAGAGCTTTTGAGCTCAAACAAAGCTAAAAAATGGACTCACTGGATGAAAAGCTATTAAAAGAGACTAATATGATGTCAAATGGTGACCAGAATCTTGCCGGCATTTATGGAGCTCAAGTTTCGATTTCTAATAATTTTGGCGACTCCAGGCAGCAGCAGGCGGTGCTGGTGGCGATGGGTGGTTACTGGAAACTCCCTAAATTGACACTGGCTGGTGGTTGTAGGTGGGGCGGGTCCAAACAATGGCTGGTTAGTGTGCTCGAAAGTGGGAGAAGAATAAGAAAAAAAAAAGAAAAAGAAAAAGAAGGAAGAAGTTTGACCCGATTTTGCTACTTTTGACTTATGTACTTTTTTATAAAATTACCAAATTACCCTCCTTTTAATTTGAAAATAATAATAATAATAATAATAATAATAATAATAATAATAATAATAATAATAATAATAATAATAATAATAATAATAATAATAATAATCTCATGTAAAATAATTATTTTTACATAAATAATTCCTCAGAACAATATACGTAAATATTAATAGCAATTTAACAATAATAATATAAAATAAAATTTAAAATTATTAATACTGCATATCTCAAAATAATATTATTTAATTTAAAATACATGGTCATTACAATAATAATTATGGAGATCGAATTATAGATCAACTAATGAAATGATACCTTATGAGAATTTATGTAAGTGTTTCGGGAAGATTTATTCCACTAAGGAAAGTCTATAGACGAGAAAGGTTGGATCAAAAAATAAATGTGCGAGTAAGCTTAAACTCGATATTTAGTTTAATCGAGAGATGATATGACAATAACACGGTGGAATAAGAAATACTGAAAACCTTGAGGATATGTGATAATTAATTAATGCTTTAATGACAGACCTATTGAAATTTTGAGGAAGTTAGAATATTTGCAACGTTGGAACAAGATGAGGCTAAATTGTCTGATGTAATCAATGATATAGTTAACTAATTTAATAATTTTTTTTACAATTAAGATAATCATAGTTGTATAAGCTTTTCATATTAATTTTGTTAAGGTTTGATCTTAAGAATTAATAACGAAATTAATGATAATAAAGTGAAATGTATTAAAGAGACTTGAATAAATATTATTGACTGTAACTCTATAATGATATGACACTAGCATTTTAGGGTAAGTGTGAATCATATGAATTAATCAAGGAAGAAAATTAATAAATAATAGTATGTGCATAATTTATAGATTATGTGAGGTGTTATATGACAAAATAGTGGTTGCATGAGTAAATGTGTGGAATAAGAAGATAGAATTTGAATTTAAAATTTTAATTGGAGTTGTTTCAATTTAAGAAAACTATAGGTGTAGTTATAAGAAAAGCTGACTTGAAGATTTAACTATTGAAATTATAGGAAATAAGTGCATATCTTTGAAGATTAAATGAAAGCCTTAAATTCAAGCTGAGACTATATCATTTAAGATATGCTAGTTAACTTAAGAGTGATAAGTTGAATATATAAAGTAGTACATCAAAGTAGCGCAATGAAAGTAAGATAGACAATCTCTTATTAGATAGAAGATTGATGATGATTTGAATATTTAGGTTGATAAGTAATGAGTATAAGTTTGATGAATTTTATTGACAATAGGAAACATTAAAATCTTATGGTTATCAAATTGTAAATTACTAGTTAAGCAAATTAAAATTTGTGACATATATTGAAAATCTATTATAAGATTTGGATGACTAGTGGATGTAAGCATAGTTGTGAAACAAATATTAAATGTGCGATGGTGTATAGAAATATGGTCATTAGGAGGAATAAATAAGGAAATTAATAAAGCATACAGTAACAAAAAGAATAGTGAGAAGAGGATATTAGTTATGATAATTGAAAACATAGAGTTGAGGTAAATAGGTGATTATAAAAAAAATAAAAAAGAGAAGAGATAATGATAGCTCAAAGTTGGAAAGTAAGTTTCATCCATCATAAGGAATATAAGTTAATTGTGGTGATTATTATTAATTAATAGTATAAGTTGACTTACGCTTGAGCATATTAGCTAGTTGATAATGATCAATGATGATATAAGAAAGGAGAGTTGGCACCGAAATATATAGGGCATTTTGAGGTTTTAGAGAGAGTTGGCATGGTTTCATATCTATTAGCTTTGCCTTTGAATTAATTTTAAGTGCACCTAATGTGTCATGTCTTGATGCTCAGAAAATACATTTCAGACCCTTTGCACGTGTTACAGCCCCAAAGCATGGAAGTTAATCAAGATAAGATGTACGAGGAAGAATTGGTTGCAATTGTTGACCGTCAAGTTCACTAGTTGTGTTTGAAGCAAATTCTGATAGTCAAAGTATTGTGGAGGAACAACAACATAGAGGAGCACACGTGGGAGATCGAGGCTAAGATGTGAGTGGCTTACCCTTACCTCTTTCGTCGATGAGTTCTTATATTTAGTTTTTTTAATTAAAATTTGAGGACAAATTTTTAATTAGGGAGAAGACTATAAAGACCCAAAAAATTTTTTATTCATATTAAATGTGGATTAAGCTCCCCCCTCCTCCTTCATCATTTTCTATTTTCAGCCATAATAGGAGGAGGAGTCACCAAAGCTGATTCTAGCAACACCAAACCTCGTCGAAGAGTCCAAATCATTCCTCTCCCTTTGGGTAATCATTCCTTTAAACAATTTTGGATTCCAACACTGGTAAGGACTTCAATTTTGAGAAATTAATTTCTAGGTTTTTTTATCTAATTTATGAAATTGAGCTTTAATTAGAATTCATTAGATATAGTTGCTTTGAGATAATTTGATGTAGAGGTTGTGTGCTATCCATTTATGATTTTTATTCATTTTTCTTGAAAGTTTCGATTTTTTCAAGTCTCGGTTACCGTTCACACATTCTTCTGGAAAAAATTATTTCTATTTTTATTAAATTCTATATATTATGTTGATAAATCTTTGCGAAGAGAATTTTATGAAATTATGTATAGATTTTTAATTATGCCAAAATAGAATTTTTGGAAAAATAATTATAAATTGGTAATTTTTGTATTTTAAGTAAATTTATTGCTAATTATTTTGTTTTAGATAGATTTTGAATAATAATAGTATTAAAATAATTTTCATAATTTATTTCCTATTTTTAGCTAATTAATATTAATTTTTGAAAAATAATAGAATGATAAACTTATATATTGTTTTTAAGATTAAGTTATTTGCTAATTTTATGACATATTTAAGTGCTTTGAATAGTTATTTGCAATTAATGTTAAATTAATTGTAAAAATATGAAAATTGACTTTGTTGACAAAATTTTAATCATAAATTAGAATTCTATTATTTATTTTGGAAATAAATATCTTTTATGTTTTATTTTGGAAATAAATTGAATTATGATGGTTAAATAAATTTTTATGATTTATCGATGATTTTAATGAAAATTTGTTATAACTTGATATTTATAAATTATTAAATTTATTTTGAGATATACAGTGTTAATAAATATTTTTAATTTTTATATATTATAATTATTGTGTGTAATTTAATTTTAATGTTGTATATGATTATTTATTTATCTATTAATATTATTATTGTTATTGTTGTGAAAAGTATTAATTTATTTTATCATAAATATTTTAATATGTAGTGGAGGAATTAATTTGAAAATGATTATTTATTTAAAAATATTATTATTATTATTATTTTGTCTTTTTCCTAAATAAAAAAAAGGTAGAAACATAAAATTTTTTTAGTTTTTCTTTTTCCCTTTCTCTTTATATCTTTCTTCCTTTTCCTTTTTTTTTCTTCTTGTTCTTCTTCTTTCCTCCCAGTCTCCTGCAACATCGCCAGCGCCATCGTGAACCACCACCGAGCCTTACCAACTTCACCTTTTTCTTCCCTTCCCTTCCCACCGTCGTTTGCCAGTCTTCTCCTCTATTGTCATCGACGAACTCAGCAACACAGTAGTAGCAGCAACAACAACATCGATGATGATTCCAGTAGAGAGAGCTTATGGTTCAGGGCTCATTCAACTTTTCTTGATCTGGACAAGCTGATTTTTAAGTTGTTTTAAGCTTAAAATGTCTAGTAATTGATCTATGCTCAAGTTTTAGTTTAGATCAACTTAGGTTTTTTTATTTTTTTTAAGCTTGGCTTTGTGTGATTCTTGCTAAATTCCTTTAGAAATGTTGTTATGTGCATCTAGAGTTACTCATATATATTTTTGTTTAATTTTTTAAAATTATTTGAATTTTAATGTTTTGGTTTTCCCGCGAGTCACTGTTCTGATGACCTTCGTCAGAAAATTTTTATATTTTTACTAAATTTTTTAAATTTTTTGGATTATAGTTTGTGAAGAAACTTTGGTGATTAATGTCATGACCCTAACCTGGGGGAACATGACCGACACTTGGGAATGGGAAAGCTTAAAGCTACCAAAACCCATAGTAAGCCTTCAAAGAAAAATGCGAAATATTTAAACTTTAAAACCTCACAATAAATTAATTAAATCATAATACATATTATCAAACTGATTTTTCTCAATTAAATTAAACCATAATATCATAGTGCATAAAATAAATAAACATCATCAGTTATACAAATAATATCTCAGTACATATTATTCAACTTAAAATACACAGTTATACAGTTTTCTACTGTGGTATACGAATACTAATATAAATACAACTATATAGACCTATATAAGATAGATGGTGAAGAAGTTATATGGCATAGAGAAGTAGGTCTAATAGAAGACTCCTAAACTCTTGAAAAAATAAGTTGAGGGGAGTCAGATCTCACTAAGTCAGTTAATAAAGGAAATGAATGCGGTTTGAAAATCTCTTTAAAATAAGTTTTTTATAAAAATAATATATGCATAATTTTATTCAAATCATTTGATATACATATAAGAAATCCATTTTTCAAAGGAAAGAAAGAAATATTTAAATGCTTTTTAAATCATTTTAGTATAAAAATTAGGTAGAACCTGATTTATTAATATTTATAACAATCATACAGCTCACTTATATCCATGACTGCCGGATCCCGATAGCAAAGCATCACTATGATACACAGCCGCAGTCACATCTCTTAATCCAATATCACTGGTGGTGTCCGAGAGCAAAGTATCACTAGACCTTCGACCCCAGTATTTAATAAATATTAATCTAACTATAATGATGGTGTCCGAGAGCAAAGCATCACCAGACATTCGACCCCAATATTTATTAAATAATCAAATATTATATTACTAGTGGTGTCCAAGAGAAAAGCATCACAGTCCATTGGCCCCAATAATATAATCAAATATAATCACATATTTTATCAGTGCGCACACAGTCCTAATGAAACTCATCAGGTAGCCCATTCTACCGTAGTGTATTTAAAATAAATTAAAATAAATAAAACAATAAAAATTAAAATAAATAAAAATAAAATAAATCAACTATAAATTAAATCATGCAACATTATTTAAAAATACTGACTAGAATCTCATAAATATAAATTCATCAAAATTTATTATGATTTAAATTAAAAGACCTGACACTCAAATCAATTATTAATTTACAAGATGAAGGCACTCATCTAATACATCGTGTCCGACCTCGACTGGTAGATACGATCGGAGGGGCAGCTAAAAGATAGAAAATGAAAATGACAAATCAGAAAATAGAAACTCTAACTTCTAGAATTTATAAGAAAGACTCAACTCAGAATTCAAAAATTTGGATTGACCCGATGTCACGTTTTATGAGAAATCCATTGAAAATTCGGCAGAGTCTCCTCTATAAAACGAACATCTCTCTACCAAAGTATAGTCAATCCTGTAAGCAAATGCACTTCTAAATTCACAGAAGCTTAACACCTTGCGTTGTGACCCTGAACTATATAATCCCCAACTGAGGTTCACAATCCACCAAAATAAATAATTTAATAATAAATATTTAAAATCATTAAAAATCCATAAAATACTCAAAATGCCACAATTTAATTTATTTAAATAATAAAACATTAAAACTAATTTTTTTTTCCAAATTAGATAATAAAATCCCAATAATTTATATAATATTAATAAAAATCCAAATTTACAATTATTCATCATAAAATAGTCAAATTGACATTTAATTATTTAAATAGTTTAAATATATTATACAATTAATTAAAAATATAATAAATAATTTAATATTTGAATATAATTTTTAAAAATTAGAATTAATTAGTTAAAAATAGTAATTAATTTATATAAAATTTTCTAATACTCTATAAAATGCTAAAACCATTCAAATTATAATTTAACTATATTTTCAAACAAATTACATAATTACCCCAAATTTCCAATGTTCACATAAACATAATAATTCCTCAAAAATAATATAAATTTACTAAAAATAATTTTATTAACATAAAATTATTAACTTAATATACTAATCACTAATTACTCAAATTCCAACCAAAAATAATTAATTAACATAATTAACAAATATTACAATTTATATTATTAAAATATTCAAAAATACCCATAATTAAAATTAACTAAAATAATTTAAAATCAACTAAGAACATATAGATCAACTCAAAAATCAACCAAATATAAAAAAATTAAGCAAAAATTATATTAATTAACTAAAAATTAAAATAAACACAATAACAAATAAACAAAAAAAATAACTAATAAACAAATAACAATTAACTAACAAACAACATAAAAACAACCCAAAAATCAACCTCACAACTCAACTAAATCAACCTAGAACTCACCTAAAGCAAAAATCTAGGACAAGGAGGGCTGCTGCTATCGTTGACATTGCTGTCCTTGTTGTTGTTGATGTTGTTGTCCTTGTTGTTGTTGATGTTGCTCTTGTTGTTGTTGTTGTTGTTGGTGTTGCTATTAGAGGAAGAAAGAAGTACATGGTGGTTGCTAGAAAAAGAAGAAGGATAACAAGAAGAAGAAAGAAGCAGATGGTTGCTAAAAAAAAAAGAAAGACAGCAAGAAGAGGGAAAGAAACGGGAAAGAGTTGAAAGAAAATGGATAGGGAGAATAGGGGTTGACCGGTATATATATATATATATAACAATTAACTAACAAACAACATAAAAACAACCCAAAAATCAACCTCACAACTCAACTAAATCAGCCTAGAACTCACCTAAAGCAAAAATCTAGGACAAGGAGGGTTGCTGCTATCGTTGATGTTGTTGTCCTTGTTGTTGTTGATGTTGTTGTCCTTGTTGTTGTTGATGTTGCTCTTGTTGTTGTTGTTGTTGTTGGTGTTGCTATTAGAGGAAGAAAGAAGTACATGGTGGTTGCTAGAAAAAGAAGAAGGATAACAAGAAGAAGAAATAAGCAGATGGTTGCTAAAAAAAAAAGAAAAACAGCAAGAAGAGGGAAAGAAACGGGAAAGAGTTGAAAGAAAATGGATAGGGAGAATAGGGGTTGACCAGTATATATATATACACACACACACACATACATACATACATACATATAACAATAATAATAATAACTCTAGTAAAAAAATAATGCTATGAAAATAATAATAATGGTATGTAAATAAAATAAGATAGAAATAATAAATATATTAATAGTTTCCAAATAGAATTTTAAATTTGGTAATTAAATATAACAATTTAATGTAATAATAACAACATAAGATAAAATTTATTAATGATGTTGCAAACCTTGAAATTTAATCATAAAAAAGAATTTTAAAAAAAATTTGGGTTATTACAATTAATTTTAGATTTTAAATTATGAATTTATGTAGTTTATGTGTAAAAATTATATTTTTGAAAAATAAGGTAAATTTTATCAATTATATGATTTTTATTGAAAATAATGCTAATTAGTATATTTAACATAAATGATAAGCTTTAGAAATGAGAAAATAAATTTTTACGAATTTATACTAATATTGGTTAATTTTTGGGAAATATTTATTATTATAGTAATTTTTAGATAAATTAGTAAATTTCATATTTTAATTGAATTTATTGTTAATTAGTGTATTTTGGATAATTTTTGAATAATAAATAGTATTAAAATAATTTTAATAAATTATTTTCTATTTTTAGCTAATTAATAATAATTTCCAAAAATATATATTCAAATAATAGCTTATTTATTATTTTTATGATTAAAATGGATTTTTTAGCTATTTTTATTATACAATTAAGTAATTTAAATAATTAATTGAACTTGGTGCTATTTAATTTTGAGTATTTGAAAATTGGAATTTCACTAATATTATTTAACTCTATTTGAGATTTTATTAAATTAATTTTAAAATAAATTATCTTTAGTGTTCTTGTTATTCAAATAAATTGTATTGATTTTTATGGATTTTAATGATTTTTAATAAATTATTATTAAGTTATTGATTTTTGTGTATTTTGGGTTCGGTTGGGCAATTTGTGTAATTCGGGGGCCCAACCCTAGAAGTTGTGCTATTAAGAATATTGAAGTGTGTTTGTGTGCAGGATCGGCTCTACTTTTAGTAGGGAGATGTCCATTTTATAGAGGAGACTCTGTCAAATTTTTTGTAGAATTCTCGTAAAACGTGGCAACAGGTCGATCCTGAGTTTTTATTTATTTTTTGTTGAGTTATGTCCTAGATTGAGTCATTCCTTAGTATTCCTAGAAGTATAAAATTAGAATTTCAATTCTAATATTATTATTATTTATTTATTTTTTATAGTTGCACTAAGAATGAAACCTACCAAACCAGGCCAGTTTATCTCTTTTAGAGAAGTGCACAACTGCGAGTTATTATCTTATATATGCATTGTATGTAGAATACATATTTGTTAGCATCCATAAATTTTATAATGTATTTAAATAAATAAATAAATATATATATATATATATATATATATATATATATATATATATATATATATATATATATATATATATATATATATATATATATATATATATATATATATATATATCGGTATATGTTTGATATATATTTGTTATATCCTTGGTATATATATTCGGTATAAGTTAGGTATATAATTGGTATATTTCTTTAAAAATGGATGTTATAATGTTTAAATTATGCATTGTATTATTTTTAATAATTATAAGAAATATTTGAAGGATAGCAGTAGAACATGCTACCTAGTGGGTTGTATTAGGATTGTGTACGTACCAGTGCATTAGATTTAGGACTTGATATTATGAAATTATCGATGTGAGACTTGATCATTTGATTATCGAGGTTTGTTGTGAGTGAGTGGTGTGATTGCATGAGCTCGATTGACTTAGTGTCTCGAGGCCAATCACACCGACAGTAAGACTGCGGGAGCTTGGTTAATTTAGTGTCTCGGGGCTAGTCTATTGTCCAAAAATGGAAAAGATAAGTATTTTGGAATTAAGTGAGCCTGGTGACTAGTGAGATTCAATGATTAATGTTGCATAATATTTCTAAGGTTCTGCTTCGATCCTTCACCAAAAATAAATTTTTCTGCATTTATTATTATATAAAAGTGGATTTTAGCATTCGTATGAAATGCATGTGTGTGTGTGTGTGTATACCGATGCTTAATTGTATATGACTTTAGGTTGCATGTATATATATTATAATAATTTGCTCAGTGAGGTCTGACTCCCCTCAATATTTTTTTCAAGATTTACTTCAGACCTTCCTCGTAGTACTCTACACCGGACTCTTTCCTCTTCGGATGATCTATGTAAACACTGAACTATTATTTTCTTATACTTCAGTAATCATTACAATAGTAGTGTTATTGTATTAGTAGTGTGTTATGATAACTAGAGATCTTGTACCTGAATATTGTATGAAGATATTTTTTGTTATGTTATGATATAAAGAATTATTTTTATATTAATTAAAATTTTAAATTCTAGCGTATTTTTTTTGTATTATATTTGCATGTTTTTTATTTTAAAGCTTACTATGGGTTCCACATTCGAAAGAATTCTTGTTCCCTAGCACCGTTCATGACTCCCCAGTTTGGTTCATGATAAAATTATATTATTTTATTATTGTTGTGAAATTAGTTCTAGGTTGGGCATAAGTGTAGTGTGGGGGCCCAACTTGGGTTATTGAGCTGTGAGACTGTTAGAAGTTTTTTTTTGTGCATGTTTGACTTTACTTCGGTAAAGAGATGTCCGTTTGACAAAGGAGACTGTCGAAATTTTGGTAGATTTCTCATAAAATGCAATATCGGTATTTGTTAAATTTTGAGTTTGTATAGCATTGACTCTAAGATCGAGTCAATTTCATCCTTCCATGTTTTTAATAAATTTTTGAGAATTTTTATGAATTTATTTATTTTATTGAATAAGCATATTTTAAATAAATATTATATTTTAGAGGACTCCGGGACCAGAGCTATAGCATGTGGGCAATAGAGAACACGTCGCCTAGCATGCTCGACCTGTGAGTTAAGTTTATGGAATGTTTGTTGTGAAATTTTAAGTTATATTTTCATATGATTAAAATGATAATGAATTGATTATAAGAATTTATTTATGAATTTATTTATATTGCCATATGCATGATCTATATTGTCATATGCATGATTAATCTACTTATAATCATGGTTTATATTTGAGAGCATGTTTTATGGAATTTATTTTATCTTGCTTTAATTATTTGTCTATTTTTTATTTTATTTTATTTTATTATTCATTCAAATGATTTGGAGAAAATTGTAGAGCATGCTACCTAATAGGTATCACTAGGACCACGTGCACACAAGTATGATCATGTATTATGTATGTGAATGAGCTCAGTGGAGACTTGTGCTCTTGGGCATGATTTTATGAGATTGTGTATAAGCCTCAATGATACTTTGCTCTTGGCCATGATTTATAATTTACTAGGGTCGGTAGGCTGGTGATGCTTTACTGTCGGGAACTGCTAGTGAATATTGGTTTAAGTGATTTGATTGCGGCTAGTAGCTCACTGGATGCTTTGCTCTCGAAAAGTGGCAATCATTTGGACTAAGTGAGCTGAAAGGCTATTAGAATTTAATGGTATATGTGTTCTACCAGATTTTCCACCTAAACTAATATTTATTTGATTTCGTGTTAAAATTTTATAATAAAGTGAATTGTGATTTTGAAAGGTATTTTATATCTTAAGAATATTTGAGAAATTTAAAGGATTTTAATATTTATATTTATATTGATTTTATTTTATTTTATTATTTTATCTTTAAAAAGGAATTTCATAAATGTTTTCAAACCAGCATGCATTTCATAAAATTGATTTACTCAGTGAGGTCTAATTCCCTTTAACTTTTTATTTCCAGGACCTTATAGTCAGTCTACCAGTAGTCACCATCTGCATCGGGTTTCTCCTTCACCGGCTATTTTATGTATGCTTAATTGATTTTCATATTATATAATCATACTCTATATACTGCAATAGTTGAGTATAAACCGGTATCATCTATATTGTGAACTGTTTTAAAAATGTGACACTAATGTATCTAGAATATTGTCTTCTTCCTTTGATAATGATGGATTTATTTTGTTATTATGTTCTGTTAATTGTTTTTAATTAAAAAAATTAAGGCTTATTGTGAGTTTCAGAAGCCTTATGTTTTCCCATTCCCTAGTGTCGGTCAAGAGCCTTTGGGTTTGGGTCATGATAATTTTGAAATGTGTTTTCATGCAGGAACGACCCTACTTTTAGTAGAAATATGTCCATTTTATAGAGAAGTCTCTACCGAATTTTTGGTAGAATTCTTATATAATGTGACATTAGGTTGGTCCTAAGTTTTGAGTTTTAATTGAGTCATATCTTAGATTGAGTCATTCTTTAGAAATTCTAGAAGTATAAAATTATAAATTTAATTTTAATATTATTTTTTTCCTTAGTTGCACCGCAAGCTAGGTCTACCAAACCGGGCCAGGCAAACCAAAGTAGAGGGGTGCACTCGAACAGTGAGTTATTATTATATACATGCATTGCATGTATAAAATATTGTTGGCATCCATAGTTTGAATAAATATGAATTTTAATATGTCATGTTGCATTAAATGTTATTTATTATTATTATTGTGTATATATATGTTTTCATATGTTTTATTATTATTTATATGTTTTCATATATAAATGTGTATATTAATTATGATTAATGGATGCTACCATATTTTAATATGATTTTCATCAATTTATTATGTTATAAATATTGTAGGGGATTGAGAGCATGCTACCTAGTGGGTCACACTATAACTATTGTGCAATAGTATGCTAGATGCTAACTATGAATTTTAATTGATTGAAATATAGATAAATGATTACTATGAATGGTGGATAGAGAGGGGAGTGATTGCAAAACTCAGTTGATCTGCAGTGTACTCAGAGCCAATCATACTGGTAATGGGACTGCAGATCCTCAGTTGACCTTTTTGTGTACTCGGGACCAGTCCACTGTCAAAAGTTGGACAAGAGAAATATTTTTGGAGTTATGGAATGTATGTTGGCTAGTGAATTAAAATTATCGAGGTTGCAAAAAATTTGTTAGGATTCTGCTATAATTCTCTAATAAAATAAAATACGAAATATGTTTTCAAGCATATGTATAAATTGCATGTATATATTATATAAATATAATATACGAATATTATTATTAATGCTTATGTGTACGTGCATTCAATTACATACATATATATAATAGTGATTCATTCAGTGAGGTCTGACCCCTCTTAATTATTTTTTAGGATTCTTTACATCAGATCTCCCTTGTTAATCCTATTTGTCGAATCCTTTCTTCACTGACCGAATTATGTAAATTTTGAACTATCACTTTTCTTGTATTTTATTAGACGTTGCAGCAGCAACAGTACTTCTTGTTGTACTAATTAATGTTGTTTTAGACAACAGTTCTGAATCTAAATTACTGCATGAGAATATTTTTATTATGTTATGATATGGAAATTTCTTTATATTATTTAAAATTTTAATTTTGAGGTATTTTGGTGGTATGTTTTGTATGAATTTTTATTTTAAGGCTTGCTCGGGTTCCAAATTCATGTGAATTCTCATTACCTAACGTCAGTCATGATTCCCAAGTTTGGGTCATGACAATAATATAGTAATTATTCATGTATTTTTAATTTTATATGTAATAACTTGAATGTTTTTAAACTATATATATTTTTTATATGTAAATATTGAGGTTTCAACAATATTAATTATCATTATTTTATATTCTTATAATTGTGAGATTAAAATTATTATATTTAAGTACTAAATTTAAAATTTTATTCAAGAACTATTGATATTATTATTTTTACATCATTTTAATTTATGCACATATTTTATTATTTTAATTGTCCTAATATTTTATTCATGGCATTATTATTATTATTATTATTATTATTATTATTATTATTATTTATTGTATTATTTTAACTAGTGCTAGTATTATTATTATTGTTGTGTGTATGTGTGTGTGTGTGTGTGTGTGTATATATATATATATATATATATATATATATATATATATATATATTGGTTAAAAACCTCCAATGAGTCAACAAAAATTTTTTTTCCCTTCCTTGATGTTTTTTTTTCTTTTCTTCCCTTGCTGCTACCTCCTTTTCTTCCGCTAGTAGTAGCCTCCCAACCTACCAAATGCAGCCATAACCACCCTGTTCCTTCTCCATCTGCTTCTCCTTCCTTTCTTATCATCTATGTAGCGCAGTGTGAAGAAGGCAGCAATAGCAACATGCAGAGATAGCAAGAAGCAACAACAATGGAAGCAGCAGCAGGTCTGGCAGCATGAGGCATCAACAGATCAGTAGCTCTAGTCCCTTCAGCAGCTCTTCTATGCATATGAAATTATGTTGTAAGTAAGTTTTAGGTTAGTTAGTTAGAATTATTGTAGTTGATTTCTGGTTGATTTAGGTTAGTTTTAGGTTTATTTTAATTAGTTGTCAGGTTGATTTTTGGTTGTTTAGGGTTGTTGTTAGTTGATTTAGTTGATTTTGTGTTGATTTAATATTTTTGTCGATTTTTATTATATTTACTAATTACCCATAAATTTATTTTAATTATGTATTTAATTTTTGGGTTGATCTATACTTATATTAGTGGATCTAAATTATTTGGGGTTAATTTTGGTTAAGAGTATATCAAAATTGATTTAGATTAATTAAATTGATTTTTATGGAATTTTTGTACATTTATTTTGGTATTTTAAGTTTTATGTATATTTTGTTAATGTGATTAATTAATTATTTTTTGTTGAATATTTGAGTTAATTAGTGTTAGTATATTATGTTAGTAATTTTAGTAGTGATAAAATAATTTTTGATAATTTATTTAATTTTTTTAGAAATTATTATTATAATGTAAATTTTGAAATAATAGGAAAATGGTATGTTTTGTTGATATTATAATTAAATACTATGTTTTAGTTAATTTTGAGATAAAATGTGGTATTAAAATAATTTTTATAAATTATTTATTATTTTTAGTTAATTAATACCAACTATTTTTGAAAATTTATTCAAAATTTAATTATTTATTGTTTTGTGGTTTAAATGAGTTTTTAATTAATATTATAGTATATTTAAACTATTTGAGCAATTATAGTTTGAATTTGACTATATTATGTTGAATATTTGGAAAGTTGGATTTTTATTAATATTATATTATTATTTGAAATTTTATTAAATTATGGTGGAAAATAATTTTATTTAGTGTTTTAAAAATTAAATAAATTATATTATGATTTATTATTAATTTTTATAGTTTTTGGTGATTTACTATATTAATATTTAATATTTGCTTAATTGTATTTTTGGTGAAACTCGATTGGGAATTTTGTGGTTCGGGGTCCCAGCCTGAGGCGTTGTGCCACTATGAAGTTTTAAAGTGTGTTTACTTGCAGGATTGACTCTACTTCAGTAGAGGGATGTTCGTTTTACAAAGAAAACTCTGTCGAATTTTTGGTAGATTTCTCATAAAACGTGACACCGGATCAATCCTAAAAATTGTTATTCTGAGTTCGAATTGAGTCTTCCTTAGAAACTCTAGAAGTTAGGTTTCTATTTTCTGATTGTCATTTTCCTTTTCAATCTTTTAGCCGCCCCTCTAGTCGTGTCTACCAGTTGAGGTCAAACACGACGTGTTAGAGGAGCACCTTTATCCTGTAAGTTAATATTTGATTAGAGTGTCGGATTTTTAATTTAAATCATATTAAATTCTTATGAATTTAATTTTATGAGATTCTAGTCTGCATTCTTCATATGATTTTGCATGATTTAATTTATAGTTGATTTATTTTATTTTTTATTTATTGTAATTTTCATTATTTTATTTATTTTCTTTTATCTTTAAATAAACCACGGTAGAACAGGCTACCTGATGGGTTTCATCAGGACCATGTGTGCACTGGTAAAATATGTGATTATTAATTATATTACTGGGGCTGATGGTCTGGTGATGCTTTGCTATCAGACACCACTAGTAGTATAATATTTGTTTATTTAATGAATACTAGGGCCAAAGGTCTGGTGATGCTTTGCTCTCGGACACCGCCAGTATAATTTGGATTATTATTTATTAAATCATTGGGGTCGATGGTCTGGTGATACTTTACTTTCGGACACCGCCAGTGATATTGGATTAAGTGATGTGTCTACGGTTGTGTATCCTGGTGATGCTTTGCTTATGGAATCCGACAGTTTTGGATATAAGTGGGTCGTATGACTGTTAAAAATTTATAAATCGGGTTCTACCAAATTTTTATACTAAAACGTTTTAAAAAGACATTTAAATATTTATTTCTTCCCTTTTGAAAATAGATTTATTATATGTATATCAAATGATTTGAATAAAATTATATTATATTATATTTCCATAAAATTTATTTTAATGAGATTTTCAAACCGCATTCATTTCTTTATTAACTTACTTAGTGAGGTTTGACTCCCCTCAATTTAATTTTTTCAGGAGTTTGGGATTTTTCTGTTAGGCCTACTTCTCTTTGTCGTGTAGTTTCGTCATCGACTATTCTACGTAAGTTTACTTAGTTGTGTTGTATTTATTTTCATGTACCATAGTAGAGAAAATTGTATAACTGCATATTTTATTTGGGATATCATGTATTTATAATTTATGTACTAATATATTGTTTGTATAACTGATGTTTATTTATTTTATGCACTGATCCTATGGTTTAAATAATATTGAGAAAAATTAGTTTGATAATGTACATTGTGAATTAATTATTTATTGTAAGGTTTCAAAGTTTAAATATTTTCGCATTTTTCTTTTAAGGCTTATTATGGATTTCGGTAGTTTTATACTTTCTCATTCCCTAGTGCCGGTCACATGCCTCTGAGTTCGGGTCGTGACATTATATATATGTTTTTTTATTGTCAATACTTAGAAATTTTGATGTTCAATATAGAAAGAATATGTTGTTTTCAAAATATACAGTTTGTAAAGATGAATTATTTAGGAAGATTTTTTTTTATTATTATGTATTTGAATTGTTTCATATTTATGTAATAAACTAAAGTATTCGAAATTGAATAGTAAAAAGTAGGTTTTATTTAGGAAATGAGGGATGAGATTTTTAATTATATATATTTTGATTGTATACATTAATAGGTGCATACTTAGAGATTGAAGAGAGATGAGATTGGGCAATGAACTCAAATTATCATATATATATATTTTTAATGTTTTGAGAGAAACCAGAAATATATGAATAATATACTCATTGTATACTATAATTTAGTTATTGTTAATGTATTTTTAATTTTTTACATATTTATTTTCTTTTCAATGCTTGTGAATTTTGGAGTTTGAATAGAGAAAACATATGTTGTTTTTAAGATGTATTTTAACTATTTCATATTCATTTAACACACCAAAAATATACTCATTGTATACTTTATTATATTTACTGTTTATATATTTATAATTTTTTAGAAGATTTTTTTGTTTATGATTATATGTATTTTGTTATTTGAATATATAATTATATACTGTATTTAAAAAAGAGAATTTGTAGAACTTATTAAAGCATAAGAAATTATTTCATTTATGAAAAGTAACTAAAAATATATGGAAAATAAACAAACAATATACCAAAAATAAATGCAAAATATTTGATGTTTTGTTATTTAACAAGTTGTGCAACTTCATATTGTGTGGGAAGGTCGTTAGTGTCTCTTCCATGACAGACTACTCCAATGTGACATTTTTTTATAAATTAATTAAAATTCAATTATTAATTAATCTTTATTTTAATTCAAAATTGGAACATTTAAATACCATAACTCTTATAATCATAGAGAAAATGGACAAGAAAATGAATAACTATACATTTCATATTAAGCTATTAATATTTGAATTATTTGTTAAGATCTCCAAGAGATTTTTTGTTTGAATTTTGTTTTTGAAAATCACATAAATCTACATCAATAAAGATTTTAAATAATCACGTGAAATTATATGGCCAATTAGTTAAAATTTAAATAATTCAGTCACTTTTTATTCGAGCTTATCCCATGTGTGCTAGCTAATATAAATTGCATTTGTTTTTCGTGTAGCTAATTACAGCATATATTGATTTTGATTGTTGACATTCTCAATTATATTATATATATTTATGCAAGGGGCTCTTGTCCTCAGCTCCTATCACATCAAACTGGTTTTGAAAATAATATATCTTTGACATAATCCATCGACTACATTGCCTATGAATGGGAACAGACCGATCACAAACACAAACAGACCGATCATACACAATGTTGAGCATGCTCTTGCTTGCTCTGGCTATCAAGATGGAAGAAGGAAGAAAGAGAACTGAGTAAGATGGGATACGGACGAAAACAAAAGTAAAAATGGTATGTGTATAATTATATTAGAAAATCGGATATTTAATGTTATATGACATAAAAATTTAACAATTATAATATATTTATTAATATTAAATATATAATATATTTTTACTTATGATAAATAAAAAAAATATTTACATATATATTGAAATAAATTTATAATAGATTATTAATTATATTATACTTTTATAAATTAATTTATTAATATTTAAATTTATAAATTAAATACATGAGTTGCTCATGAATAATAAGTGAAATAATTAGCTTGAGTTAATAAAATTTTTCATATAATTTTTAATTAATTATAATTTTTACTTAAATGGATGTAGAAGAAGTATTGTTTATTTTTATTTTTTGTTTATAGTAGAAGAAGTATTGTTTATTTTTATTTTTTGTTTCATGAGATAAGTAATTTTTCCTTGATTTTGTTTTCTTTATTTAATGAGCAGAAAGATATATAAAAATTATGCTAACTACTCATGAATCCAAGCATTATGCAAATTGTCCATTAAAATTATGCAGATCACATAGACACATATGCCTTCAGTTGCTACCGGCAGGTAATAATTCGTATAAACCACACAAAATCTTGATAACAAATGAGATGCATGTCATAATACCCGAATATAGTGCAGCAAGATCATAATAACCGAACATCTGAATTGCAATTATATATATATATATATATACACAGAGCATTTAATATCTTAGTAACATTTTAGTTTTAGTTATCTGTAGATCTCAAGATCAAATCGGTTGGATTGGATCCAAAACCCTACGGATTATAAAATAGAAAGTTATGAATTTAACATACTTGGTCAACTATATGAATAGTCGGCTATGTGGAATCTCTCACCATGTGCCTTCTCTGCATGTATTGTTCACACATATCATGATTTAGCTTTTGAAAAGACATAATCCACATGTTATAATTAATCAGTTTGATACCTTAATTTATAATTTTATCATTTTAATATTTAAACTTGTTTCTAATATACTGATTTAATAATATAATATATATATTATTTAAGTATTTATCACTTTTTATTAGTTTGACATCACTACTTGCAGTTTCTTTGTTAGTCAGACTCTTAAGATAAAAAAACGTGTTGATTCACTATTTTATACTACATATGTTGATAGAAGTTTTAAAATTATAATTTAGACAAATTCAAGTATTAAAATTGTCACGACCCAAAACAGGGACCATGACCGGCGCTAGGGAACGGGAATTCTTTCGAATCCGGAACCCGTAGCAAGCCTAAAAATAAAATAAAACATGCAATAGTAATAATAACAACACTTAATGCAGCGAAAATAAAATCATAAATATCAAAATAATAATCCACCACGGGATTTAATTTAAATCCATATCTCATATATAGAATAAACCTTTGATACAAGTTTCAGTTCAAATATTCAAAGTACATATCTCTCACAAATATAATACATAAAACCCATAATTTATCTACAACTACTGCAGTGTCTAGATTATAAAATAAAACTCAAGACTCAGATAAGCAGTTTACATAAAGAAGCCGGGGCGGAAGAAATCCGGCATACAGGCCTGCTACTGAGGTCTGAAGAAGAAGACTCTCCTAAAAAATGGTCAACAGAGGGGAGTCAGACTTCACTGAGTAAATTACTATAATATATATACATGCATACTAAATGACAATGCACACAGTCAATAGTATATATATAATAAGCATATATACAAGCAAATACACACAGATGCAATAAAATCATTTTATATATTTTTATTGAAAATCATAGTTCATGAAGGATCAAATAGAACCCTAAAATATCGCAACCTCATAGCAGTGTTAGACAACACTCTAGCCATACAGGCTCACTTATTCCAATATATTCACTTGTTCCATTTGGGCAGTAGACTGGCCCCGAGACACTAAGTCAACCGAGCTCCAGCAGTTTGATTGTCAGTGTGATTGGCCCTGAGACACTTGGTCAACCGAGCTCCAGCAATCACACTCCCAAATCATATCTCACACATCAAATAATCATATCCAAACAATATCCACAAATGGTTAGTAATATAGTCTAAATGCTATAAACGTATCGGTACGTACTCGGTCCTAGTGCTGCCCACTAGGTAGCACATTCTATTGATATCCTTCATTAAAATATAAAGCATTCATTCATAGAAGTAAATGATGCATGAATTGAATAAAATAACCACATACTATATATATATATACTAGAAATATACCAAAAATAAACCAGGTATATTTCGAGTATATATACGTCAAATAAATCCAATATAATTACAAAATAAACTAAGAATATACCAAGGATATAGATAAAAACATTTTAAGAATAATTATTAATAAAACATGCATATAATTTGAAAATATACCAAAATATACCAAAAATAAACTAAAAATAAACTTAAGTATTAATTAAATCATTATGCATATTTAATCAAAATAAAACATATATTTCTAAAATCATGCACCCTAGAACATATATATATAAAATAGTAACTCACACTTAGTGCGCTCCTCGAGATGGGTCCGACGGGCCTGGTCTACTAGGCCTCGGTCTCGGCGCTATTAAATAAACAAAATAACAGACATCAGAATAAACCTAACAGAAAATCTTAGAAACTCAATCTAGAATATTGGACACAAAATCAGAATTAGGGTTTGACCGGATATCACGTTTTACGAGAATTCTATCAAAAATTTGGTAGAACCTCCCCTGTAAAACGGACATCTCTCTACTCAAAGAGTAGAGCCGGCCCTACAAAGAAACACACTTCGAAAAACAAACACAGAAACACATCCACAACCCCTCGGTCGGATTCCAAACTATAATTTACCGATCGGGGTCCACAATTCACAGAACAATATAAAAATACCGAAAATACCATTATATCCAAAAATACATTTAATAAGTAGAAATTATGAAATTAACCCTAAAACATAGTAAAAACCGATAAAACTCATTTTTATTAGAAAAATCGTATATTATATATATAATTGAAAATAATTTACGAAAAATAGTTTTAATGAATTAAAAATACTAAATAATTTATAGAAATCATTTTTATACCTTAAATAACTATTAAAACCAATTTAATTACATTTTTAGTCAATCTAGGGTAAAATTACCAAAATACCCCTATATACCCCTACATATATAAATATACTAAATTTAATCCAAAAATTCACCAAAAATAGTATAATTATCCAAAATTAATTTTCTCAACATATTTATCAATAATATCAATAATTAAACTCAATTAGCTAATTAATTTCAATTAAAAACACAATTAACCTAATTTTCCAAAATTACATAAACCTAAACAAATTCAAAATAAATACATACAAATTCATAAAAATTCCAAATAAATTTCTATAATTCATTTCAACACCTATAATTATCATAAAACACAATTTCATAATTTATTTAATTAATTTTCGAAAATTAGAAAATAATAATAAAATATTCAAAAATACCCAAAAATCAAAATAATCTCCAAAAATTCTACAAAAATTCACACATGTAGATAAAGCTAAGGGGAACAAAATTTGTGAAGGAATTTCTCATTAATCAATCAATTTAAAGTTCAAAAAAATCAAGAACCCTAAAATGGCCGAATTACCAAAATCAAAACCTAAGCAAATCAAGACCATTTTAAGTGAAACAAAGCTTGGAATCACACTCACCGGAGCTCAAGGAGAAGAAAGAGACCGGCGGTGTCAAAAATGGTGGCTGGAAACGCCGTGAACGACGGTGAGAATGAATTCGGCTTCCCGAGCTTATTCCGGCCAAACCATGACTGAATAGGGTGCTGCTGGCGGCGGGGAAGGCTGGGGAAGGAGGTGGCACGCCGGGAGGCACACCGAAGATGAGAAAACTGGATGGCGGGCAGTGGTTGGCAAGGAGAACGATCGGGGAAGGAGAAGGAATAGGCGATGGCACAACCGTAAATATATCAACTTTATTTATTTTTTGTTTAATATTAAATGTACATGTATATATATATATACTTTTACACTATATATTAAAATAATATAAAATCACACACATTAATTATACACCACACACATATAATTTAATATTAATAATAATTTATACACTAAAAATAATTAAATAATATTAAAACTAATTAATAAATAATAAAATATTAGGGTAATTAATTAAACCCTAATTAAATAAATACACATATATATTTTATTTAGTACTTTTAAAAATATATATGAGCTCATGAAAATGTGGAAATCTATTTAAAATAATTAATAACAAATAATTTACGGGTCAATTTCCCTAGAAATGCAAGTTCCGGGAAAATTTTACGTAAAGTGCTTAAAATAACATAAAATAAATAAAAATAAATTTTAATTAAATAAAAACTCATAAAATATCATAAATATATACAAAAATTATTAATACTGCATATCCCGATGCAGTATTAAAATATTTAAAAATACGAGATATTACAAAAATAATGAAATTATAAATTAAGATATTAAACTGATAAAAAAAACAATAATTACATAGATATATTATGTCTTTTTGCAAATAAAAGGGAAAATATATGAATTTAGAGGGAATACCTATGTTAGCTTTTGGAGAAAAAAACAAAATTTTATATATAAAAATTATTTTTTGTAGTTATTACACAATTAAATATATTTATTTTATAAAATATATTATGATTTATTTAAATATAATAATTGCACATTCTCAAAATTTGTTATTTTTAATTAAACGATTTCATGTTGGAATAAGAATTCTTTCGAATCCGGAACCCGTAGCAAGCCTTTAAAAAAAAAATAAAAGCATGCAATAATAATAACATAAATATAATATCTCGTAGCGGAAATAAATCTCATAAATAAATAATAATCCACCAACAGATTTAAGTAAACAAACTCATTTCTTATATATATAATCTTTTAATACAAATTTTTGTTTCAATCCTTTAAAATACAAATCTCAAACATATATAAAATAAACATCCCACAAACTTAAATACAACTACTGCAGTGTCTAGAATACAAAATAAAATCAAGTGAGCAGTTTACATAGCAAAAGCTAGAGCAAAAGAAATCCGGCATAAGGGTCTGCTCCTGAGGTCTGAAGACGAAGACTCTCATGAAAAATAGTCAACGGAGGGAAGTCAGACCTTACTGAGTGAATTGTTATAATGTATATGCATGTCTAACTAAATGACAAATGCACACATTCAATAGTATATATATAATAGATATATATACAGTCAATTACACACAGATGTAACAAAAATTATTTTTATATATATAACACTGAAAAATATCCGTTTATGAAGGATCAAATAGAACCCTAGATAATTACAACCTCAAGCAGTGTTAGACAACACTCTAGCCATATAGGCTCACTTATCCCAAATAAATTCACTTGTTCCATTTGGACAGTAGACTGGCTCCGAGACATTAAGTCAACTGAGCTCCAACAATCTGACTGTTAGTGTGATTGGCCCTGAGACACTTGATCAACCGAGCTCCAACAATCACACTCTCAAATCACATCTCACATCAAATAAATCAATCCAATCAATATCTACAAATATGTTAGTAATTTAACCTAAATTCTATCGTCGTACCGGTATGTACTCGGTCATAGTGTTGCCCACTATGTAGTACGTTCTATTGATATCTTTCATTAAAAAATAAATCCATACATTCATGAATAAATGATGCATGACTTTAATTAAAATAACAATATAAACCATATATATACTAGAAATATACCAAAAATAAACCAAGTATATTTCGAGTATATATACGTCAAATAAATTCAATTTAATTATAAAATAAACCAAAAATAAACTATAATTATACTTAAAAACATTTTAGGTATAATTCAATAATAAAACATGTATTTAATTTAAAATATACCAAAATATACCTAAGCAATTATTAAACCATTTATGCAAAATTCATAAAATTTAAACATACATTTCTAAAGCATGCATTCCTAAAACACGTATATCTAAAATAACAACTCATAGTTATTGCGCTCCTCGAGATGGGTCCAACGGGCCTGGCCCACTAGGACTCAGTCTCAGCACAACTAACAAACAAACAACAATACGAAATTAGAATAAGTCTATCAAAATTCTAGAGACTCGATCTAGAAATACCGAACATAGAATAAGAATAGGAATTCGACCAGATATCATGTTTTACGAGAATTCTATCAAAAATTCGGTAGAACCTCCCTTGTAAAATGGATATTTCTATACTCAAAGAGTAGAGCCAGTCCTGCAAAGAAACACACTTCGAATAAACACATTTTCATAACCCCTCGTTCGGACTTCCAAACTACAATTCCACCGACTGAGGTTCACAATTCACGAGATATGCACATAACACATTTACCAGAAATACCAAAAATACCCTTTAATACTCAAAATATAGCAAATTAGAGATTTAAATGCTAAAAATAATTATTTTACCGATAAATATATAAAAACCCTAATTTTGATAAAATATTATTAAAAATCGATAATTCTCAATAAATTCATAAATATTGACCAAAATACATTTTATAAGTCCAAATTACATAATTAACCCTAATACATATTAAAAATCGATAAAAACTCATTTATTTTGAAAAGTAGTATATTATATATAATTTGAAAATAATTTATTTAGGAAGTTAGCTTGAATCATTAAAATCGAAGCTCAAAAAAATCAAGAACACATATAGGCTGAAATTGAAAATTGAAAACTGTAATATCCCGAGTTTTTAAATATTTTTATATTGCATCAGGATATGCAATGTTAATAATTTTTGTATATATTTATGATATTTTATGAGTTTGTTGGTTATTTAAAGCTAATTTTAATTATTTTATATTATTTTGAGTACTTTATGTAAAATTTTCTCGGAAATTATATTTTCAAGGAAATTGATACGTAAATAATTTAATACTATTTATTTTGACTAGTTTTATGAATTTGCATGAACTCATACATAATTTTTAAGTGCTAAATAAAATGTATATATGTGTATTTATTTAAATTAATTAGAGCTTAATTAATTTCCTTAATTTTATTATTTAATTTTTGTATTAATTAATTAATTTTAAGTGTATAAATTATTAAATATATTAAAATATTTGTGTGGTGAGTATTATTTGTGTGTGGTAATATATATATTACTATAATATAGTGTGGACATATATATATATATACAAATATACACAATTTTTAATCAAAATTATAAAGTTTACAAAAATTACGAAATTGCTATTCTGCCTTCTTCCTTCCTCCCGACCATTTCTTCCTTAACTCCTGTCACGACCCAAAACAGGGGCCATGACCGGCGCTAGGGAACGGGAATTCTTTCGAATCCGGAACCCGTAGCAAGCCTAAAAATAAAATAAATATGCAATAATAACCATAAAAATATAATATGCAGCGGAAAATAAAATCATAAATATTACAATATCATCCATAACAACTGGATATAATTCAAAACTCATCACATCCCATATATAATCTCATAAATGTATAATCTTTATACAAATCCAGTTTCAATATAATACATCTCTTTAAAATAAAGTACATAAAATCTCATACTTTAATTTACAACTACTGCAGTGTCTAGATAAAATAAATAAGACTCAAGTAGACAATTTACATAAAGAAGCCGGGGCGGAAGAAATCCGGCGTATCGACCTGCTACTGAGGTCTGAGGAAGTTGACTCTCCTGAAAAATAGTCAACGGAGGGGAGTCAGACCTCACTGAGTGAATTACTATAGTATATATACATACACTCTAAGTGATAATGCATACAGTCAACAGTATATATATAATATGTATATATACAGGCAAGTTCATACAGATGCAGAAAAATCATTTTATATATTTTGTCTGAAAATCAACTTTTATGAAGGATCACATAGAACCCTAGAATATCGCAACCTCAGAAAAATAGTGTTAAACAACACTCTAGTCATACAGGCTCACTGATTCCAAATATATCCACTTAATCCATATGGACAGTAGACTGGCCCCGAGACACTAAGTCAACCGAGCTCCAGCAGTCTGACTGCCAGTGTGATTGGCCCCGAGACACTTGGTCAACCGAGCTCCAGCAATCACACCCACAAACCACATCTCACATATATCAATAATCATAATCAAATCGATATCCACAAATAAGTTAGTAATAAAGCCTAAATACTATAGGCGTACCGGTACGTACTCGGTCCTAGTGCTGCCCACTAGGTAGCACGTTCTATTGATATCCTTCAGTAATAAATAATAAAACATTCATTCACAAATACATGATGCATGAATTTAAATAAATCAACAATATAAACCATATATATACCGAAAATATACCAAACATAAACCAAGTATATTTTGAGCATATATACGTCAAATAAATTCAATCAAATCATGAATTAAACTAAAAATATATTTAAAAACATTTTAAATATATTTTATTAATAAAACATGTATATAATTTATTATATACCAAAAATATACCAAAAATATACTTGAATATAAATCATGTTATTTATGCATATTTAGTCAAAATAAAACATGCATTTTCTAAATCATGCATCCTAAGCATATATATATAATATAGTAACTCACCTAATGCGCTCCACGAGACGGGTCCGACGGGCCTGGTCCACTAACCCTCGGTCTCGGCGCAACTAAACAAGAAATAATTAATCGACATCAGAATAACCCTAACAGAAATCCTAGAATTAAATCTAGAGTATTCAACACAGAATCGGAAATTAGGGTTCGACTAGATATCACGTTTTACGAGAATTCTACCGAAAATCCGGCAGAACCTCCCCTGTAAAACGGACATCTCTCTACTCAAAAGAGTAGAGCCGACCCTGCAAAGAAAATACACTTCAAAAATAACACCACAATCGATCACAACCCCTCGGTCGGACTCCAGACTACAATCTGTCGACCGGGGTCCACAAACACAGAAAATATATTCAAATATACCAAAAATATCTTTAAATCACAGAAACACATTTCATACGTAGAAATTACATAATAAATCTTGAAACACTGTAAAAACCGATTAAAACTCATTTTATTAGAAAAACCGTATATTATATATATAATTGAAAATAATTCACGAAAAATAGTTTTAATTAGTTAAAAATACCAAATATTTTGTAGAAATCATTTTTATACCTTAAATAAATATTAAAACCAATTAAATTACATTTTTAGACAATTTAGGGTAAAATTACCAAAATACCCCTATATATATATATATACCTAAATTACTTCAAAAATTCACCAAAAATCATACAATTATCCAAAATTAATTTTCTCAACATATTTATCAATAATATCAATAATTAAACTCAATTAACCAATTAAATTCAAATAAAAACACAATTAACTTAATTTTACAAAATCACATAAACTTCAATAATTAAAAATAAATACTTAGAAATTCATAAAAATTCCAAATAAATTCCTATAATTCATTTCAACACCTAATTCAACCATAAACTCCAATTTCATAATTTAAATAATTAATTTCCGAAAATTCGAAAATAATATTAAAATATTCAAAAATACCCAAAAATCCAAACAATCTCCAAAAATTCTACAAAAATTCATACATGAATATTAAACTACCAGGAACAACATTTGTGAAGGAAGTTTCCATGAATCATCCAAATTGAAGCTCAAAAAAATCGAAAACCAAAAGTGGCCGAAATATTCAACTCAAAACCTAAACAATTCTAGACCATTTTAGCTCAAACCAAAGCTAGAATAACACTCACCGGAGCTCAAGGAGAAGATAGAGACCGGCGGTGTCGAAAACGGTGGCCGGATGAGGGAGAAACGACGGTGAGAAGAAATGGTGGTCCGGTGGCACCCACGGGAAGAAGAAGAAGAAGAAGAAGAAAAAGAAAAAGAAAGAAAAGGAAGGAAAAAGAAAAAGAAAAAGAAAGAAAAAGGAAAAGAAAAAAAAAAAAAAAAAAGAAAAAAAATAAAATAAATTAAAATAATTAAATATTAATAAATAATAAATTTTAATAATTTAATAATAAATAAAATAATCAAATAATAATAAATAAATAATAAAATATTAGGGTAATAATAAACCCTAATTAAATAAATATACACACACAAGCTTTATTTAATAATTTAAAAATATGTATGAGTTCATGCAAACCCGTAAATACATTTAAAATAATTAATAATACATTGTTTACGTGAAAATTTCCCCGAAAATGAAAGTCCCGGGAAAATTTTACGTAAAATACTGAAAATAAAACACAGTAATTAAAATAGGTTTAAAATACATATCAACTCATAAAAATATCACATATATAGTCAAAATTATTGACATTGCATATCCCGGTACAGTGTAAAAAATATTTTAAAAAAACACGGGATATTACAACTCCGGCCACTGCAAGTTCATTCCTTCACTATCACTGTGCTTTCTGGTGTGCCACCTTCCCTTCCAGCCATTCCCGACGTCCCAAGCTCCCATTTTCGACGTTGTTTGGCTATATTTTCATCAAGAGGCCGAAAGTTGCTCCTAACTCCAATCAAGCACTTTTCGGCCACCAAATTCGATGTCATAAGTGTTTATCTTCTCCTTGAGCTCTGTTAAGTGTGATTCCAAGCTTTTTTTCACTTGATTTGGTCTAGAATTGCTTAGGTTTCAATTTCTTCAAATCAGCCATTTTGGGTTTTGAATTTTTTTTAGCTCCAATATGATTGATTCATGAAAACTTCCTTCACAAAATTTGTTCCTGGAAGCTTAATCTACATGCTATAATTTTTTTAGAATTTTTGGAATTTATTTTAATTTTTTAGAATTTTTATTATTTTATTATTATTTTCTAATTTTAGAAAATTAATTAATTAAATTATGAAATTGTGTTTTATGGTGATTATAGGTGTTGAAATGAATTATAGAAATTTATTTTTAATTTTTGTGAATTTTTATATATTTATTTGGAATTTATTAAGTTTATGTAATTTTGAAAAATAGGGTTAATTATGTGTTTAATTGAAATAAATTGGTTAATTGAGTATATTTATTGGTATTATTGAAATATATGTTGAGAAAATTAATTTTGAGTAATTATATTATTTTTTGTGAATTTTTGGATTTATTTTAGTAAATTTATATATATAGGGGTTTTTTGGTAATTTTATACTAAATTGGCTAAAAATGTAATTAAATTGGTTTTCATAGTTATTTAGGGTATAAAAATGATTTCTACAAATTATTTAGTATTTTTAACTAATTAAAAATATTTTTCATAAATTATTTTCAAATTATATATATAATATACAATTTTTCTAAAAAAATGAGTTTTATCGGTTTTAAATAAGTTTTAGGGTTAATTACGTAATTTGGAGTTATAAAATGTATTTTTATGATATAATGGTATTTTTGGTATTTTATAAATATTCTGTGAATTGTGAACCTCGATTGGTGAATTGTAGTTTGGAGTCCGACTGAGGGATTGTGGTTGTGAATTTGGTGTTATTTCGAAGTGTGTTTTCTTTGCAGGACCGGCTCTACTCTTTGAGTAGAGAGATGTTCGTTTTACAGGGGAGGTTCTATCGGATTTTTGGCAGAAATCTCGTAAAACATGATATCCGATCAAATTTATATTATGATTCTATGTCTAGTGTTTTAGATCGAGTCTTTAGAATTTTCGTTAAATTTATTCTGATTTCATGTTGTCATTTGTTTGTCTAACTGCACTAAGACCGAGGCCTAACGGATCAGGCTCGTCGATGTGGAGCGCTAACATGTAGTTATTATACTATATATATATGCAATACATATAGGATGCATGATTTAGGATTTTTCATTTTCATTATATGTTTAAACATTAATTTAATTCTAATAAGATTAGGTATATTTTCGGTTTATTTTTAGTATATCTTGATATATAAATGTTTGTATATTTTCTATATATATTTAATATATCACTGGTATATTTAGAGTTTATTTTTGATATATGTATGTTAGATATTTAGGTTTATGTTTGTTGTAATTTAATATTTATACATGATTTAAATATGCATCAAACCATAATTATTTTATTAAATGATTAGTATAATTTAGGTTTATTCTTAAATAATTGCATGTTATATTATAAACCTACACTTAAATTATTTTTAAGTTTATTTTTGGTATATTTTTTATTTATTTCCAAATAAATACATGTTTTATTATTAAATTAAACCTAACACATTAGTGGTATATTTAGGATTTATTTTTTTGATATATGCATGCTAGATAATTAGGTTTATTTTTAGTATATTTCTGAATATATGTTAAACCTAAACGCATATTTAAATGAACATTTAAACATAAATATTTTATTAAATGATTTGTGTACTTACGACATATCTTTTGTATATTTAAGTATATTTTTAAGAAAATGCATGTTATATTATTGTTACTCATTTAAATTGTTTTTAACCATATTAATTATTTATCTTTAGTTTATTTCATATTTTATGTCACATATATATATATATATACCCGAAATATACTGGGTATATTTTTAGGTATATTTTTGGTATATATATATATATATATATATGGTTGGTTTTACTATTATGAATATTGTTCTACATTAATTATTTTCTGAATGAATGATTTATTCTAAGTGAAGGATATCAATAGAACGTGCTTCCTAGTGGGCAGCACTAGGGTCGTGTACGTACCGGTGCGAAAGAATAAGGTTGAGTGAGAGTTAATTTTGGGTGATTATAGTTGATTTAATTGATTTGACTAAGATTAATGGTATGTTAGATAGTGTGATTGCGGGGCCAATCACACTGATAGTCAGACTGCTGGAGCTCGGTTGACTTAGTATCTCAGGGCCAGTCTACTATCCATAAGTGGATTGAATGATCTATTGGGTTGATTGAAATGTGAGGTGATAGATAGTGTGATTGTTGGAGCTCGGTTGACCAAGTGTCTCGAGGCTAATCACACTAACAGCCAGACTGTTGGAGCTCGGTCGACTTAGTGTCTTGGGGCCAATCTGTTATCCAATTTGGAATAAGTGTTCTATTTGGAATCAAGTGTGCCTGTATGGCTAGAGTGATGATGGGGTTGATTGGGGTTGTTATTATTAGGGTTCTATGGATCCTTCATGAATTTAATTAAATGTTTTCCTACATTCTGTATATTTATAAAAGCAGAGTTTGGTATTCGTGTGAATTATGTGTATATACATACATATATATAATAATGCATGATTGTTATGGTTTAGATTGCATGTATATATAGTATAATAATTCACTCAGTGAGATCTGACCCCCCTCAATTATTTTTTTCAGGAGATCCCATATCGTCAGACCTTAGTTGTAGAGTTCCTCGCCGGTGTTCTTCAGTCCTGGCTATTTTATGCAAATATATATTCTGAACTTTGATTTGTATTCTAGAAACTGCAGTAGTAGTGTTATTGTATCGGAAGAGTATTATATTATTTTGATATTGTATACTCTGAAAATTTTGTATTTGATTATTACGATAATGTATTCATTGGAAAGGATTTGGAGTATTTATTTTATATATTGATTTAAAAATTTTTAATTTTGTCATAATTTTTAATTATTTATTTCATGATTTTATTTTTCTAAGGCTTGCTACGGGTTCCGAATTTGAAAGAATTCCCGTTCCCTAGCGTCGGTCATGACTCCTAGTTTAGGTCATGACAGAAACCTAGGAAAATCTAGACTAAATCAAGTGAAACCAAGCTTAGAAATGCACTCACCAGAGCTCAAGGAAGAGATATAGATTAGTGGCACTTCAAACGATGGCCAGAAACGAGGTGATCGAAGTTAAGGGTGGTTTTCGGTTACTTAGGAGAAAACCAATCAAACAATACCGGAAAAGGGAGGACAGGGCGGCAGAATGGGCTGGAGATGGAGGAGGACGACTGAGAGGCACACCGACAGCAAGAAATGGAGGTCATAGTCGCCAGAAATGGATGGGAGGCATCGGGAAGCTTAATGAAGATCGGGTGGCACAAATTGTAAATAAGGGGAACTTTTGTTTTTAGTGTGTGTGTATATATATATATATATATATATATATATATAACTTTAATTTATATTATAATAATATATGAATATTATATTCCAAGTAATATACACCACACACATAATTAATAATATCTATATACATATACATATATATACACATATTAATTATTAAAACTATATAATATAAATTTAATTAAAAATAACCCTAATTATTTAAATGTGTATATATACATGTATATGTACATATATTAATATGACAATTAAAATCGTGCATGGACTCATGCAAATTCACAAAACCATCCAAAATAATTAATAATTATTTATTTAAGTTTTAATTTTCCCAAAAATAAAATTCTCGGTAAAATTTTACGTAAGAAATTTAAAATAATTAAAAATAACTTTAATAAATAATAAACTAATTAAATAACTAGAAATATATATTAAATTATTAACACTGCATATCCCGATGTAGTTTAAAATTATTTAAAAACTCAAGATATTACAGTCTTCCCCCATTACAAGAATTCATCCCCGAATTCCAGAAAAAGAATAAATACAATTAAGAAGGGAAGAGATACAGGTAAGAAGCTCGCATCTCAGATTTAGTCTTCCACGTATGCTCCTCTACTCTGTTGCTGTGCCACAGAACCTTGACCATCATAATCTATTTTCAATGAAACCATCGAACTTGATAGTCAACAATCGCCATAGGTTCTTCCACGAACGTCAGATCTTCATTCACTTCTATGCTGTCGAGCTACAACACATGTGAAGGGTCTGAGACATACTTCCTCAGCATCGAGATATGAAATACTGGATGCACTTGAGACATCCTCGGAGGCAAAGCCAACCGATATGCAACAGTGACAACTCTCTTCAGAATCTTGAACGATCCGATATATCTCGGTGCTAACTTACCCTTCCTGCCAAATCTCATTACACCCTTCATCAGAGACACCTTTAGAAAAATAAATTCTCCAACTTGGAACTCTACATCTCTGCACCTAGGATTCGCATAGCTCTTCTTCCTGCTAACTGCGGTCTTTAGTCTGTGCTTAATCACAACGACTTTCTCTACAACATCCTGAACCATCTCAGGTCTAGTCAAAGCTCTCTCACCAATCTCATCCTAACTCAAAGGGGATCTACACTTCCTTCCATACAACGCCTCATATGGTGCCATGCCAATACTGCTATAGTAGCTATTATTATATAAAAACTCTACGAGTGGCAAATGATCATCCCAGCTATCTCCCAATTCCAAAACACACATTCTTAACATATCTTCCAATGCCTGGATCGTCCTCTCAGACTTACCATCTGTTTGAGGATGAAAAGCAGTACTGAAATCCAACCTAGTGCCCATTGCTTCCTGCAACTTCTACAAAAAATAAGAGGTAAACACTAAACCTTTGTTTGAAACAATGGACACAGGTACTCCATGAAGGCACACTATATGCTTCACATACAGCTTCGCCAATCTAGCTACAGAATAGGTGGCTTTCATAGAAAAGAAATGTGTAAACTTAGTTAACCTATTTACAATCACCCAGATGGAATCGTATCCATCTTTAGAATGAGGTAAACCAACCATAAAATCCATAGCTATCCTTTCCCACTTCCACTTGGGAATAGGAAGAGGCTGAAGCTTCCCAAAAGGCTTCTGATGCTCAGCTTTCACTTGCGGACACATCAAGCACTTAGCAATATAATCAAAAACATCCTTCTTCAATCTGTCCTACCAGTACAAGTCCCTGATACTATGGTACATCTTAGTGACACCCGGATGTACGCTGTAGGCTGTAGAATGTGCTTCCTCTAGGATCTCTTCTCTCAAATTATCCATATCAGGAACACACAATCTACCACTGATCCACAATACACCATCATCATCGAGTGTGAAATTAGTGAACTTCCCTGCATGGACATTCTCTACAAGCTCTTCTAGAATAGGATCTCGGCTCTGAGCTACCTTAATCCTATCTCTCAGTACAGATCCCACCTTAAACTGAGCTAGCAGTCCACCTGACCTACTAAGCTTCATCATCAGACCTTGATCCACTAATAGATGTAACTCTTGGATCAACGGTCTCCTCTCCACAAGAATATGAGCAAGACTGCTTGAGGACTTCCTACTCAAGGCATCTGCTACCACATTAGCCTTACTCGGATGATATAAAATCTCACAGTCATAATCTTTCAATAGTTCCAACCATCTCCTCTGCCTCAGATTTAGATCTCTCTACTGGAAAATGTACTTAAGGCTCTTATGATCAGTAAAAATCTCAGAAGTCACCCCATACAGATAATGTCTCCAGATCTTGAGAGTAAAGATCACTACAGCCATTTCAAGGTCATGTGTAGGATAGTTCTGCTCATGCTTCTTCAACTACCTCAAAGCATAGGCTATCACCCTACCATTCTGCATCAACACACAACCAAGGCTAACTCTAGAGGCATCACAATAAACTGTGAACTTGTCTATACCATTAAGCAAAGCTAACATTGGAGCTGTGGTCAACTTCTCCTTTAACAATTGAAAACTGTTCTCACAAGCTTCTGACCACTCAAATCTTACATTCTTTTGAGTTAAGTGAGTCATAGGGGCTGCAATTCTAGAAAAATCCTATACAAACCTCCTATAGTACCTGGCAAAACCCAGAAAACTCTGAATCTCTGTAATAAAAGTTGGTCTAGGCCACTCAGACACTGCCTTAATCTTCTGTGGGTCAACCTAGATACCTTCTTTAGACACCACGTGTCCAAGAAAAGAAACACTCTACACTCAGAAATCATACTTCAAGAATTTAGCATAAAGCTGATGTTTTCTCAATGTCTGCAGTACAGTCCTCAAGTGATATACATGCTCCTCCATACTTCTCGAATACACCAGTATATCATCAATGAAGACTACCACAAACTGATCTACATATGGTCTGAATACCCTGTTCATCAGGTCCATAAAAGCTACTGGTGCGTTAGTCAAGCAAAAAGACATCGCTAGAAACTTATAATGACCATATCGAGTGCGGAATGCCGTTTTAGGAACATCGGCTTCACTGATCCGTAGCTGATGATAACCCGACCTCAAATTAATCTTAGAAAAGAACTGTGCACCCTATAACTGATGAAACAAGTTATCTATCCTTGGGAGAAGATACTTGTTCTTTACTGTCACCTTGTTCAACTCTCTGTAATCAATGCACAGTCTCAGGGTACCATCCTTCTTCTTCACAAATAGGACTGGTGCACCCCAAGGAGAAACACTGAGTCTAATGAAACCCTTATCCAATAAATCTTACAACTGCTCCTTTAATTCTTTCAACTCTGTAGGGTGGCATAGATATAGGAGTAGTACCTGAAACAACATCTATACAGAACTTAATCTCTTTGTGAGGTGGTAAACCCAGTAACTCCCTAACAAAAACATCAAGAAACTCATAGGCAACAGGAACATCTCTGAGTGATAACTTCTCCACTGAAGTATCCCTGACTAATGCCAAATATCCCTAACAACCATTCCTCAATAACTTCCTAGCCGTAATAGCAGAAATAAGATTCTGAGGTGTTGAACTCCTATCACCCACAAACTTAAATTCTTCTTTACTAGGAATTTTGAAAGTCACCTCTTTACTCCAACAATCCACCATGACATAGTGCTGAGATAACCAATCCATACCCAGAATGACATTGAACTCCATCACATTCAATAGAATCAAATCAGCAGATAATTCTCTACCTCCCATGAGAACTGGATAACCAGAAAGAACAACATCAGTGTCCAAAGAATCACTTAGAGGAGTGGCAACAGACAAAGGAAAAGCCATCCTTGAAGCTTGCTAATAAGACTTGGAAGCAAAAACATGAGAAACGAACAAATGCATGGCACCCAGATCAAACAAAACCCATTCATCCAGGTAATAGACAGAAACAATACTTGCCATGACTGCATTAGATGCCTGAGCATCCTACTGAGTGAGATGAAAGACTCTGGCTTGTCCATGACCTCCCTGCTGGCTGGTAGAAGCCTGGCCAACACCTCTAGCACCTCTTATGGCACCTCTACCATGACCCTGCTGAGGAACAAACTGAGTAGAACTCTGATACTGGGCTGGAGGCAACTGAAAAGGAACGGGTGCAGCAATAGCAATTGACTGCTGGGGATCATGGAATCTGCGGCTGCTGATACCCGGAATAAGGACACTATCTGGCATAATGTCCTGTCTGCCTGCATCTGAAGCATGTCAGCGGTGTCATGTAACATGGTCCTTGATGGACTCTGCAGTAGGTCTGGCAAATGCTGGTAGCTGATCCAGAACTACGACCACTGTTGCTACTCAAAGCACCTGAGCTGAGTCTAAATGGTCTACACTGATCTCCACGGCCATGTCTACTACTCTGATATACCCACTGCTGCTGTCTCTGACTCTGCTGAGTTGGACCTCTCTACTAACTACTCGATCCAATCTCAAAACTGATGGACTCATCATCCTCGGCCTCAATGACCGGTGGAGCGACACATGCTCACCTCCTCATTCTGAAAAACAAACACAAGGATTCAGACAAAACAGATAATGAACGATAACGTAAAAAACTAAATCAAGGAATACTTATCAAGACATACTCGAACCTAATTCACTGCAGTAGTTTCAAAAGAAAACATAACACTGAAAACTAGGGCCACAACTCACACAACTAAGGCCCTGACATAGAACTCTGCTCTGATACCAAATTTGTCACGACCCAAAATAGAGGCCATGACCGGCGCTAAGGAAGGGAATTCTTTCGAATCCAAAACCCGTAGCAAGCCTTTAAAAAAAATAAAAGCATGCAATAATAATAACATAAATATAATATCTAATAGCAAAAATAAATCTCATAAATAAATAATAATCCACCAACATATTTAAGTAAACAGACTCATTTCTTATATATATAATCTTTTAATACAAATTTTTGTTTCAATCCTTTAAAATACAAATCTCAAACATATATATAATAAACATCCTACAAACTTACATACAACTACTGCAGTGTCTAGAATACAAAATAAAATCAAGTGAGTAGTTTACATAGTAAAGCTCGGGGCAGAAGAAATCCGATGTAAGGGTATGCTACTGAGGTTTGAAGATGAAGACTCTCCTGAAAAATAGTCAATGGAGGGGAGTCAGACCTCACTAAGTGAATTGTTATAATATATATACATGCCTAACTAAATGACAAATGTACACATTCAATAGTATATATATAATAGATATATAAACAGGCAAATACACACATATGCAACAAAAAATCATTTTTATATATATAACACTGAAAAATATCAATTTATAAAGGATCAAATAGAACCCTAGATAATCGCAACCTTAAGCAGTGTTAGACAACACTCTAGCCATATAGGCTCACTTATTCCAGATAACTTCACTTGTTCCATTTGGGCAGTAGACTGGCCCCGAGACACTAAGTCAACTGAGCTCCAGCAGTCTGACTATTAGTGTGATTGGCCCTGAGATACTTGGTCAACCGAGCTCCAGCAATCACACTCTTAAATCACATCTCACATCAAATAAATCAATCTAATCAATATCCATAAATAGGTTAGTAATTTAACCTAAATTCTATCGTCGTACCGGTATGTACTCGGCTCCTAGTGCTGCCCACTAGGTAGCACGTTCTATTGATATCTTTCATTTAAAAATAAATCCATACATTCATGAATAAATGATGCATGACTTTTATTAAAATAATAATATAAACCATATATATACTAGAAATATACCAAAAATAAATCAAGTATATTTCGAGTATATATTCGTCAAATAAATTCAATTTAATTATAAAATAAACCAGAAATAAACTATAATTATACTTAAAAACATTTTAGGTATAATTCAATAATAAAACATGTCTTTAATTTAAAATATACCAAAAATATACCTAAAATATACCTAAGCAATTATTAAACCATTTATGCAAAATTCATAAAATTTAAACATACATTTCTAAAGCATGCATTCCTAAAACACGTATATATAAAATAACAACTCACAATTATTGCGCTCCTCGATACGGGTCCAACGGGCTTGGTCCACTAGGACTCGGTCTCGGCGTAACTAACAAACAAACGACAATACGGAATTATAATAAGTCTATCGAAATTCTAGAGACTCGATCTAGAAATACCGAACACAGATTAAGAATAGGAATTCGACCGGATATCACATTTTACAAGAATTCTATAAAAAATTCAGCAGAACCTCCCTTGTAAAATGGACATCTCTCTACTCAAAGAGTAGAGCTGATCTTGCAAAGAAACACACTTTGAATAAACATAGTTTCACAACCCCTCATTCGGACTTCCAAACTACAATTCCACAGACCGAGGTTCATAATTCACGAGATATGCACATAAACACATTTAAATACCAGAAATACCAAAAATACCCTTTAATACTCAAAATATAGCAAATTAGAGATTTAAACGCTAAAAATAATTATTTTACCAATAAATACATAAAAACCCTAATTTTGATAAAATATTATTAAAAATCGATAATTCTCAACAAATTCATAAATATTGACCAAAATACATTTTATAAGTCCAAATTACATAATTAGCCCTAATACATATTAAAAATCGATAAAAACTCATTTATTTAGAAAAGTAGTATATTATATATAATTTGAAAATCATTTTTGTAAAATAGTTTTAATTAGTTAAATATACTAAATAATTTATAAAAATCATTTTTATACCTCAAATAACTATTAAAACCAATTTAATTATTTTTTTAGCCAATTTAGTGCCAAATTACCAAAATACCCATACTATATATAAATTCACTATAATTATTCAAAAATTCACTAAAAATAGTATAATTAATCAAAAATTAATTTTCAAGATATAATTCAATAATATCAACAAATATACTCAATTAACCAATTAATTTCAATAAAATACATAATTACCCTAATTTTCTAAAAATCACATAAACTAATTAAATTGACAATAATTATATAAAAATCATAAAAATTATAAATAAATTTCTAAAATTCATTTTAACACCTATAAACACCATAAATCACAATTTCACAAATTATTTAATTAATTTACGAAAATTAGAAAATATTAATAAAATAATAAAAAATTCACAAAAATCAAAATAAATTCAAAAAATTCTACAAAAATTATAGCATGTAGATTGAGCTACTAGGATCAATATTTGTAAAGGAAGTTAGCTTGAATCATTAAAATCAAAGCTTAAAAAAATCAAGAACACATATAGGCCGAAATTGAAAATTGGAAACCTAGGAAAATCTAGACCAAATCAAGTGAAACCAAGCTTAGAAATGTACTCACTGGAGCTCAAGGAAGAGATAGAGACTGGTGGCACTTCAAACGGTGATCGAAAACGAGGTGATCGAAGTTAAGGGTGGTTTTCGGTTACTTGGGAGAAAACCGATCAAACAATGCCGGAAAAGGGAGGATAGGGCGGCGGAATGGTCTAGAGATGGAGGAGGATGGCTGAGAGGCACATCGATGGCAAGAAATGGAGGTCACAGTCGCCGAATATGGATGGGAGGCGTCGGGAAGCTTGATGAAGATCGGGTGCACAAATTGTAAATAAGGGGAACTTTTGTTTTTAGTATATATATATATATATATATATATATATATATATATATATATATATATATATAACTTTAATTTATATTATACTAATATATGAATATTATATTCCAGTAATATATACCACACAAATAATTAATAATATCTATATACATATACATATATATACACATATTAACTATTAAAACTATATAATATAAATTTAATTAAAAGTAACCCTAATTATTTAAATGTGTATATATACATGTATATGTACGTATATTAATACAACAATTAAAATTGTGCATGGACTCATGCAAATTCAAAAAACCATGCAAAATAATTAATACTTATTTACTTAAGTTTTAATTTTCCCAAAAATAAAATTCTCGGTAAAATTTTACGTAAGAAACTTAAAATAATTAAAAATGACTTTAATAAATAATAAGCTAATTAAATAACCAAAAATGTATATTAAAATTATTAACACTGCATATCCCGATGCAGTTTAAAATTATTTAAAAACTCGAGATATTACATTTTCAATAGCATAATTCTCTTTAAAAATTTTCTATTAAGAAAAGTGTAAAAATTGTGCCTACAAACTCACAAATGTACTAAGCTTATACTATAAAGTATAGCTAATTGTATTTGGCTTATTGACTAACAGAATTTTTTTTCATGTTCAACTTTTATCTAAATTTTTAACCATACAGTTTTAATTTGTTTCAATTGCAATTCTAACAAATTTTAATATAATTGATTTCAATTTCACATCCTCAATAAAGTTATGTTACATAAAATAAATATTAATTTACTCTCATTTGTATCTTTAATTTTAATTTAAAAAATTTTATAAATATATATTATTTATTTATAAATTTTATTTATATTTAAATTCTATAATTATGTCACGACTTGAATCCAGGGGACATGTGATCGACACTAGGGAATGGAAAAATTTAAAGCTATCGAAATCCATAGTAAGCCTTAAAAGAAAAATGTTGAACATTTCACCTTTAAAACTTTACAATGCAAGAATTAAATCATGATGCACATTATCAAATCGATTTTTCTCAATTTAAATAAACTGTAACATCGTCATGCATAATATAGTAATATTCAATTATACAAAATAATATCTTAGTTAATAAATCTCAAATACATAGTATCCAAATTAAAGTATGCAATTATACAATTTCTCTATCGCGGTACACATATACTATTACAAACACAAACTATGTAGACCTACATAAAATAGTTGGTGAGGAAGTTACTCGATGTAGGGAAGTAGGTCTAACAGAAGACTCTCAAACTCTTGAAAAAATATAAGTTCAGGGGAGTCAGACCTCACTAAATAAGCTAATAAAAAAAATGAATGCGGTTTGAAAATTTTCTTTTAAAATAGGTTTTTTATGAAAATATAATATATTTATAATTTTTATTCAAATCCTTATATATATATATATAAGAAACCCATTTTTCAAAAGGAGGAATAAATTTTTAAATGCTTTTCAAACATTAAAGTATAAAAATTAGGTAGAACCCTAGTCCTCAATTCTAACAGTCAAACGGTTCACTTATATCTAAGACTACCAGATCCCAAGAGTAAAGCATAACTAGGATGTTTACCCATAGTCACGTCACTTAACCTAATATCACTAGCAATGTTTGAGAGCAAAACATCACCAGATCATCAGCCCCAGTGATTTAATAAATATAAATCCAACTTTACTGGCAGTGTCCAAGAGCAATGCATCACCAGACGTTAGGCCCCAGAATTTTAATTAAAATAATCAAATATCATATTACTAGCTGTGTCTGAGAGCAAAGCATCACTAGACCTTCGGCCTCAGTAATATAATCAATACAACCTAATATTTGTACCAGTGAGCACACGGTCCTAATAAAACTCATCAGGGAGTCCATTCTACCTTAGTTTATTTAAAATAAATAAAGATAAATAAAACAAGAAAAACTATAATAAATACAAATAAAGTAAGCTAACCATAAATTAAGTTATGCAATACCATTTGAAGAATACTAACTTGAATCTCATAAAATTAATTCATAAGAAATTTATATGTTAAACTTGAAAACCTAACATGCAAATCGAATATTAACTTTCAAGATGGATGCACTCCTTTGTTACGTTGTGTTCTACCTCGACTGGTAGATGCGATCGGAGGGGCGGCTAAAAGACAGAAAATAAAATGATTATCAGAAAATAGAAACCCTAACTTCTAGAATTTCTAAGGAAGACTCGACTCGAACCTATAATTCAAAACTTAGCATTGACCCGATGTCACGTTTTATGAGAAATCTACCAAAAATTTGACAAAGTCTCCTTTATAAAATGGACATCCCTCTACAGAAGTATAGTCAATCCTGCAAGCAAAGACACTTCTAAACTTCACAATAGCTCAACACTTTGAGACTCCAAACTACACAATTCCCAACTGAGGTTCACAATACGCAATAAAAATAAATATTAAATAATAATATTTTAAAATTATTAAAAATTCATAAAAATTAATAATAAATCACAATATAATTTATTTAAACATCAAAACACTAAATATAAATAATTTTTTCACAATAATTAATAAAAATCTCTAATAATTTATATAATTATGCAAAAATCCAATTTTCCAAATATTCAACATAAAATAGTAAGATTCACATTTAATTATTCAAATAGCTTAATTATCATAAAATTAATTTAAAATCCATTTAATCACCAAAATAATAAATAATATATTATTTGAATATAATTTTCAAAATTTAGTACTAACTAGTTAAAAATAGTAAATAATTTATAAAAATTAATTTAATACCCTATAAAATTCTAAAATCATTTAAAACATATTATTGAACTATATTTCAACAAAATTACACAATTAACCTATAATTCCAAAAATCACATAATATTAATACTTTCTAAAAAATTATATAAATTTACTAAAAATTATTTTATTAATACTAAATTAATTAACATAAATTGTTTTTATATCCCCATAATTAAAATCAACTAAAATAATTTAAAATCAACTAATATATATATATATATATATATATATATATATATATATATATATATATATATATTATATATATATATATATATATATATATATATTATATTATATATATATATATATATTAATCAACCCAAAAAAAATTAACCTAATATATAAAAAATTCTAGATAAATAAACAAATATAATACCAATTAACCAAAAATTAAATAAAACATGAATCATGCAAATCACTCACTTAACTAACAAAATCAACTAAGCAACAACCTAGATCAACCAAGAAACTAACCCAAAAACCTAACTAACCACTAACCTATTACCTTCACCAACGTTGGAAACCAAGAATAGTGGAAGGTGGAGCTATCACCGGATGCTGGAGCTGCTGCTATCTCCGGTGGCTACAGGAGGCAAAGGAGCTTAGCGTCACACGACAGAGGCTGGAAAGAAGGCTGTTGTCCCCTCAGACAAGAAGAATAAGGAAGGGCTGGAGGGAGTGGCTTCGATTCATACAACAAAAAGAAGAAGAAGCAAGTGAAGATAATAGTGAGGGTGGGTCTGAACTAGGCGAAAAAGAGAAGCACAGGGAGGGAAGCAAGAAGAAAAATGGGAAGGGAAGAAATGTGGTCTGAATTTTTTACTTTAACACAAGCTTTTGTCTATTAATATAATAATAATAATAATAATAATAATAATAATAATAATAATAATAATAATAATAATAATAATTAGTCAACTAACCCATATATATATATATATATATATATATATATATATATATATATATACAGATTGCAAGTATATGAATTCATACAATTAGTAATTAAATATCGATCCCACAGAGATTGCATATTTACTACAATGATACTAGTTGTGTTTGCTTGTTTAAACAACGAAAAAAAAGTATTTTTAATTAAACTAAAAATTTAAACTAAGAAAAAACACAAAATCACAATGAAATAAGAATCACTTTATAGAGCTAGGGCTCTTATTACCAATTCAACCTTTATTTAAGATTAATTAACTGCTAAGCCATACTTAACCTTAATCCAATTTGAGGTTTTCTAAAGAATCATACGCTTTCCTCCTAAGACAACCCTATGATTAACCAAGTAAATTGATGTTCTTAGATTTAAAGCTCTCCCCTACTAAGTGTTCGATTAACCCAGTTTAAGCACCAACCCTTAATCAATATTAGTTGCTTAAGTGTTTCTCAACTAAGAAAGCATCTAACAGGTTATTGTTTAAATCTAATACAACCCATCTCTTGATCAAGTTTTATTGTGTATATTCAATCAAAGGGTGATCAATCCTAAGAAGACATTAAGTTCAATAACAATCAAAGGATCTAGATTAATGGCTTAGGTTTAATTATGATTAGCCCATGGTTAAATTGCAACAAGAACCCTAACTAAGAATTTAGCTACTCATGTTAATTGTAAGAGACAACGATGAAGAATAAAAGAAAACAAACATCATTATTAAATTAAAATTAAGAACGAATAAACACAATTGAATAGAATAAACCCCCTGTTCAATAGGAAGCTTGATGTTCTTAATTATTATTCTTAAATCTCCAAAACTAACATAAGTAAGAAAAATCCTTATTTTTTTCCCAAAACTACTTTCTAAAAAATGTATATCAGAAAGTGATGAAAAATATCTTCCCTATTTCTGGTGGCTACCCTCTTATAAAACCGTAATTACCAGCCCTAGGGTTACAGCCATATGAAATCTCCATCTTGTCCCTCATGAGTCAATAATTAAATTCAACTCCGAATTTCCCAATCACCAAGTTGCACGATCGTGTGCATTTTTCACATGGCCATGCACATCACTTCTTCAGCATTTTAGCAGATCGACCTCCATTCCTTTTTGGGCCCACTTCAAGTGCCCACGACTCCCATGTAACCTTCATCTACTGTTCTTTGACTTCCTTAAATACATAAAAATTAACCAAAAATAAACCAACCAATACATAAAACTAAATAAACACACAAGATATGCATTAAGTACTCAACTAAATAAAAATTGAATAAAAGAAATACAAACTTAACTGAAATTGCATTTTTCCTAACACAAAGACTACTTAAAGAAATGCATTTTTCACACTCATTAAATTCCCTCACACTTGAATATTTTCTTGTCCTCAAGCAAAACCTGAAAACACATATCTACCTAAAGAATTATACTCATTAACTAACTTTAACTTGACTAACTACCATAATCTTCCTT